>OY728147.1:729731816-730331816 GCA_963277665.1 Viscum album
CCTCATCCTCCATAAGAAAAACATGTGTATGATCCCTTGGCATAACTCTAAAATGTTCTACCCATGGGGAAATGAGATGATGAGGGTTGGGACCTACACCCAAATGACTAAAAAATCTTCTGTCTAAGAAACTAGGAATCGTAAAACACATCTATGATTCATGAAGAATCCCTAATACTCTCCACTCATGATGATTCACTTCTAGAAAACATCCTATCAAATAACTCTCCTCTTTCCAGTACCTCGAGATATGTTAAAAACATAAATTGGGTGACCTAGCGATAGATCTCTAGATTAAAATATTTCTCAAAATACCTTGACTTAGCATCCTCATCTAGAAAAATATTTGAAGTATATCATATAAGGGTTTTGAAATGGATCTAAAACTCCCACACACTAGAACTCCTCAGTTGAAGGGAAAGATATTCCTGGGGATTTTCCTCCTTCACAGTAGAAGAAAGAAAATATTCTTGAGACTACTCTATGAATTTTTCCCATGAGACTATCAACTCGTCACAATATCCAAGGAACAGGATATACCACTACATCAATGCTTAATACAACATTGTTATAGAAAAAAAGACCCAGTGCTTATTATGGGAACAAATCAAAATGAAAGGTATCTCAACCTTTTATAACCAATCCTCTATGAATAATTATGAAACCAAAATCTCATACTTCTACAGACTCTAACATTGAAACTATCCGAGTATCCTCCTCCAAGTGTAATAATCATCAACTTCTTATCTACGGTGATATACTGGAACATTCTATAGAACATCTTTGGGGAGAATCTAACATGGACATCGACTTGAATCCATGATTTCAAGAAAAAAAAAGTTTATAGAATACCAATGATGGAATATGGAATACATAACATTAATTAATTATTATTTTTACCTTAGTTAAGGATTTAAACTATCCCATGGTCTACCAATTTCAAACATAAGCACAAAGAAGAAAAATGTAGGATCCTTTACTAGGTCTCTACCTTGCAACCAGTATCACTTATTTTAGTAGGCTCGTAAAATTAAAAGTATGTTCATCAGATCACAAGGGGCCCTAAATATCCATAATTTTTTTGGTCTCTCGTGTTTAAATTTCTTACTATACTTAAGCTGACATAGTTTCCCTGCCCCCCCCCCCTAAAATCTCACTGGTGTCTAACTCCAAACTTCATACTATCTCTAAAACCAAACTTATGATACCACTCTTTCATGACCCCACCCCCCCCAAGATTACCCCTTCAGGACTAAAAATTAGAGATTGAAGATGGTGACCACACGAGTCTCGCTCTAGTGGGCCCAAGGTTGGTGACTAGCACTGAGGGTATATCATATATATAAATGATATGCATTAACCTCTAATAGATATATTTATAAGAGATATATAAGATATATAGGCCAATAAACACCTTCCCATTGTAGGTTCCGGGCGCAGTGGAAGCACGGTTGGGCTTGCACCCAACTTTAATTTTTACAATGATTAATGATTATTCTGGGATCAATGCAAAGATGAAATCCAGTCTCCATGAAATATAATTAAATATTTAGATAAATAAGGAAGAGTCCTGAAACCTTAAGAGATGATCTTTCACATCATTTTTATAATTAATTTAATTAATTTCATAAAGAAAAGAATACCTGGATCTTCGGTATTTTCTTCATTGATGATGTTGGTCATTCAGAATGACCCTTAAGGATTATCTAATTTCATTTGCAGGGTTCCAAACTATAATCCCTCTAGTGGTGATCCACTGGTGCTCTGATTGCCTCTGATTGACACCAATTGTTATTCGGGTGCTAGCATGGTGAAGCGAGTGTCTTGTGTCAATCGTTCTTGATCTCTTGTTATTCAGCCTATAAGAATGTCTCTCATTCTTGAGAGGGGATGGAAGAGGATTTGAGAGAGAAATTGTTTAGCTCAATAAGTTTCAATTCACCAAGCGTGCGGTGTGTTCACTACGGCACAATAGACGTACTTGTCTATTTGTATTCATGTAACTTTAGTTATAATATTTAATTTCATAACAACAATTAAATACATTCATGAACTTAGAGAAAACTCATTCTCATAATAATAATATCGTGCCATTATTTTTGGTGCTCCAAATTGCGTAAAATGGAATTAAGAATAAAATTATATATCACAAATTAATAGCAGTGTCATTATTATTTTAACTTGGGCCAACTAATAATTATTTACCATCTTGAAAATAATTATTTTACTACCAGACTGGCCTTGGTCCACTTGAAATCCACTTCCATTTATTGAACACCCAAATAAATAATTTATTCTCTTAAATAAATAATTTATTTAAAAACTAGTAAATAAATATTTATTAAATGTACAATAAAATAAATAAATATATTTTATTTAATTTATGTGATCATCTTAAATTGAATAAAATTAGTCCATGGTCTTGAGAATAATATTTATTTCATTAATTAAATTCAAATAGAATTTAACCTAGACCACAAAAAATAGTTAGTGTGTGACCCTCTAGGATTCTTTCTCATTGGAATTAGTCAGGCTTGCCTAAAGTCCAATAGTACTGTCTAGCAACGGGTCAAGACACCCAAGAGAAATAACATAAATTTGCAACAACAACATCCACATACAAATTCTCACTATGTAATATAATCCTTTTGTCTCAATATCTCATCAAGAAGGTTTCATGATAGTGTCATCAACCATTATACATGATATGTTGTTCTTTTACTACCTAAAATAAACTCGTCGTTGCACCATGGCCATGAAATTTTTCATGCCAGTTATATTTCAATCAAAGGGATGAGATATCAACTTCCATAAATGGAAGGTAAAAATCCTTCCTCAACTTTTCATTAATATTGTAAGAACCCAGATCTTCATTTCAAGTATGTTTTTCCTTTTCTGGAGTTTTTGAGAATTTTTGGAGTTTCTGGAAATTTTTGAAGTGCACGTCATGTACTTTCTGAGTACACTCCATGTACTCTTTTCCTGCTCGAAACCGTGTACTGGCCGTGTCCGGACCACACACATGGTGTATAGGGGTGACGTGGAGGCTGATTTTGGTGGAGTACGGAAAAACCCACTACACGCCATGTAATTTAAAAATACACACCGTGTACTTTTCTTTTTTTCACTAAACGGATCGGGGTCGCGCCTAATCGCCATAATCGTCTTCTTCTAGGTCTGGTTCGACCGAGAGACGTCGTACGGTTACAAAACTTCTCCAGATTCCCGATCCTCTAGCTGTTCTCCAATTCGAGCTTTGTCGATTGCATTGGAAGTGTAGCGGTGAGTTCTCCCTTCTGTATGAACCTTGTTTTCCAATTCTTCCTCCTTCTCAAGTTATCTAAGGTTGAACGTTTTGTGTGTTTTCTCCGATTTACGATGTTCTAGGGAGAATCGGTCATTGTGGTTCAAGTATATCAATCTCCTAGGATCGAGGTAGGTGGTTTGTGCCTTACCATTCAAAGTCTCTGAGTTTATGTGCGAATTTCCACCGATACCTGAGAATGGGTTATTGCGTGTTACCCATTTTTTCCTTCGTTGTTTTCCTTCCTTGCTTGTATGATTGTGTAGAGATAATCTGACCATGTTAGAGGATAATTTATTGTTCTTGGATGTATTTTACCTTGCTCTGTTCTGTTTACGACCTTTGGGTCTCGTTTGCCTTTGGCTGCTACACCTGTTTTCATGCCTTGCGGTTATAGGTTGAAGTGGAACTCATGACATGCTTGTTGCCTTGTAGACTATTTTGCTAAGTATCTCTATAGGTGTACTTTGGTTATCCAAGTAGCTCTATAGGTGTACTTTGGTCTTATAGAATTATTATGCACTGACCAGTATGAGGCTGAGAGAACCTGGTGCTATAGACTATAAGGGATAGACCGAGTGAGCTTCCTAGAGAGTCTTAGATATTATCGACTATAGAGGGGATGGACCGAGTGAGCTCCCAGAGAGTCTTGGATTTTATAGACTACAGTAGGGTTGACCGAGTGAGCTTCCTCAAAGAGTCTTACCTTATTTGAATCTCTTTAAGAACCTTCCCAGTCTAGAGGAGGAATTGACCGAGTGAGCTTCCTTAGAGAGTCTGTGGTATACCTGAGGCTATAGGAGGAATTGACCGAGATAGCTTCATCAGAGAGTCTCTAGACCTTGGGGATAATAGGGTTAGACCGCGTGATCTTCCTCAAGAGAGTCCCTAACTACCCTAGACTATAAGGGGAATTGACTGAGTGAGCTTCCCCAAAGAGTCTCATAAATTTTTATGACCAAGCCAGAGGGGTTAGGATGAGTGCACTGCCCAGAGGGTTATGGTACTTCTTGGATAGGACCAGAAGGGATGGCTGCGAGTACTTCCCAGAGGGTTTCCAGCTTATTAGTTGTTTGTTTCACTTCTGTTGATTGGTTGTGGATTGATTGCTGCTCTGTATCATCCTGTTTTACTGCTTACTGTCACTACCTATTGCTTGTTGTTGCTGTTTACTGCTTGTTGTACTTTTACCTTCCATATACTCACTGACTGTTAGGAACAGATCTTCTAGTGAATGCCTACTGGGATTTTATCTCACACCCTGTTTGGGCCATTCTTTTAGGCCCAAGAAGACTATGTTGTTGTAGTTATAGACAAGGTCAAGCGCCCTTCGACTTCCGGAACTTGATTGCTTGGAGCAGGGGAGCATGGGACCAAGCTTTGGCTTGCGATGCTGAGGAGCTGTTTAATTTTATTTTGTACTTGTTTTGGTACTGTAGTGTTTTCCAGCATTGTGACTTGTTTGGATGCTTTCCTAGTTATGTATCATGCATCATTTCATATATATACATATGTGATCTAGTTTGATTGATTTAGTCTTTCGCTGTTTATATTGTTGGTTATTACTGCTTCCGTTATTGCATGTTTATTTCTCTTCCACTTGTACTCTTCCAATGAGTGCATAGTTTCCCCACTATCACACCCAAGGCCCTCTCTTCTAGTCAGCAGCCTCTGGCATTTGGGGAAATGCGCTTGAGGCCATGTGACCAACCGGGTATAGGGCGCCTCTCGGTGGCTTCCGTAACTGGGACGTTACAAAGTGGTATCAGAGGGGTTTTATTTTCTCTTGATTTACTATTTGGAGACTTTATCCAGGGATAGGAAATATTCAGTACTTGGTAATAAGTTGTGTCTGGGAGTATCTAACCCGTGTATAGGTAAAATCCATACTACCTCAGTTATTGCAGTTTTCTAGTTTTGAGATTTTACGGTTGATACGATTTTACCTAGAGTGATTCACATGCTTTGTACTGCTATTGTTTTGATATTATGGTTCTATTTCTGTCGCAACCCGATGAGATGAGGGTATTCCATCTCATGCATCATATATGCACTTGTATAAATCACATGCCATGCATTCTTTCCATGCCATTTAGGTTGCATTAGCGATTTCATGCTGTTGTGATAGACGTTGTGTAGATTATGCATTCTATTGTGATAGATGCTTGATAGAATCTCTGCTGCCTGTTAGAGAATTTTTTGTATTGTACTTTGTTTGAATGAATTCCAAATTTTGATTCTTGAGGTGTTATGGGCCCTCTGGAATCAGAAATTGGTGGATCATGATCCTGTTTTCTCTTGTACATGACTGTGGGGGATGCTAAGCTTTGATTTGCGGGGAGTATGGGCCCTCACGGATCAGAATTTGGAAACTCTTTGCCTTTTTTTCCGTGTTTCTGGGATTCTGTGCAGTTTCTGAGCTACTGCCCAGAAAAACCCAGAATACACAGTGTGTATTTTCTAGTTACATGCCATGTGGTTTTTAGGCCGTGTTACTGACTGTGTGTACAGGAACACGGTGTTGTGAAAATAACTTCAAGAACACGCCATGTACGGTATGTACACACCATGTAGTGTAGAGCCTTGTACCCAGCCGTGTTACTAACAACACGGGTCGGGAAAGCTAGAGTAGAACATGTCGTGTTGTAAAAGAACATGTCGTGTAGTTCTGTCCAGGTACCTGGCCATGTCACGAACAACACGGGTCGGCGTGACCTTCTCTTAGACACGCCGTGTTGTTTTTCGGAACACGACGTGTAGTCTTGTTCAGGTACCCAGCCATGTCACGAACAACACGAGATGGTGTCACCTTCACCTATACGTGTCGTTTTTATTCAGAACACACCTTGTAAGGTTCAACCGTGTAGACGGCCGTGTATTCAACAACACGGGCCACCGGAGCCGTGTCTAGTACACGTCGTGTCCTTAGGGAACACGCCGTGTAGTCTCAGGTTAGTTTGAACCGTGTGGGTTAGCCGTGTAAGGAGACTCGGGTAGGGGTTTAGAATTCAAGTACATGCTGTGTGTGGGAACAACATGTCGTGTAGTTTGGGGTGTTACACGACCTGTCGGGCAGGGGTACACGCCCATGTTAATGACTAAAGAAGACACGCCGTTTAGTTTTTATACACGCCATGTAGTTTTGTTTTGTAAAACTTGATAGTTTTTTCCCCTGTTCCCATTTTGTACTCCTGTGTTTTCTGTTCTTGTTAATCCTGATCTAAGATGTGCTTTTGATCTTTCAGATCCATGCCTCTGATACATACTCCGGTTATACGTCAGTTTCCAGACGGTGACCAGACACCGGATATGGCCGACCAGGGACCTCCTGTAGATCCTCCTGTTGTGCCAGCCTTGGCACCAGCAGTTATACCCATCACAGGCATCAAGGTGCAGTTCAGGGAGGACTTCCTGAGGATGATGAAGACCTTCCAGGGAGCGCCGCCTCCTGCCCCGTTGATGGATGAGTTGACACGGTTTTTCTAATAGCAACATCCTCCTACTTTTTTAAGGGATGGAGGACCTCAGGCTGTAGAGTCGTGGATAGATGACACACTGACCATATTTGAGAACCTAGAGATCCCTCTAGAGAAAAGGGTAAATCTGGCTACTTATATGCTTCGGGACACCGAAAAGCGGTGGTGGGAGGTGATTTCATGGTTAGGGCGTCAGCAGGATATGTCTTGGGATGATTTTTGACGCACCTTCTATGACTACTTCTATCCGGAGACCCTGAGGGGCGATCGAGCCCGGGAGTTTATGAGTCTGCAGCAGGGTACTCTCTCTGTTATGGAGTACTCGTCTCACTTCACTGAGATGCAACGTTTCACACCAATACCAGCATATGATGAGTTGTTTCTTGCTAGGAAGTTTGAGGAAGGTCTTAGGTAGGAGATCCATTACTAGGTGAATATCTTCTAGTTGACTTCTATATCCTCCATCATCAACCAGGAGTTGATCATTGAGTGCAATTTGAGGGATTTTGGAGCATTGAGCCAGGGCGGTTCGATATCCAGAGATGGTGTTCCTCCTACGGACAGTAGGAAGCGTCTTAGAGAGTCTTCTCGAGGAGATCGAGGTTCGTGGGATGCGTCTTCTGGCAGCCAGGTTGTATGATACCAGTGTGGTAGGAGTGGGAATACTAGGCCTCAATGCCAGAGGGATCCGATGGAGTGCCGTTCTTGGGGAAAGATGGGCCATCTTCAGCGTTTCTGTCACATCTTCTCACCTTCAGCTGGTGTTAGGGGTTCCTCTATGACCCCATGTTCTGGAGATGCTTCACCAGTTTCCCACTAGTCAGGGAACTGGAGTTCTTCTGGCCGTTCAGGCCGAGGTGGAGGTCGCAGCCATGGTGGTCAGTCACCAGGTCATCAGTGACAACAGATTGGATCAGCTTAGAGTGGTCATCCAGGGGCTCATAGCCGCGGTATAGGCCAGTCTTTCACTGTGGAGCAGATCTATTAGGAGCAGGATCCCAGACCTTCTACAGTTCGAGGTACGATCTTAGTAGCCTCAGTTTTATCTTCATCTCTTTTCGATACTGGTGCCTCCTATAGCTTTATCTCTATTGCAGTTGTGGAGATCCTTGGGCTCTTTATCTTTTCATCTTCTGACTTGTTGACTCTTGACACACGGTTGGAAACGAGGACATATAGCATACGTTAGTGCAGAGAGTTCCCTATTGAGGTTGCGGGGTTTCATTTCTTATGGGACCTCCATGCCCTAGAAATGACGGTCTATGACGTCATTCTCGGTATGGACTGGTTGGTTCCCTTTCAGGCAGTCGTTGATTACTATCACCGCAGGGTGAGTTTCGTATCACCAGAGGGAGGATCTTTTCTTCATAGAGGCGAGTGGGATGTCCAGGCAGGTAGAGTTGGACCAGAGCATCATGGGCTAGGGGAAGTTACAACCCAGATTGCCAGTCTTTATCTGTATGACCAGGGGACTTCATAGTTAGACTTTCTTCCAGTGGTGGATCGTTTCAAGGATGTCTTTCCAGAGGAATTTTCAGGTTTACCTCTGAAGTGTGAGGTAGACTTATCGATTGAGCTCATTCCAGGAGCGGCACCGGTGTCCATTCCTCCTTATAGGATAGATACACCTGAGTTTTAGGAGCTCAAGAAGTAGTTGGAGGAGTTGCAGGAAAAGGGTTTCATCTGACCCAGTACCTCTCCTTGGGGTTCGCCTGTCTAGTTTTGTAACATCCCGAGTCCGGAGCCCCTCCACTGGTGCCCCATACCCGGTTCGCCACATGACCTCAAGCGCGTTTCCCCGAATGCCAGAGGCTGCCGACTAGTAGCAAGGGCCTTGGTGAGTCGGTGGGGAAACTATGACCTCATTCGGTAAGGTATACAAGGTAATAAAATAGCAATAAACAGCAGAAGCAGTAAACAACATGCATAGCAACAGAAACCAAACAGCGGAAGCAATGTAGATATATAACTATGATGACAATGATGCAGTAGGTACAAGTATCCAAGGAAACAGAAAACACAACAACGTGCTGAAATACAACTGAAACCAAGTGTAAAAGAAAAACAAAGTAAGCTCCTCAGCATTGTGAGCCATGGCTCAATCCCATGCTTCCCAGCTCCTGGTGCAATCAAGATCCTAAAGTAGAAGGGCGCTTGCCCTAATCTATACCCGCAGCAACATAGTCTGCTTGGGCCCAAAATCATGGCCCAAACAGGGTGTGAGATACAATCCTAGTAGTAAATCACCCAAATATTTGTGCCTAAAAGTCAATGAATACATGGCAGTAATAAAACAAGAAGCAGTAGACAGAAAAGCACAAGCAGCTACAATCCACAGTTCTGGCAAACAAAGTACACAAGTAAACAGTCAGCAACAGGAAGAAAACAGGTAACCCTCTAGGTAGGTCTCACAGTCTAACCCCTATGGTTCAACCTCTAAGTACTAGCAACCCTCTGGGAAGCACACACAGTCTCACCCCTCTGGTTCAGCTATGTAATTAAGCAGACTCTCTGGGGAAGCACTCACCATCAATTCCCCCTATAGTCTCGTATCGTACTAAAGGCTCTCTAGGGAATCACTCAACGTCAATTCCCCTTTTGGCCCGCGTCGTAGATTTACAGACTCTCTGGGGAATCACTCAACATCAATTCCCCCTGTGGTCCCACATCGTAATTAAAAGACATTCTAGAGAAGCCCTTCCGTCAATTCTCCCTTTGGTCCACTACTCTAGGTTCTCACAGTCCTGAGTATAACTAAACATGCTCAACGCGCGTGTAACGTCCAAGTAAACCTCAATAAATACTTGGATATCAACTAAGGCTCAACAGTAATAATAAAACAACAGTTTCACTATCCTACAACTAGGCATGGAAACTGGAAAATGCCAAACAGGAAGAACAAGCATGGCAAGGCAATATGAGCACAAACAAACTACTCTAATCACAAGAAATAACCTCTACTAAAGAAATCAAGCAAATCAGGAAAGCAACAAGGGAAAAATAGGAAACACGCAATACCCTGTTCAGGGGTATTGGTGGAATTGCACAAAATATTCATCAACTTTCTACGGAAAGGCACAAACCACCTACCTCGATCCTAGGAGATCGATATACGTGAACTTCAATGACAGATTCCCATTAGAACAATGTAGATATGGGAAAACACACAAAACGTTCATCCCACGATAACTTGGAAATGAGGAGGAATCAAGAAACAAGGCTAAAGCAGATGGAAGAACTCACCGCTGTGATTCCAACGCAATCGATTGTGCTCGAATCGGAGAACGAACGGAGAGGTGGAAGCCTGTCGAAGATCCGGTCGTATGGTCGCTCTCAGATGGATGAAAATTGAAGAAGAAGACGTTCTCGGAGGTTAGTCATGACCCCGGTCTGTTTAATGAAAAAAACAAGTACACGGCATGTACTTCTTGAGTACATGGCGTGTACTTCAATTTTCCGTAATCTGAATTAACCGGCCTCCACCTCAGCCTTACACACCGTGTGTGTGGCCCGGACACATCCAGAACACAACTTCGAGCTGGGGAAGAGTACACGGTGTGTACTCAGAAAGTACATGGTGTGTACTTCTAAAATTTCCAGAAAATTCATTTTTCTCAAAAACTCCAGAAAAAGGAAAAACGTACCTGAAAAGAAGATCTGGGTTCTTACAAACTTCCCCCCTTAAAGAAATTCATCCCCAAATTTCCCTAATGAGTCAGAGAAGAAGAAACCCTGAACAGCTCCGGCCATCGCGATCGTACATCAGCCTCCCTCTCCCAGGTCTCATCCTGTACTCGCCCGTGCTACCATAGCACCCGTACCAGAGGGATAGACCGTCCGCGGAGAACCTTCGTACTACGATCGACAATCTGGATAGGATGCTCCTCGAATGATGCATCCGCTTCAAGCTCTACTTACTTGGGCTGAAAGACGTGATATGGGTCTGAAAAGTAACATCGGATCTGAGAGACGTGGAAGACATCATGCATGGACCGATACCTCTGAGGTAGTTGCAACCGATAGGCAACCGGCCTCACTCTCTCCAAGACCTCAAACGGCCCGACGTACCGCGGTGAAATATTACCCTGTCTCTGAATCCTTTTGTGTCCCAACCTCGGTGCGACACATAGGAAAACTTAATCACCGACCTCGAACTCCAGAGGTCGTCTCCGCTGATCAGCATAAGACTTTTGTCGAGACTGCGTTGTAGCCATCCTTTTCCGAATCATCTCTATCTGCTCTGAAGTCTCCTGAACAAGACGAGGTCCCAGAAAAGCTGCCTCTCCTGCCTCCAGCCAGCATAAGGGTGATCGGCATGGCCTACCGTACAAAGCCTTGTATGGTTCCATCTGAATGGTCGGCTGGAAACTATTGTTGTAGGAGAACTCTACCAGAGGAATATGCTTCTCCCAAGAACCGCCAAAGTCAAGGATGCAAGCTCGGATCATATCCCCAAGCACCTAGATCATGCGCTCGGACTGGCCATCAGTCTAGGGATGGTATAATGTACTCAAAAGTACTTGTGTACCCAAGGCCTTCTGAAGTCCCTACCAGAACCGAGAGGTAAAGCGCGCATCTCGATATGAAACAATAGAGCACGGAACTCCATGCAGATGAACTATCTCTCTGATGTAAAGTCATCCCAGATCATCAACACTGAAGGTCTATTTAATCGGTAAGAAGTGAGCAACCTTCGTAAGACTGTCAACGACAACCCAAACAACATCATTCCCTTGAGGAGACCTCGGCAACCCGGTCACAAAATCCATCGTGACATCTTTCCACTTCCACTCCGGAATGGGTAACTGCTGTAAGAGCCCCGCTGGTCGCTGATGCTCTGCTTTCACCTACTGACAAGTAGAACATCTCATGACAAAACTAGCAACATCCTTCTTCATACCTGGCCACCAATACTGGCGATGAAGATCCCGATACATTTTAGTGATGCTAGGATGAACTGCCCAAACTGAGGAATGGAAATCCCGCATCACCTCCTCGCGTATGTCTACTGGCACCCATACGCGTCCTTAGAAACGCAAGATCTCATCCTCTCCCACTGTCCATCCAGGAAGAGGGTCCCCTCCTGACACACTCTCCTGCAGGACTAAGCCTTCCGAGTCTGATAGCTACCTCATACGTACCCAATCAAGTAGCATAGAGGTAACAGCTATAGAAGAAAGAAAGGTCTGTCCTCGTCTATCGTGCACCTCCAAATGCATCTCAGAGAACAGAGCCATCATCTGCCACTCACTACTAGCCTGCTGAACTTCCTAAATATGAGTTCTCCTGCTCAACACGTCTTCCACGTCGTTTCCCTTTCCCGGCGTATAGGCAAGCTCGAAGTCAAAAGATTTTAGATACTCAACCCACCTGCGCTGCCTCAGATTCAGATCACGCTGAGTGAAGATATACTTGAGACTCTTGTGGTCAGTGAAGACCACAAAGTGCTCTCCCAGGATATAGTGTCTCCAATAGTGCAAGGCATGAACAACAGCTACCAACTCCAGATCGTGCGTAGGGTAGTTCCTCTCATGTGGCCTCAGCTGCCGAGACCCATACGCAACGAATCCATCTCCCTGCATAAGCACATCTCTCATCTCGATACCCGAAGCATTACTATAAAAAGTGTAGCACTTTTCTGGATCTGGAAAGACTAGTATAGGTGCTGAAGTCAACCTCCCTTTCAGCTTCTGAAAGGCTGACTCACAAGAATTTGACCATAAGAACTTCTCCCCCTTCTTGGTCAGACCTGTCAAAGGTGCTGCTAGACGAGAAAAGTCCTGAATGAAGCGTCTGTAGTATCCAGCCAGCCCTAGGAAGCTCTGTACCTCAAAAACGTTCTTCGGCTGCTCCCAGGAAACTACAGCTCTCACTTTATCTGGGTCCAAAGATACTCCTGTCTCCGAGATGACGTGACCCAAGAAGTGAATCTGATCCATCCATAAGTGGCACTTTGAGAGTTTAGCATAAAGTCGATGCTCTCTCATTGTACTCAGAACGATCTCAAGATGTGTGGCATGGTCGTGTCGAGTGTGATAGTAAACCAAGATATCATCCACGAAGACCACGACGAAGGAATCCAGGTAAGGATGTAACACTCGGTTCATCAGTGCCATGAAAACTGCAGGTGCGTTCGTGAGTCCGAAAGGTATGACTGTATACTCATAAAGACCGTACCTGCTCCTGAAGTCTATGAGAGGTATATCTGATGGTCTAACGCGCAACTGATGATAACCGGACCTCAAGTCAATCTTCGAGAACACCCGGGATCCTCGAAGCTGATCGAAAAGGTCATCAATCCTCGGAAAAGGATATCGGTTCTTGACCATCAACTGGTTCAGCTTCCGATAATCCACACAAAGCCGAAGGGTACCGTCTGCCTTCTTTGCAAACAGGAGAGGCGAACCCCAAGGAGAAGTACTGGGTCGGATGAAACCCTTAGCCTGTAGCTCCTCCAACTGCTTCTTGAGCTCCTGCAACTTAGGTGTGGCCATCTTATAGGGAGTAATGGACACCGGTGCCACTCCTGGCACGAGTTCAATAGAGAAGTCTACCTCACACTCCGGAGGCAAACCTGAAAAGTCCTCTGGAAAGACATCCCTGAAGCGATCCACCACTGAAGAAAAGTCCAACTATGGAGTCCCCTGATCATCCAGGTAAATTCTAGCAATCTGGGTTGTCACCCCTCCTAGCCCAAGATGCTCGAGTCCCATCCGACTCGCTCGAACGTCCCATTCTCCTCTATGAAGGAAAGATTCACCTTCTAGTGAAATGAAACTAACTCTGTGGCGATAACAGACAACGACTGCCTGGAAGGGAATCAACCAGTCCATGCCGAGGATGACATCATAGCCTATCAATTCTAGGACATAGAGATCCCATAAGAAGTGATACCCTGCAACCTCGAGAGGGCACTCTCTACACTGGCGTACACTGGATGTCCTCGTTCCCAAGGGTGTGTCTAGTGTCAATGAGTCGGTAGAAGAAAATATGCAGAGTCCAAGGCTTTACACAACAGTAACAGAGATAAAGTTGTCCATATCACCAGTATCAAAAAGGGATGAAGATAAAACTGAGGCTACTAAAATTGTACCTCGAACAGTAGAAGGGTTGGGATCCTACTCATGATAAGTCTGCTCCACGGCAAAAGACTGGCATGCACCGCGGCCCTGCTCCCCTGACTAACCACTCTGAGCTGAACCTCCCTACTAGTGCTGAGGGAATGGTGGCTGACCTCCATGGCCTCGACCTCCACCTCGGCCCGAACGGCCGAAAGAACTCTAGTTCCCTGACTAGTGAGAAACTGGTGGGGCTGCTCCTGAACGAGGAGTCATGGAAGAACCTCGGTCACCTGCTGCTGGTGAGAAAAACTGGAAGAAACGCTGAAGGTGACCCATCTTGCCGCAAGATCAGCACTCCACGGGGTCCCTCTGGCACTGCGGCCTCATGTGCTCTATCCGGCCACACTGATAGCATGTCACTTGGTTACCTGAAGATGCATCTCTCTTCCTCAAATCACCACGCATAGGCTCCCTACGACGCTTCTTGCTTTCATCTGGAAGAAAGATAACTTTGGAAGCAGAACCGCCCTAACTCGCAGCTCTAGAGTCTCTCAGATTGCACTCCGCAATCAGTGCCTGGTTGATGATGGAAGTAATGGAAGTCAGATGGAAGATTTTCACCTACGAGCGGATCTCCCGCCTGAGTCCATCCTCGAACTTCCTTGCCAAGAACACCCCACTCCCATCCTGAAGGGGTGTAAAACGCTGCAGATCAGTGAAATGAGAGGAATACTCCATGACGGATAGAGTACCCTACTCTAAGCTCATGAACTCACGGGCTCGATCGGACCTCAGGGTCTCCGGGTAGAAGTAGTCGTAGAACACGCGCTGGAACTCCTCCCAAGTCATAGCCTACTGCTGAACCGCCTGTGAGATCACGTCCCACCACCTCTTGGTGGAGTCTCGGAGCATGTAGGTGGCGAGCTTGACCTGTCTCTCTAGAGGCATCTCCAGATGCTCGAATATAGTTAGCATGGATTCCAACCATGACTCTACAGCCTGAGGTCCTCCCTCCCCCGAGAACGTGGGAGAATGCTGCTATTGAAAGACCTGCGTCAAGTCTGCCATAGATGAGGCAGGAGGCGGTGCTCCCTGAAAGGCCTACATCATCCTCATGAAACACTCCTTGAACTGTGCATCAGCGCCCGCAATTGGAACAACAACCGGTGCCAAGGTTGGCTCGGCTTGGGGGTCTACAGGAAGTCCCTGATCAGCCTTGTCTGGCGTCTGATCACTGCCTGACGACAGATGTATGACCGGAGGATGTCTCGGAGGCATATCTCTGAAAGATCAAAAGCACACCTTATATTAGGAAAACAAGGACAAGGAACACAAGAGTACAAAACGAGAACAGGGGAAGAAAACACACAAGATTGCAAAACACTACTACACGGCGTGTATAAAACTACACGGTGTGTCTTCTTAAACCACTGACATGGGCGTGTACTCTCACCCTATAAGTCGTGTACACTTCAAACTATACGGTGTGTTGACCCCCACACATGGCATGTACTTGAAAACTATTCCCCTGCCCGAGTTTCCTTACACGGCTAACCCACATGGTCCGACTCAACCCGAGACTACACAGCGTGTTTGAAATAAACACGGTGTGCACTAGACAAGGCTTATGTGGTCCGTGTTGTTGAGTACACGGCCATCTACACGGCTGGACCTTACACAGCATGATCCGAACAAACACGGCGTGTATAGGTGAAGGCGACACCATCCCGTGTTGTTCGTGACATGGCCGGGTACCTGGGCAAGACTACACGGCGTGTCCCGAACAAACACGGTGTGTGAAAAGGAAGGTAACATCGGCCCGTGTTGTTCGTGACACGGCCGGGTACCTGGACAGGACTACACAGCGTGTTCCCTATGGACACGGTGTGTTCTACCCGAGCTGCCCCAGCCCGTGTTGTTAGTGACATGGCTGGGTATACGGCTCCGAACTCACACGGTGTGTACCACTGGTACACGGTGTGTTCCCGAAGTTACTCCCATGACACCATGTTCTGCTCACATGGTCAGTGACATGGCCTGAAAACTACACGGCGTGTGCCCGAAAAGTACATGACGTGTATTCTTGGTTTTTCTGAGCAGTAGCTCAGAAACTGCCCAGAATTCCAGAAACACTAAAACAAGGAAAAAGATGCCAAATTCCGATCCGGGAGGGCCCATAACACCTCAAGAATAAAAATTTGGCGTTCATTTTAAGCAAGGAACAAAGAAACATTTTTCTAACACAACATCAGAGAGTCTATCAAACAACTATCACAAAAACATGCATAATCTACACAAAGTCTATCACAACAGCATGAAATCGCTAATGTACCCTAGATGGCATGGTAATAATGCATGACATGTGATTTCTACAAGTGCCTATATGATGCATGAGATGGCATACCCTCATCTCATCAGGTTGTGATAGAAATAGAACCGAGATATCAAAACAATAACCGCACACAAGTCATAAGAATCACTCTAGGTAAAAACATACCAACCATAAAATCTCAAAACCAGAAAACTACAATTAACGAGGTAGTATGGATTTTCCCTGTACACAGGTTAGCAACTCCCGGGCATAGCTTAGCACCAAGTACCGAATCCGTCCTATCCCTGGCTAAAGTCTCCAAACAGTAAAGCAAGAGAAAAGAAATCCTCTGATACCACTTTGTAACGTCCCAAGTCCGGAGCCCCTCCACTGGTGCCCCGTACCCGGTTCGCCACATGACCTCAAGTGCGTTTCCCCGAACGTCAGAGGCTGCCGACTAGCAGCGAGGGCTTTGGTGAGTCAGTGGGGAAACTATGCCCTAATTTGGTAAGGTATACAAGTTAAGAAAACAACAATAAACAGCGGAAGCAGTAAACAGCATGCATAGCAACAGAAACCAAACAGCGGAAGCAATGTAGATATATAATTATGATGACAATGACGCAGCAGGTACAAGTATCCAAGGAAACAACAAACACAACAATGTGTTGAAATACAACTGAAAGCAGTCGAAAAAAAACAAAGTAAGCGCCTCAGCATCGTGAGCCATGGCTCGGTCCCATGCTTCCCAGCTCCTGGTGCAATCAAGATCCTGAAGTAGAAGGGCGCTTGCCCTTATCTATACCTGTAGCAACATAGTCTTCTTGGGCCCAAAAGCATGGCCCAAACAGGGTGTGAGATACAATCCTAGTAGGCAATCACCCAAATATTTGTGCCTAACAATCAATGAATACATGGTAGTAATAAAACAAGAATCAGTAAACAGAAAAGCACAAGCAGCTACAATCCATAGTTCTGGCAAAAGTACACAAGTAAACAGTCAGCAACAGGAAGAAAACAGGTAACCCTCTGGGTAGCTCTCATAGTCTAACCCCTATGGTTCAACCTCTAAGTACTAGCAACCCTCTAGGAAGTACACACAATCTCACCCCTCTGGTTCAGCTATGTAATTAAGCAGAATCTCTAGGGAAGCACTCACCTTCAATTCCCCATATAGTCTCGTATCGTGCTAAAGGATCTCTGGGGAAGCACTCAATGTCAATTCCCCCTATGGCCCGTATCGTGGATCTACAGACTCTCTGGGGAAGCACTCAATGTCAATTCCCCCTGTGGTCTCGCATTGTAATTAAAAGACACTCTGGAGAAGCCCTTCCGTCAATTCTCCCTTTGGTCCCCTACTCTAGGTTCTCACAGTCCTGAGTATAACTAAACATGCTCAGCATGCGTGTAACGTCCAAGTAAACCTCAAGAACTACTTGTCTATCAACTAAGGCTCAACAGTAATAATAAAACAATATTTCCACTATCCTACAACTAGGAATGGAAACTGGAAAATGCCAAATAGGAAGAACAAGCATGGAAATGCAATCTGAGCACAAACAAACTACTCTAATCACAAGCAATAACCTTTACTGAAGCAATCAAGAAAAGTAGGCAAGCAACAAGGGAAAAACAGGAAACACGCAATACCCTGTTCATGGGTATTGGTGGAATTTCACAAAATATTCATCAACTTTCTACAGAAATGCACAAACCACCTACCTCGATCCTAGGAGATCGATATACATGAACCTTGACGACAGGTCCCCTTATAACAACATAGATCTGGGAAAACGCACAAAATGTTCATCCCACGATAACTTCGAAACGAGGAGGAATCAAGAAACGAGGCTAAAGAAGAAGGAAGAACTCACTGCTGCGATTCCAACACAATCGACCGTGCTCAAATCGGAGAACGGACAGCGAGGTGGAAACCGGTCGAAGATCCGGCCGTACGGTCACTCTCAGAAGGACAAAAACTAAAGAAGAAGACATTCTAGAAGGTTAGGCGTGACCCCGGTCCATTTAATGAAAAAAAGGAAAGTACACGGCGTGTACTTCTTGAGTACACGGCGTGTACTTCAATTTTCCGTACTCCGAATTAACTGGCCTCTACCTCATCCTTACACACCGTGTGTGTGGCCCAGACACGGCCAGCACACGGCTTCGAGTCGGGGAAGAGTACATGGCGTGTACTCAGAAAGTACACGGTGTGTACTTCTGAAATTTCTAGAAAATTCATTTTTCTCAAAAACTCCAGAAAAAGGAAAAACGTACCTGAAAAGAAGATCAGGGTTATTACAAGTTTGTAAAGAAGGCAGACAATACCCTTTGTCTTTGTGTGGATTATCGGAAGCTGAACCAGTTGACGGTCAAGAATCGATATCCCTTGTCGAGTATCTATGACCTCTTTGATCAGCTTCGAGGAGCCTGGGTGTTCTTGAAGATCGACTTGAGGTCCGGTTATCATCAGTTGCGCATTAGACCATCTGATATACCTCTTACAGCCTTCAAAAGCAGGTATGGTCTATACAAGTATACAGTCAAGCCGTTCGGTCTTACGAAGGCGCCTGCAGTCTTCATGGCACTGATGAACCGAGTGTTCCATCCGTACTTGGACTCCTTTTTTGTGGTCTTTGTGGACGATATCTTGGTGTACTCTCACACTCGACACGACCATGCCACGCATCTTGAGATTGTTTTGATTAAACTAAGAGAGCATCGGTTGTATGCTAAACTCTCGAAGTACCACTTTTGTATGGATCATATTCACTTCTTGGGTCACGTCATCTCAGAGGCTGGAGTATCTGTGGACCCAGAGAAAGTGAGAGTTGTAGTTCCCTGGGAGTAGCTGAAGAATGTTTTTGAGGTGTAGAGTTTTCTAGGGATGGCTGGGTACTATAGACGCTTCATTCAGGACTTCTTGCGCCTAGCAGCACTGTTGACAGGTTTGACCAAGAAGGGGGAGAATTTTTTATAGTCACATTCTTGTGAGTCAGTCTTTCATGAGCTGAAAGGGAGGTTGACGTCAGCACCGATACTAGTCTTGCCAGAGTCGGGCAAGGTCTACACTGTTTACTGTGATGCTTCGGGTATCGGGCTAGGAGTCGTGCTTATACAGGGAGTTGGGGTCGTTGCTTACAGGTCTCGGCAGTTGAGGCCACACTAGAGGAACTACCCAACGCACGATCTAGAGTTGGCAGCAGTTGTTCATGCCTTACTCTTTTGGAGACACTATCTTCTGGGAGAGCACTTTGTGGTTTTCACTGACCACAAGAGTCTCGAGTATATTTTCACTCAGCGTGATCTGAATCTGAGACAGCGCAGGTGGGTTGATTATCTTCAGTCCTTTGACTTCGAGCTTGCCTATATGCCAGGAAAGGGCAATGCAGTGGCAGATGCGTTGAGCAGACGAACTGAGATTCAGGCAGTTCAGGAGGTTAGCAGTGAGTGGCAGCTTATGGCTCTATTCTCTGAGATGCATCTAGAGGTGCTTTAAAGGTAGGGGAAAACTATCCTATATTCTATGACTGTTACCTCTACACTTCTTGATCGGGTACGAACGAGGTAGCTATCAGACTCATAGGCCTTGGTCCTATGGGAGAGTGTGTCGGGAGGGGACCCTCTTCCTGTATGGACAGTGGGTGAGGATGAGATCTTGCATTTCCAGGGACGTGTATGGGTGCCAGCAGACATACGTGAGGAGCTGATACGGGATTTTCATTCCTCAGTTTGGGAAGTTCATCCTGGCATCACCAAGATGTATCGGGATCTTCATCGCCAGTACTGGTGGCCAGGTATGAAGAGAGATGTTTATAGTTTTGTCATGAGATGTTCTACTTGTCATCAAGTGAAAGAAGAGCATCAGCGACCAGTAGGGCTTTTACAACAGTTACCCATTCTGGAGTGGAAGTGGAATGATGTCACAATGGACTTCATGACCGGGTTACCAAGGTCACCTCAGGGAAGTGATGTTGTTTGGTTCATCGTCGACAGGCTCACAAAGGTATCACACTTCTTGCCGATCAAGGAAACCTTTAGTGTTGATGATCTGGAATGAATGTACATCTGATAGATTGTGCGTCTACATGGATTTCCACACTCCATTGTTTCAGACAGAGATGTGTGTTTTACCTCTCTGTTCTGGTAGGGACTTTAGAAGGCTTTGGGTACACAGGTACTTTTGAGTATAGCATCCATCCCCAAACTGATGGCCAGCCCGAACGCACGATCCAGGTGCTTGAGGATATTCCCTGATCTTGTATTCTAGACTTCAGCATTTCTTGGGAGAAGCATATACCTCTTGTGGAGTTCGCCTAAAACAACAGTTTTCAGGTGACCATTCAGATGGCACCATACGAGGCTTTGTACGGTAGGCCATGCCGATCACCCTTATGTTGGCTAGAGGCAGGAGAGGCAGCTTTGCTAGGACCTCGTCTTGTTCAGGAGACCTCAGAGCAGATAGAGTTGATTCAGAAGAGGATGGCTATAGCACAGTCTCGACAGAAGTCTTATGCTGATCAGCGGAGACGACCTCTGGAGTTCGAGGTCGGAGATCAGGTTTTCTTACGTGTCGCACTAAGGTTGGGACACAAGAGGATTCAGAGATAGGGTAAGCTTTAATCGCGATACGTTGGGCTTTTGAGGTATTGGAGAGAGTTGGGTTGGTCACCTATCGGTTGAAACTACCTCAGAGGTACCGGGCGATGCACGACGTCTTCCACGTCTCTCAACTCCGACGTTACTTTTCAGACTTGTCTCATGTCTTTCAGCCCAAGGAGGTTGAGCTCAAAGCAGATGTGTTGTTTGAAGAGCATCCTATCCGGATTGTCGATTACAGTACAAAGGTTCTCTGAGGCCGGTCGGTTCCTCTGGTATGAGTGCTATGGCAGCCGGGCGAGTACAGGACGAGACTTGGGAGAGGGAGGTCGTGGTTCGATTGTAGTGGCCGGATTTGTTCGAGGATTCTTCTTCTACACCCATCTAGGGAAATTTGGGGATGAATTTCTTTAAGGGGGGAAGTTTGTAAGAACCCGGATCTTCATTTTAGGTATTTTTTTCCTTTTCTGGAGTTTTTGAGAATTTTTTGAGTTTTTTGAAATTTTTGAAGTACACGCCATGTACTTTCTAAGTACACGTCGTGTACTCTTTTCCCACTCGAAACCGTGTGTTGTCCATGTTCGGACCACACACACGGTGTGTAGGGGTGACGTGGAGGCCGATTTTGGTGGAGTATGGAAAAACCCACTACACGTTGTGTACTTTAAAAATACACGCCGTGTACTTTTCTTTTTTTCACTAAATGGACTGGGGTTGCGCCTAATGTCCATAATTGTATTCTTCTAGGTCTGGTTCGACCGAGAGACGCCGTATAGCCATGAAACTTCTCCAAATTCCCAAGCCTCCATCCATTCTTCGATTCAAGCTCTTTCGGTTGCGTTGGAAGCACAGCGGTGAGTTCTCCCTTCTACATGAACCTTGTTTTCCAATTCTTCCTCCTTCTCAAGTTATCTAAGGTTGAACTTTTTGTGCATTTTCTTAGATTTATGACGTTCTAGGGATAATCATTCATCATGGTTCGAGTATATCGATCTCCTAGGATTGAGGTAGGTGGTTTTTTCCTTACCGTTCAAAGTCTCTGAGTTTATGTGTGAATTTCCACTGATACCCGTGAACGGGGTATTGCGTGTTACCCCTTTTTGCCTTCGTTGTTTTCCTGCCTTACTTGTATGCTTGTGTAGAGATAATTTGACCATGTTAGAGGATAATTTGTTATGATTGGATGTATTTTCCCTTGCTCTATTCTGTTTACGACCTTTGGGTCTCGTTTGCCTTTGGCTGCTACACCTGTTTTCATGCCTTGCGGTTATAGGTTGAAGTGGAACTCATGACATGCTTGTTGCCATGTAGACTATTTAGCTAAGTAGCTCTATAGGTGTACTTTGGTTATCCAAGTAGCTCTATAGGTGTACTTTGGTTATCCAAGTAGATCTATAGGTGTACTTTGGCCTTATAGAATTATTATTCACTGACCAGCACAGAGCTGAGAGAACCTGGTGATATAGACTATAAGGGATAGACCGAGTGAGCTTCCCAGAGAGTCTTAGATATTATAGACTACAGAGGGGATGGACCGAGTGAGCTCCCCGAGAGTCTTGAATTTTATAGACTACAGGAGGGTAGACTGAGTGATCTTCCTTAGAGAGTCTTACCTTGTTTGAATCTCTTTAATAACCTTCCTAGGCTAGAGGAGGAATTGACCGAGTGAGCTTCCTCAGAGAGTCTGTGGTATACCTAAGGCTATAGGAGGAATTGACCGAGATAGCTTCTTCATAGAGTCTCTAGACCTTGGGGCTAAGAGGGTTAGACCGCGTGATCTTCCTTAAGAGAGCCCCTCACTACCCTAGACTATAAGGGGAATTGATCGAGTGAGCTTCCCCAGAGAGTCTCATAAATTTGTATGACCAAGCCAGAGGGGTTAGGCTGAGTGCACTACCCAAAGGGTTGTGGTACTTCTTGGATAGGACCAGAAGGGATGGCTGCGAGTACTTCCCAGAGGGATTCCGGCTTATTAGATGTTTATTTCACTACTTTTGATTGGTTGTGGATTGATTGCTGCTATGTATCATCCTATTTTACTGCTTATTGTCACTGCCTATTGCTTGTTGTTGTTGTTTACTGGTTGTTGTACTTTTACCTGCCATATACTCACTAACTGTTAGGCACAGATCTTCGGGTGAATGCCTACTGGGATTTTATCTCACACCCTATTTGGGACGTGCTTTTGGGCCCAAGAAGACTATGTTGTTACAGGTATAGATAAGGGAAAGCACCCTTCGACTTCCGGAACTTGATTGCTTAGAGCAGGGGAGCATGGGACCAAGATTTGTCTTGCGATGCTGAGGAGCTGTTTACTTTTCTTTTGTACTTCTTTTGGTACTGTAGTGTTTTCCAGCATTGTGACTTGTTTGTATGCTTTCCTAGTTATGTATCATGCATCATTTAATATATATACATATGTGCTCTAGTTTTATTGATTTAGTCTTCTTCTGTTTATATTATTGGTTATTACTGCTTCCGCTATTGCATGTTTATTTCTCTTTCGTTGTGTACTCTGCCAATGAGGGCATAGTTTCCCCACTATCACACCCAAGTCCCTCGCTACTAGTCGGTAGCCTCTGGCATTTGGGGAAATGATCTTGAGGCCATGTGACCAACCAGGTACGGGGCGCCTCTGGGTGGCTTCCGGAACCGGGACATTACAAATATCATGTCACTCATGACGCACCCAACGTACCCTACTTCCCGCTAACTGTCTGCATGATGGTTTTCATTAGTAAATTAAAGTGTGCAATCCATGACACGTATTAATGGAAATATTAAAGTCTAATGATCATTACACATGCTCACAGATAGAAATATCTAATGACCCCAAAACATGAGGAGTTCCTATTGGCGGGTATGTTCTCATAATCTAATGTCTTGGAGATTACAAAGTAATAACTTCATGAGAGGAAGTCTCATCTACTTACGAGTACTCGCACTTGACGGTCTGCAGCTATGTGTCCCTTTATAGTATTTTATCCAACCGTAGAACTATATTTAAGAATATAATTATAGAATTTAAAGGTTCTCATCATAGGGGGGAACTTCCATGACCTTATCAATACAAAAAATACTCTAGGACATTATTATATCATAGTCATGCAGAACAATAAACAATATGTAATAATATGTTTAATATTTAAATAATTTAAACTTCCATTTAATAAAAGTACAACTAGTTGGTTCTAGGACACCATCTCTTACAAACTCCCACTTGGACTAGAGCCAACTACCTATGAATTTCAGTCCGCTAGACCTCACATGGTGATCAAGTTTCTGCTAATTCAAGGATTTAGTCAAGGGGTATGCCACATTATCTTTCATGGAAATACTTCTCAATACAACTTCACCTCTCTGAGAAAAATCCCTCAAGAGATCATACTTCTGAATTATGTGCTTCATCCACTAATGTGACCTTGTCTCTTTTGGGAGAGCCACCGCTGCAGTATTATCACAGTACAGTGTGATGGGATCTTTACTACTAGGTATCACATCCAACTCCTCGATTAATATTCACATCCAAACTGCTTATTTAGCTACCTCATAAGTTGTAATATACTTGGACTCTGGTGTAGAATCTACGACCACACTCTCCTTTGAGCTCTTCCAGCTCACTGCACCTCTATTCAAAGTGAAGATATATCCCTTTTGCGAATTCATGTCATATTGATCAGTCTGGAAACTAGCATCTGCATATCCTATGTTAACTAGTTCCTCGTCTCCTCTATAAACTAGGAACATATCCTTAGTACGCCTCAGATAATTTAGGATTGTCTTGACTGCCATCTAATGGTGGTCACTTGGGTCAGCTTGATATCTGCCTACCGCACTTAATGCATAGGCGACATCCATCTAAGTACATAGCATGGAATACATCACTGACCCAATCTATGATGTATATAGATTCCTTACCATTATAATTCATTCCTCATGTGTATGAGGAAAAATTTTCTTGGAAATATGAATCCATGTGAAACTGGAAACAATCCCCTCTTGGATTGTTTCATACTGAATCTATTCAGTATCTTATCAATGTATGTACTTTGACTTAGGCCCAACAATCTCTTAGATATATCATGATGAATATTGATCCCAAGAATATATGTTTCCTCACCCAAGTCCTTTATGGATAAGAATTTATTCAACCATGCCTTAACAGACTATAAGACTGGTATCTCATTTCCGATAAGTAATATGTCATCAACATATACTATTAGAAAAATGATTGAACTTCCACTAAACCTTTTGTAGAAACAAGGCTGACATTCATTCTTGATAAAACCAAATTCTATTATGGATTCAAAAAAATGAATGTTCCATGACCTGGATGCTTTCTTAAATCTATAAATGGATTTCTGCGACTTTCATATCTTATTGTAATTATTTGGAGTCACAAACCCTTTAGGTTGTGTCAAGTAGACATCTTCCTGAAGGTTCCCATTAAGGAAGTATGTTTTGAAATCCATTTTCCAAATATCATAGTCATGGTAAGCTACAATGGAAAGTAGAATTCTGATGTATTTCAGCATTGCATATGGTGAAAAGGTTTCATCATAGTCAATTCCTTGACGTTGTTTAAACCCTTTTGCAACTAGTCGTGCCTTATATGTAGTGAATTTTCCTTCCCTATCTAGTTTCTTCTTGAATACCCATTTTCAACCAATATGATTTACATAAACTGTAGGATCTACCAAAATCCCAACTTGGTTTTGATACATGGAATCCATTTCATAATTCATGGCTTCTTGCCCCTTGGCAACGTCTGTGCCACTTACTGCTTCCTTGTAGGTTAGAGGATCATTATTATCAACTAATAATGAGTCATGATCCTAAGTAACTAGAAAACCATACCATTCTGGTTCTCTATCCTCTCTTGTACTCCTACGCAGTACTTGTGTCTCTAGATCAAATTCTTCTTCCACCGGTATTTGTGGAATATGTTCATGTACCAACTCTTTTATACCTTGAACCTCGACTTCATCGAAGTCTATCTCGCTCCCACTATCTCTTTTGGATATGTGCTCCCTCTCAAGGAATATTGCATGTATTGACACTATAAAAAAAATTCTAAGGAGTTGTATAAGTAATATCCCCTTATTTCATTGGGGTGTCCTATAAAGGTACACTTTTTTCCTCGGGGTGTGAGTTTGTTACCTGAAGAGGCCTTAACAAACGCTTCGCTACTGCACACATGTAAATTCAATAACATGTCTTTTCTTCTACTCTAGAACTCGTATGGAATACCATTTATCGATTTAGTTGGTACTTGGTTTAGTATCTGTGCTGCTATTTGTAACAAATATCCCTAAAAGGATAATGGAAGACTTGAATGGATTATAATTGATCTCACTATGTCCAACAGGGTGCGGTTCCTCCTTTCACTCACACCATTTCACTGGGGTGTGTTTGGAGGAGTGAGTTGGGATAGGATCTCAAACTCTCGTAAGTAATCAATGAAGTCTTGATTAAGATATTCTCCACCTTAGTCTAAGTGGAGTTTCATAATATTTTTACCAATCTGGTTCTCAACTTCATTTTTGTATTCTTTGAACTTATCAAAAGAATCTGACTTATACCTCATTAAGTAGATATATCCATATCTACTAAAATCATCAGTAAATGTTATGAAGTATGAGTACCCTCCCCTTTCTTTAACTAGAAATGGTCCACACACATCAGTATAAACCAATTCAAGAAGTTATTTATCCCTTTCACCTTTTCCCACTAAATGGGGCTTTTGTCATTTTGCCTTGTAAACATGCATGACATATGCCAAGTAGTTTTAGTTCGAAAGAATATAAATATACATCTTGATGTAACTTTGTCAAGCGTTTCTCATTTATATGAACTAGTCGGTGATGCCAAAGTTGGGTGTGGTATGATTCATGTGAAGTATCTTTGTTATCGACTTCCATTACGTGGTTTATGTAATCCAACACATAAAGATCATTGTATAAATGTTCCCTAAAAACAACAAATGATATCTTTCTAAAAGAAGAAAAATTCATTTCCAAACTTGAAAACAAATCCATCTATATCTAATATGGATACAGAAATAATGTTTTTTGTAACAGAAGGCACATGATAACAACCCTTTAAAACCAAGATCATCCCAGTTGGCAACGTGAGGTGCTACTCCCTGATAGCTATAGTCGCAAGTTTGGCTTTGTTGGTTGCTCGTAGATCTACCTCCCCTTAGTCAATCTTTCTGAATATAATTGGTTTATGTATTTGGATACATATGTGAGCACCAAAAGATATATCTAATACCCAATTTGTAGAAACAAATAGATTTCATTTGATAAAAAACACACTAAATCTTCCCCTTGATTCTTAGGCTGGGTGTAGTTCTTCTCCCTCTGGCCCTTCTTACCACATGAAAAACAAACAGCCTCATGTTCCTTCCCCCCCCCCCTTGATCTTTCTTTTATTGGAAGTCTGTGAAGAAGATTTGGGCTTAAATCTCTTAGTCTTCCCTTTAATCTTATTTACCATAAGGACATAAGGATTTTCATGCTTCATATCTTTGTCCACTTGGTGAATGAGGATAAAAAGATCAGATAGAGACTTCTCATTGTTGTTCATATTGAAATTGACAACAAAGTTAGAGAAGCTCTGAGGGAGTGATGTGATAATGAGATCGGTGCCCAATTCTTTAGGAAGTTTAAACCCAAGAACCTCTAGGATCTCATTGTAGCCAATGAGTTTGACTACATGAAGCCCAGCTAGGGCACCTTCTCCAAGCTTACTCTGAAAGAGTGACTTAGAGATCTCAAACCATTATTGTCTTGCTCTCCCCTGGTAAAGACCACAGAGGTGCTCGAGCATACTATAAGCATACATGTTTTCATGAGACTTCATGAGCTCATTAGACATTGATGATAGCATCAAACATTGAACATCAACCGCGTCATTAATTTGTTTCTCATAGACCATCAAATCCTCATCACTCACCTCTTTGGTAGGTGGATTAGTTAATGCTAACTCCAGCACTTTAGACTTTTGTTCAAGGCGTAGGATAACCAGAAGGCATCTAAACCATTACTGGAAGTTACTACCAGTGAGGATGTTTTCTTTATCTATAATTGATCGCATGGATATTGTGGTTGATGAGCTTTTAATTTTTATGATACAATTAAAAGAGAAGATCATTGATTACATTTTATGATAAATAATAAATTTTTATTAAGTCTCTCACTATTTTATCAAGTCCCAATGTCCCTCACCATTGAACTCAGAATGTCCAGTTTCCATGATATTATAGTGGAAAGTATCCATATTCCACTTCGTATAACCCCAAAAAGGCTTGGTCAAGCTATTAGAAGGTATTTAGATAGGCTAGTCTTTTCCAACTGCGGGCTTCCATCTCCTTGATCTATTGAGTGGACTCCCCAATCCTGAAATCATAACTTTTGGATTTCCACAACTCTTGCCTCCAATATTACACTAAGTCTAGCAAGGGATACTCCTCTTGATGTAATATAGTTAAGTCAACCCAAATCCTTTCATAAGGGCTTCTTGTATAAAAGTAATTTTTCCAACAGGGGTTGTTCAAACACATAGTTTTATTTAGTTTTTCCCTTAATCAAGTAACGAAAGGATTTGTCTGACTTAATATTTTATTTGAGGTATTTTTATCTCTTATGAGTGAATTTATTATTATCGTTATCACATGCTTGTTAATATTATGTGGAACTTATATAAGTGATTAACCGTGTCTTTATAATATTTACACATAAGTCTGGTTTATTTTAGTTACATCTTTTATTCTTGTTTAATTCATTAATTATGTTATCGTGACAACACATCCATAATGATAAACCATGAAAATGACAGAAATAAAATAAAAGGAATGATCATGAGGTTTTCTAATGGTCAGTTTATCTAGCGGTTGATAAACTAACCATGAACTAGGGGAGAAACATCTTGGACCTTTTGGGTTCGTGTTTATAGATTTCCACCTGTCCACCTCTGTATCTCTTGGGATTGGTTTTGTCTCGGCTCCAGCTTAAACCACATCCACTATATTAGGATTTCCATCCATTACAAATTTCTTTATTTTAACTCACATGCATGTGAGGGGTAAAAAGGGGTTTTACATAAATGAAACCTTGGGCACATAGGCCCTACATATTAATGAAGATAAGGCTCACAAGCTAAAAAAATTAATTTAAATAAATTAATTAAAATAAACCATCCACATACAAAGTTCTTGGTCTAGCTCATGATCATCCATACATGCAATGATATTTAATCATAAATAAAACTAGAATTCAATTATTTAATCATTATTGTTTATGATAAATCATGCTCGAATCAATTAATTATCATCTTTAATTGATCAATCCTTTTATCTTAAACCATTTTATAAATTTCCTTGAGAATATCATCCATCGTAATTTTAAACAAATAAATTCATTTAAAATTATCTTTGTACGTAACTCGTACCTTGGAGGTAGCCCAGTGAATTCTCGTTCATAAATACCCAATGAGTAGAAATGAACATTATGAAGATGTTAAATTAAACACATATATATAAAACACCTATCACGCGTTGTGCCTTAGATTTAAGCCTGCACTATGGTGCACATCTCAAGGGTTTGTATAATATAATAATAAATTTGCACAATTTGGATGAGTACACGGCATGTAGTTCTGACTACATGGCATGTACTATCGTTCATCATCCATCCGAAGTACACACCTGGGGACATGGCCTATAGATGTACTTTAGAAATCTTCATATTACACTGCATGTTTAGTGGGTCACATGTCATGTAGTATCCGCATTACAGGGTTCCCATCTAGACAAGTCATGTATGGGGTACACAGTCCAACCCTAACCCGAAGGGACTACACGACGTGTCTAGGGGACTACACGACGTGTAATCCGGAAAATGTGTGCCACTTATTCCTGGTCAACACATAGAGTCATTTAAGACTTAGAAAGAATACAACACATGGATTGGTTTGGAGAACCAGTCTGATGCATTGAATCATGATTACACGACATGTACTACTAAATATGCACCATGTGTTCTGGTGTTGTACGACCAGCAAGCTTTGGCACCTCTGGATGAGATCCGCTATTTTATTTTAATCAAAATTAAAATAAAAGATCATTTATGTAAGGTGAACGAGAAATGAAAGAGGAGGAATAGATCTCGAGATTCAAATTTTCAGAATGATTAAATTCAATTGAAACAACTAAATTATTAAATGCCTAAATCATCAATGAAATGTTTAATAATTATAAAATACGATGTAACCGCTCTGATACAACTTATAGGTTCCAGGCGTAATGAAATCGCAGTTGGTCCTGCACCCAAATTTAATTTTTACCATGATCAATGATTATTCCAGGATAAATACGACGATGAATTCCCGTCTCCATGGAATAGAATCAAAGATTTAGATAAATAAGAAAGAGGTCCAAAACCATTAGATAGGATCTTGCACATCATGTTTATAATTAATTTAATTAATTTTATAAAGAAAAGAATACCTAGATCTTTGGTATTTTATTCATTGATGATGTTGATCATTTGGAATGACCCTTCCATATTATCTCATTGCACTTGCAAGGATCCAAACTAGAATCCCTCTAGGAGTGATCCACACATGCTTTGGTGGACTCCGATCGACACCACTTGTTCTCTAGTTACTAGCACAACAAAGAAAGTCTCTTGTGTTGGTCATTCTTGATCCTTTGTTCTTCGGCCTTGAAGAACGCCTCTCGTTCTTGAGAGGGGCGGGAAGAGGATTAGAGAGGGAAAATGTTTAGCTCAACAATTCTCAATTCACCAAGCATGTGGTGTGTTCACTATAGCACAATAGACGTACTTGTCTATTTATATCCATGGAACATCAGTTACAATTTTTAATTTCATAACAGAAATTAAATAAATTCATGAACTTAAAGAAAACCCATGCTCATAATAATAATACCACGTCATTATTTATTGTGTGACAACTTGCGCAAGATGGAATTATGAATATAACTCTACATCACAAAATAATAGCAGCGTCATTATTATTTTAACTTAGTCCAACTAATAATTATTTACCGTCTTACAAATAATTATTTTTACTACCGGACCGACCTTGGTCTGCTCGAAATCCACTTCCATTTATTGAACACCTGAATAAATAAATAAATAATTTACTCTCTTAAGTAAATATTTTATTCAAAAACTAGTAAAAAATTATTTATAAAATGTTCAATAAAATAAATTAATATATTTTATTTAATTTATGCGATCATCATAACTTGAATAAAATTATTCCATGGTCTTGAGAATAATATTTATTTCATTAATTAAATTCAAAAATAATATAACCCAGAACACCAAAAACACTTAGTGTGTGACCCTCTAGGATTCCTTCTCGTTGGCATTAGGCAGGCTTGCCTAAAGTCTAAGAGTACTATCTAGAAACGGGTCAAGGAACCCAAGATAAAGAAAAAAAAGTCAAAACAATGACATCCACATATGAACACTCACTATATAATATAATCCCTTTATCTCAATATCTCATCAAGAAGGTTTAATGATAGTTTCATCAACCATTATACTTGATACGGCGTTCTTTGACAACCTGAAATAAACTCATCATTACACCATGGCCATGGAATTTCGCATGATGGTTCTATTTAAATAAAAGGGTCTAGATATAAACTCCCATAAATGGAAGGGACAAATCCTTACTCGACTTGTCCATTAATATCATGTCACTCATGATGCACCCAACGTACCCTACTTCCTTCCAATTTTCTGCATGACATTTTTCGTCAGTAAATCAAAGTGTGCGAATCATGACACGTATTAATGACAATCATAAAGTATAAGGATCATTAAACACACTCGTAGATATAAATATCTGATGACACCAAAACAAGCGGAATTCCTACTGGCGGGTTTGTTCTCATAATATCTTGTCTTGGAGATTACCAAGTGAGAACTTAATGAGGGGAAGTCTCATCTACTTACTAGTACTCGCACCTGACGGTCTGCATGATATGTGTCCCTTCATAGTATGTCATCGAACCGTAGAAATATATTTAAGAATATTGTTATATCATTTCAAGGTTCTAAAAATAGCGGGGAACTGTCATGACCTTATCAATGCAACAAATAATCTTGGACATTATTACATCGTAGTCATGCAGAATAATGAACAATATGTAATAAGATGTTTAATATTTAAATACTTTAAATATCCATGCAATCAAGGTACAACCAGTTGGTTCTAGGACACAAACTCTTACACTCATAAGGGTAAAATAAATCTCAAGTGCATACATGTGATGTCATATAGAACTAAAAAAACTTAAATAAAAACTACAAGTACCAAAAAGGTAAGCTCAATAATGACCATGAATCCAAAACAACTCCTAAAAAACCTTGAGCTAGTAATATTCATCGTTATCTCAAACCATATAATGCTGGACTAAAAATAGTTTATATATATATGTGGGGAGAACATAATTTTATACTCAATTGGATCATCCCTAGAGAATCTCATTCAAAATATAAATAAAGCATGCTAAAGCACAATGAACAATAGTGAATCTAACTCATCACCTTAACAGGTATACCAATTTATCAACCCCACCATGGTTATATCTCACTAAGTATCACATACAAGAGATCATATATTATAGTAATAAAACATAAAGGGTGCCCTATTACCACTTCTCCACTGGTTTGCAGCTCTTCCCCAATGTCACACAGTTTTAGCCATCTCTCTCCAAAATAGGCCATCCTGAAGACACCTAGGCTATGTATCCCAACATGCACTTATTATATCACATAATACCATCCAAAACTCCATATATATAGTAACCGAGTTATTTTTGGGAGCCACCATAGCCCATATGATGTTTATCATACATCAGATATTATACCTCAAGCCATTATCACCCATACATCAAGTGAGGTACCTCAATCCATCACAGCCTATACATGTGATGCCTATAATAACCAATTGGATACTATATCTAGAGATACATGTGTGTGAAATAACCATAATCCATTACATACCTCTACAAACATATATGGGGAAAATAATTTTCATGTATATTGGTATACAATACTACCAAAAGAAGAGAGTGACGTCAGAGGGGGTATTCATCCATCAATCCTCCCAATGGTATGTTGGAGAAAACAACCTCCTAGAGTCCATAGGTGTCAACTACTTCCACAACCTCAAGCCTCCATGCCCATATCACAACAGTAACCCAGACTCATCCATCCTAAATTCACATCAAAACACATAGTAATGATTATATCTAGATCACACTAAATCCAATAAACAATAATCATAGTCAATATGGAAATCTAAGCCCTGAAAAAGGAATCCATCCTTCACATGAAAACGGGATCTCAAGACCCTAAACATAAGGCATTCATATTTTATAAATAAATGGTCACTCTCATCCCTAAGTAAATATATTTATCAAAAAACTAGTTTTTAATCCATCTTGAATTAATCAATTAATTATTCATACGTTCCAACTATGGGAAACCTAAGATATAAACTATCTCAATCTATCTCAATTATGTAAACATTCTCTTAAAATAAATCTAGTTTCATCAAACCCTGAGAAGGAAAACTCCCAATTGATATTCATTCTTACTCTTTTATTCATTTATAAGAAGTATAGATTCATCTATAGTTATCCTAAAAGTATATTATAGGGTTATATTACCTCATCTATGCTTTCCTAAATCTATTTCAAAAGGTTTCTACTAAACTTTCCCTGATACAAATTGTAAATACCCCAACCCCAGTAGCCCATAGCTGGTGCTTTACTTTATTACATTGGTACTGAGTACAATAGATCTCATCCCAAAGGAACAAATAGTTTAGTAGTCTTAGTAAACTAGATACATAATTGAAAATCACATTAAATTTAAAAACATTAAATCACAAATAATTTAATTAAATAATTCCTTTTTTCCCTTAGTATATCCTTGCATGATAACAAAAAAAGACTTCCTCGTATCTTGGGGAAAATAAATCAAAAGAAATGGGTGGGATCAAATGCTTAGTAAGGATATACATACAGAAAAATCTATAATCAATAATTTGGAATAAAAAATATGGTAATATGAATAACTAAAACACATTTCATTTTATAAATAACTTGGGAATAATCTGGTAGGAATAAAATATGATCAAATAATTCCATATAAATAATTACATGAGAATGGAACTTAACCATGGATATTCTACTAGTCGAATAATCACATGGAATAAAAATAAGTAGTCTCATAATGAGGTAATGCATAATTTGAGACATCATAAACATATCATCAAGGACTTGGCTGAGAATTCTACATAATTGTGGAAGTCCTTGGACAAAACTTGGTCTAGTTTGTCTAAGGAGACCTATTGATGCATCGTGGGGCTATAGCGGGCCTCGCTCGACACTTACTAAGTCCAGTTCATTCTTTATATGAAAAGGGTGAAACATAATAAACAAATAAAATCATATTTAAACTATCATGTGAAATGTAAATAGTTTTACCATACAATAAACATAACCATAAACCATCCATAAAAATATGGTGAATTGTGTCAAAATAGTACATACCTAGTCAAACTAATCATAAAATATACAATAAAATATGGTAAATAGAATCATATGATATAAACCTCATTGAAGCATAGTATTCAACAAAGTATTTTTATATAGTTAAGATCACTAAAAATTCTTGAAGAAAATACCCTTTTTAACTTCCACACTTATTCTTAAAAAGTTTTTCAATTATAAAAGAAAACATATTCCTTGAAAATATCCTTTTATTTTTTTGAAGGAATGTTAAAAAAAATAAGGCATCATGAAAGTGGGAAAAGACACTCATTCCATTATAATTTTAAATAAAATTCCTTTTAAATTTTGAAAAATGTTTCATATAAAGCACATAAAAAGACTCTTTTTAAAAACCTTTGAATTAAATTCAAAATAAATATAAAATGTCATTTATAATCCTTTTATTTCCAAATAAATAAATGTGTAAAATAATATCAAGAATATTGACATGGAGAAAAATATTTTGAAATTAAAATTTTGAAATATTCTAAGTGCATGATACCACTTTTAACATTTAATAATAATCCCCATGAAAGAATAAAATTTTAAAAAAATATTAAAATACATGAGAATAAATAAATTCATGATATGATAAGTGTAACAACTAGAGATTTTTTGAATTATTTTTTTCGAATTAATTTATCCTTTTTGATATTTTTAATTTCATGAAACACTAAAGATAGTTTATTTTATATTAAAGCACTATTTTTTGCTTGCGTTATATGGAACAATGACTTTCCTCAATGGCTTACGTAATATGCAAGACTGAGGTTTACCAAAAAATAATATGTTTTTTAAATATTATTATTTAATATAATAATATATAACCTAGTATTTAAATTAGTATTTATGATTAAATAATTTATGAAAATATATGGTTTAGAAAAATATAATATGATTTAATAGGTTACCAATTAATTATAAATTAATATGAAAACAGATTGAATATAAAAGAAAATATAAATATTTTTATGGTCACAAAGAAGTTTTACCCTAAAAATTAAATTAATTACAATTAGTAAGGGATATTAATTTAAAATATATGTTATATATTCAATCCAATATTTTTTTATTCATCCAATATTTTTTATAGACATAAGATAATAACAAACCCAATTTTATGCATAAAAACCTATATTTTTTATAAAGGTAGTTTTACCGCCTTTTAATAGAGAACTCATTTATATCCAATTTTTAGAACTTTTATATATTTAATATGTAAAAATGAACTCTATATTTTTAATATAAACATAAAAATTAGGTTATTATATTTTTTTGGTATTTTTCTATAAGGTTTCGTTTTTTAATGAACAGTTAAAAATACTTGATTTTAGTTCAAAGCTATTTTTTTCATCTAATTTATTTATAAGGTTAAATTATATTTTAAATTGGTTTAAAAGATTAATTATATAATATTTTTATAAATTAATAAAATTTAGGTTTTTTATATAAATTTCACATTGAAATTGGATATATAAACTTAGCAAAAATTTTAAAGTTTTTACATTAAAAAACTCGCGGTGTTGTCCCATTAGCAGGAAAAAATTTAAATTAATTTCTGAAAATTATGTGATTTAAATTTGGAAAAATTGATTCCATATTTAGAATCATCATAATTTCTAATTTATAATAATCTCAACTTATTTTTTTACCAGAAAGATTAGTAAAGGTAATTAAAATTAATTACATCGCTTAAGGTAAAATTAAGCTTAATTAAGGACATAACCTTAAATATAAGACCCAAAATAAACTATAAACTTATCAAACAAACATTTTATATCCATTATTCGGAAATTATCCTTAAATTATTGAGTTTTTTTGTTTGGTATGACTTTTTTGAGGTAAAAACGTGGGTATACCTAACTTGTTTTCAAAAATGCTAAGTGTGTCCTTTCCCTCCCTTATAAAAGGCCACCATCTCTCCCTCTTCTTCACACCTATCAAATCACTTAAGTTTGTAAAATATCTAGCTAATACACTTCCAAAAATACCTCCCTCACTCCTAGAATCATTACCTTGGTCAGAATGAAATCCAAGGAATCCTTTTGGAATAACACAAAAGGAGTTACCTGATTAATAGGTAACGTCTTCTCTCAAGCTCCTTTCATTTATTTTCTTTCTCCACCCCACCACTCTCATTATTCCATGATTGTATAAAAAAACAAATATCATAAATATAATAGGATTTTTTATTCTAATTCTTATACCTATACTTACACACACCTCCATCTAATGAGTAATGTACATATTGTTTATGTGTACGGCGAACTTCCGCCTCACAAAATGATGATTGTTCAATTTTCCTTACTACCTATCATGGTAGAAAATATGATGGAAACAATGTTTATATATATTATATAAAAATATTTATTATTTATTTAATATTATTTATTTCTTTTATGGCACATGTCTTTTTTACATTCCATTGGGTGTAAATATGATAATTTTGTTTCAGGAACTGTGGATTGTCGCCCCCTCAAAACGATGCGATTCGTTTACACACTACAAGGAATGTATTAAGGATGGTTTTAGTGAAATTATATTATATATATAACATTATAATAATTATTTAATTATATTATATAAATATATTTCATTTTCTTTGTTTCTTTCATTTTTTCAATATGACAACAAAAACAGAACCAACATTCATGCGTACATACAACTTACCGTCTCTGTGAACGGTGTATTCCATTTAATACTTCTACATTATATAGATTATTATAATATAAATATAATGTATATACATGATATTTATATCATTGTTTAAATTTTTGAATCATTATATAAGTATAATTACCAATGATATAACCAATTTATACACATGTGAAGAACAAAGCGAATAATATCTGAAGTGAAACCTTAATATAATATGTTTAACAAAAGAGTAATATAAGGTCATAATCAAACCATATATGGTATTAGATATAATAATAGATTTATTTAAAAGTTTTATAATAAATTTTTATTTAATATACAGGTTTTTTGAATGAGAACGATGAGATTCAAGACACGAGTTAAGGGGATTTAATCTCACTTTTTATTTCCGTGAGATACATGAATTATTCACCACTCATTCCTTTTGTATGGTATGTATACTTCCCATGGATGTGTTAAATTATTATTAAACATAAATTTATATATATTTACATATCAATTATATGATATTTATTTAATGGGGTTTAATTTTAAAAGTTACCTAATTGTTAAAATAGTTTTGTCTCAATTTTCCTTCTTTGAGACTCATGTTTTGTTATACACCTAAATTATTTTTGGAGGTGTATATACTTCCATTTTACATGTCATATCATGAATATACTAATTTTATTGATATTTTAAGTTTAATTTAATTTCAATTTGTTACATGGAGAGTATGATCCCAAATTACCATGTGGTAAGAGCTTATTGAAACAATCTCATCACTTTTTGAGATTATTTATGTTTATGATTTCTTTGACGAAATATTATGATCCACCTCTTAATAAAATTCATGAATTTTCTTATACTATGTTTATTAATAATTTATTCATATATTAGTTCCATTTTTCTACTCTTTAGTACATAATATATTTAAGAATTTTTTTTATGAAAGCCCGACTTTACCCTCTCTTTAGTCAGAAATCTGTGTTCCTTCAAAACCATTTTTTATAAAAAGGGTTTCCAAGAATATTTTACCATTATTATATAATCATTAAAATAAATTTTTAACCCTTTTGTATTTTAAAAATTTATTTAAACTAATATTCTGGTTTCTTTCCGAACAAGGAATTTTTCTAACATTTTTATCGTGCAAATGGAATTTTTTTTACATTATAAACCATGTACAGATTTACCCAACATCATTTCTTTGAAGCTAAGGATAATTTTTAATAGAATGTTTTTAAACATAATTTTCAAGGAAAATTGTTTTCAAAATGTTTTTAAGCTTCTTTTATAAGTTTTTAATGAAAATTTTTTTCAAAATTTTTTCAATCTTTATTTATAAGTTCTTAAAGAATTTTCAAAGAAATTGTTTGAAAAAAATTAAATCTTATTTCATTTGTTTTTAGGTAAAAAGGTTTTAAAAACGTTTTCAAACTTTATTTATATGTTTTAAAACTTTTTTCAAAGAAAAAGGTTTTTACAATATTTTGAAGCTTATTTTATAAGTTTTCAATTAAAATGGTTTTTTAAAAAAATAATCTTATTTTATAAGTTTTCAAAAAAAAGGATTTAAAATATTTTCAAGCTAATTTTATATGTTTTCAAGGAAAAAGGTTTTCAAAATGATATCAAGTATTATTTATAATATTTCAAGGTTTTTTATAAGAAAATGATTTTCAAATGGTTTTATGTATTTAAAATCCTTTTTCAAAGAAGAAATAATATTATTATCAAGAAACGTTTTTGAAAGATACTTCAAAATTATTTTCCATCCAAGATTACACCTATTTATGTTACTCATGCCCTTCTAAAAAATGATCTAAAGGTTTTATTCATATTATTTCTATGAATTAGTTATTCTTAATGTCATGGTATTTATGAATCCCATTCCTCTTTCACAGGTTATATTTTTATGAAATCGGTTTCCCTTTCATGATTTATATGTTTATGAAATCCATTTCTATTTCATCGGTTAAAATTTTGATGTAATGATTATGAAACACATATCTTTTTACACAGGTTATGATATGTTTACTTGTTTATGATACCCATTTAATTTCATGGTTTATGATGTGATTGTTTATGATTTTTGGGAACATGTATGTATGATTTCATTATGATATAGATGGGACCTATATCTCCCTCCAATGCATTGGGTAAAGATTTATATATCATGAGATATATATATATGGGATAAGAAATGAACTTGGTTCAGTATTACAGGGATGTAATGAGAAATGAACTCGGTTCGGTAATACAGGACTAGAATGAGGAGTCAACTTGGTTTAGTAATACAGGGTTGGAATGAGGAGTTAACTCAGCTTAGTAATACAGGACTGGAACGAGGTGTGAACCCGATTCAGTAATGGAATTTTTCCATCCATATGGCCTTGGCAGTGATGCCTTGACTACTGTGGAAATCGTATTATATGCTTATGTGTTTTCCACAATTCCATGTTTTATTCTTATGTTATATTTTCAATACTTATGTTCTTTACTTTCTTATGATTCATGTATTATGAAATACCAAAATTTATTCCATGATTCATATTTATGTTCTATGATATATAGGATATGATCTTCAAATGTTTTTATAATGATCTTTTATCCCTATGCTCATGTTTATGCTTACATGTCTCCATTTTTTACACTTACTAAGCATTTGAGCTCACCCATTTCTTAGGTTTCCCTTCCCCAAGGTATAAAGAAATGTTTTTGGTATAAGTTCTAAAGGTTTAGATATTTATGGGAGATGTTTATGATCTTTCCCTAGGATAGAAGATTTTGTTTCCAAGTTTCCAAAGACACTAAACTATTACGGTCCTCACGCATGTATTTTTTGTAATGTACCAAATATTCATATAAAATGAGTTAATATCCATGTATGTTAATCCTGGTTCACTATGGTTGATATAAAAGGAAAGGTTTAGTAATACTTTTGAAACAAGTATTAGAAAGTTTTATTGAGATCCCTATGTATATTTCTAAGGATAACTCAATGGACGTATCTAATGATAAGTATAAGGATGATTCAACATTTAGGAAAATGTCTTGGAATTTTGGTAAAGGACAGAGTTAGTGGTTTCCTAGAAACACATCCTTGTCTGGATACTACAAGTGGAAGTGGTTCTAGCATATATGTACCTAGGGGTAACAACTTTGACAAGAAATTCTGGTCCTAACTCGAGGTAATAATGTACACGAGATCAAGACTTGCGGCACACCTAGTTTGACACTCTCAAACTCTTCAAAAACCATTATTAAGGATTTGAATATAATATGACTATGAATAACCTAGGATAAACCTAATGTTTCATTGATTAAAAGGTAGTTTTCATGATTTAGACATCCTATAAGTAATTTTTCATGATTATGTGGCTTTCTTATATGATATGTACTTCTCACCTCGTGCTTTATAGTTTTATTCAATAGAGAGAACTAGAAGGAACATGCATAACATTTAATGTTTTAGATATGGAATGTATAGGCATTATGAAAATCGATTTCCATAGTGGAAATCTCATAAAGAGAATCAAGAAGGTGGTATGAGTATTGGTTATACTTCTGAAGATAAATATACCAAAAATGACATGTGAAAGGTATGTGATGTAATTAAAATATTTTTTATGTTTATCATATGAACCATGATTAGATTGATGTTGAGGAACCTTAAGGCATGATTAATATTTCATATTCTAGGAAAGAGGTGTTAAGGAATAAGTTGATGAAGCTTGAGTAATGGTTTAATATTAAATTTGGATTAATGAAGTATTATGTTTTAGAATTTAAAGATTGTGTTATATGAATCATGAATAGTATAAGTATTTTTAGTATAAGTTTTAATTAAAGATTTAAAAGGACATTTTTAATGGTGATGAAGAAATATAAAAGTGATTTCATGGAAAGATGATATTTTGATTAAGGGAAGGTAACCCTTAATTAATTTCTGAAATTGAGATAATGATCTTTGGATAATGATATGTTGGATATAAATAAGTAAATTGGATGGTACGGATTACCCTGGAACTGATAATTGAAAAAATGGTCAATGTCATCAAGGATGAATTTTATGACTTCTTGGGTTTAAATAATATATCCAGTAATCATTGGAATAAGGAAGCATGCATATTTTCCAAAATTATTTATGGTTATTAAGGTTACTAAAATGTTTCAAGGGACTATACGATGAGGATATTCACATATTTTGAATGTAACAACCAAGTGGAACTTTTTGATATATGGGGGATTAATGTTAATATGATTTCATGAATTTATTTCTAAATTTTTGAATTTTTATCTTTTGGAAGTGTTATTAGGTTAGAAAATTATGTAAATATTAAGTTAAACTTTGGATAATTTTTGTGAGAATAATGTATTATTTTACCACATAAGGATTTATGCCTATTGGACATGCTTTTATAAAAATGCGGTGTTGATAAAAACTGATGATAGATGGGATGGAATATAATGGATATCATGATCTGTTACTTCTTTTGGAATAAAAAATTATCCTTCATTTTTAGAAAAAGAGGTTAATTGGATCAAGGAACAACAAAGGGTGAGGTCGTCCGGAAATCATGAAAGTATATCTCTTCATCAAAATACTTTATCTTTTGGGAAAATGATCTTGAAACCAAAAATGTTATCCCAATACCTTCATTTCAGATGAATCATAATATCCCTTAGTTCATCATAAATTTTTGGATTTCTAATTATTAACTTTCTCCTAACCTTTTTCTCTATCACTCTCCATCATAACTTAATAGTTATATTTTTCTTCCATGTCCATATTTTCACTTCCCAACTATGTTCCCCTATATGGAAACCTAGTTATAGGTTACTCTGGATAACCATTATGGTTACAACATTCCCTTTTTAAGAGAAGTTTTAATATTAATTTTTACTATGTGGGTTTTATTTAACTAAACTTTCAAGTATTAAGCATTTGATAAACCAGATGAATTTCAAGGGTGAAATTCATTTTAAGGGGGCTAGAATGTAACACCCTGAGATTTTTTGAATTATTTTTTTCGAATTAACTTAACCTTTTTAATAGTTTTCATTTCAAAAAACATTTAATATAGTTTATTTTATTTTAAATTGCTATGTTTTTCTTGAATTTTATGCAACAATGACTTTCCTCGATTTCTTGCATTACACACAAGACCAAGGTTTACCGAACAATAATATATTTTTAAAATATTATTATTTAATATAATAATATATAAGCTAATAGTTAAATTAGAAATTATGATTAACTAATTTAGTAAAATATATGGTTTACAAAAATATAAAAATAATTCATAGGTTACCTATTAATTAGAAATGAATATGAAAACCGATTAAATAAAAAAAATATAAATATTTTTATGGTCATGAAGTAGTTTTATCCTAATATATTAAATTAATTACAATTAGTGAGTTATATTAATGTAATATATATGTTATATATTCAATAATATTTTTTTGGTATTCATCCAATATATTTTATAGAAATAAGATCAGAAAAAACCCAATTTTATGCATAAAAACCTATATTTTTAATAAAGGTTATTTTACCACCTTTTAATGGAAAACTCATTTTAAATCCAATTTTTTGAACTTTTATAGATTTAATAGGTCAAAATAAACTTTTTATTTTTAATATAAAAAAAAATTATGTTAGGATAATTTTTTGATATTTTTCTGTAAGGTTTCATTTTTTTAATGAATAGTTATAAATACTGGATTTTATTTCAAAACTGCTTTTTCATCTAATTTATTTATAAAGTTAAATTATATTTTAAATTGATTTAAAAATGTAATTAGATAATATTTTTATAAATTCATACAATTTAGATCATTTATATCAATTTTACATTGAAATTGGATATAAAAACTTAGCAAACTTTTGAATGTTTTTACTTTAAAAACCTGCAATGTCATCTTGTCTGTGGGATTAAATTTAAATTAATTTCTACCAATTATGTTATTGGAATTTATAAAAATTGATTCCATATTTTTAATAATCCTAATTTATAATTTATAATAATTTCAAATTGGTTTTTTACCAATAAGGTTAGTAAAGGTAATAAAAATTAATTACATCGATTAAGGTAAAATTAAGCCTAACTAAGGACTAAACCTTAAATTTAAGATCCAAATGAACTAGAAACTTTTCAAACACCAATTTTATGTCCATTATTCAGAAATTAACCTTAAATTATTTAGTTTTGTTGGTTTTTTATGACTTATTTTAGGTAAAAATGTGGGTACACCTAACTTGTTTTAAAAAATGCCAAGTGCATCTTTTCCCTTCCCTATAAAAGGTGACCTCCTCTCCCTCTTCTTCACACCTATAAAACCATATAGGTTTGGAAAATATATGAAAAATACACTTCCTAAAATCCCTAAATTAATCCTATAATCCTTGCCTTGGGTATAAGGAAATCCAAGGATGCTTTTTGATATAAACCAAAAGGAGTTTCCCGATTAAGAGATAACGTCTTCTCTCAAGCTCCTTTCTTTTATTTTCTTTCTACACCCCCTACACTCTCTTTATTACATGATTTAATAAAAAACAGTACCCTAAATATACTAGGATGTTGTTATTCTATGTTTTAAATCTACACTTACACACACCTTCATCTAATGGGTAATGAACATACCATCTTTGTGTACGGTGAAGTTCTGCCTCACAAAACGATGATTGTTCAATTTTTCTTACCGCATATCATGGTGGAAATTAGGATGGAAAATATATTTATATATATTATATATTATATATATTATGTATTTAAGCTTATTTATTCCTTTTCTGACAAATATATTTTTACTTTACATTTGGTGTAAATATGATAATTTTGTCTGAGTAAGTGTGGACTACCGCCCCCTCAAAGCGATGTGATTTGTTCACACACTACATGGAATGTATTAAGGATGGGTTTAGTAAAAATATATTATATATATAAAAATATAATTCTAATTTAATGATATTATATAAATATATACATATATTTTATTTTCTATCTTTATTTCAACACGACAACAAAAATGGAAACTACATTCATTCGTACGTATGGCTTATTGTCTCCATGAAATATGTATTCTATTTCATACATATATATTATTTAGATTATTTTAATACACATATATTGTATATACATGATATTTATATCATTATTTACATTTTTTTATCAGGATATAATTATAAGGACCAATGATATAATAAATTAAGATACATGTGAAGAATAAAGCGAATATTATCTGTAGTGAAACATTAACATAGTATGGTTAGAAATAAAGTAATATAAGGTCTTAATAAAACCATATATGGTATTAGATATAAAAATATGGATATTTAAAATATTTATAATAAATTTATACTTATTATATAGGTATTTTGAATTAGTACGATGAGAGTCAAGACACAAGGTAAGCGGATTTCATCACACTTTTTATTTCTATGAGATACATGCTTTATTCACCGCCCATTCCTTTTGTGTGGTGTGTATAATGACAATGTATGTATTCAATAATTATTATTCTTAAATTTATGGATAATTAAGTAGAAATTATATGATCTTTATTTCATGGGGATTAGGTTTCAAAAGTTACCAAATCGGTAAAATAGTTTTGTCTCGGTTTTCCTTATTTGAGACTCATGTTTTATTATGCACCAAAATTATTTTTAGAGGTGTATATACTTCCATTTTACATGTTATACCATGAATATACTAATTTTCATGATGTTTTAAGCTTAATGTAATTTCATTTTCTTACAAAGAGAATATGATACCAAGTTACCAAATGATAAGAGCTTATTGAAACAATCTCATCATTTTTTGAGATTATTTATGTTTATGATTTCTTTCACGAAATAATATAATACATATATCAATAAAATTCATGAATTTTATTCTACTATGGTTTTTTACAATTTATTCATGTATTGGTTCCATTTTTCTAATCTTTTGTACATAATATATTTAATAAGTGCTTTTAAGAAATCCTTACTTAATCCTCTCTTCAGTCGAAAATTTGTGTTCCTTCAAAACCATGATTTATAAAAAGGATTTCCAAGAATATTTCACCAATATCTTATAATATTTAAAATAAATTTTTACCCTTTTTTATTTTACCAATATCCTCATAGGAATATTATTCTCTCTTTTTGAACAAGGAATTGTTCTAACATTTTAACCTATAAAATTAATGTTCTTTTTTACCTCGTACGGAATGTACGGATTTACCCACCATCATTTATTTGAAGATTCCTTTTCATTTTTAAAAGGCTAATTTTTAATAAAATGTTTTTCAAATTAATTTTCAAGGAAATTTATTTTCAAAAAAATTTTAATTAGATTTTATATGTTTTCAAGTAAAATTGTTTTCAAAATGTTTTTAAGCCTTATTTATATGTTTTTAAAGTATTTTCAAAGAAATTATTTTCAAAAAAAAATTAAGTTATTCCATGTTTTTCAAGTAAAAAGTTTTTCAAAACGTTTTCAAACATTCTCTATAAGTTTTAAAATTGTTTTCAAAGAAAAAGGTTTTTAAAATTTTTTGAATCTTATTTTATAGGTTTTCAAAGAAAAGGGTTTTGAAAATGTTTTAAATATTATTTTATAGGGTTTTAAGGAAAAAGGTTTTAAAAATGATTTCAAGTATTATTTATAATATTTCAAGGTATTTCATAAGAAAAATATTTTCAAATGGTTTTACATATTAAAATTCATTTTTCAAAGGAGAAAGGATATTATCCTTAATAAATGTTTTTGAAAGGTATTTCAAAATTATATTCCATCTATGATGACATCCATTTATGTTACTCATGCCCTTATAAGAAAATATCTAAAGGTTTCATTCATATTCTTTCTATTAATGAGTTATTATTAATGGAATGGTCTTTATGAAACCCATTTCTCTTTCATAGGTTATATGTTTATGAAATCTATTTCCACTTCATGAGTTATATGTTTATGAAATCCATTTATCTTTCATGGGTTATGATTTTTATGAAATTTTTATGAAACCTGTATCTTTTTCTATAGGTTATGATATGTTTACATGTTTATGATACCCATTTCATTGCATGGGTTATGATATGATTGTTTAGGATCTTTTGACACATATATGTATGATTTCATTATGAGATGGGTAGGACCTATATATCCCTTCAATTCAATGGGTAAATATTTATATCTCATGAGATAGACATGGATGTGATGAGAAATTAACTTAGTTAAGTATTACATGTCTGTAATGATAAATGAACTCGATTTTGTAATACATGGATGAAATGAAGAGTGAACTTGATTTAGTACTATAGGGCTAGAATAAAGAATTAACTTAGTTCAGTAATATAGGGTTGGAATAGGGTGTGAACCTGGTTTAGTAAAGGAATTTATCCATCAAGATGGCCTTGGTAGTGATGCCTTGACTACTATGGATATCATATTATATGCTTATGTTTTTTCCACAATTCCATGTTTTATTCTTATGTTATGATTTCAGGGAATATGTTCTTTATTTTCTTATGATTCATGTCTTATTAACTTCTAATATTTATGCTATGATTCATTTTTACGATCTTTGATATGCATGGTATGATCTTCTAATGTTTTGATCGTGATTCATACCCCTATGCTCATGTTTATGCTTACATGTCTCTCTTGTTTACCCTTACTAAGAATCCAAGATCGCCACTTTCTTATGTTTCCTTTATCCAGGTTATTAAGAAAGGTTTTATGTAGAAGTAATAAAGGTGGAGGTATTTATGGGATATTTTGATGATCTTTCACTAGGATAGAATATTTTGTTTCCAAAATTCTAAAGACACTAAACTATTATAGTCCTCGAGAGTGTGTTTTTTTAATGTATTGAATATTCATATAAAATGATTTAATATCTATGTATTCTAATACTAGGTCTATATAATAAGTAAAATGGCGTGTATATACACTTCATAAAATAAGGTGGGTGTATAACATCAAAATATTCCTCAATGAAAGGAGATTGAGATGAAATTCCTTACCACTTCGTAATTAGTCGAAATGTATGCCCCATAAAATTAATGATCATAAAATGAAATATTGAATACCATGATGGTAAATAGATTCATGATACTATATATCAAAGGAAAGTATACATACATCACAAACAAGAAATAATTTTTGAATAAAGAATATATATCACAGTGGTAAAAGTGAGATGATAAACCCTTACCATAGGTTCGATTTCCACCGTACATCTCTGAACCTCCCGTAAAATAGTTTTAAACATATTATTAACTTATAATAGAATCATATTAATATTTATGGTATCATATATTATCCCCTTATATTGTTTTAACACTCATTTATTAATAATATTTATTCATTTCACTATTTCAGATGTTAATTGCATTGTTCATCATGCTTGATTTGTCGTAAAAGTATTGGTTCTATTGCATAGGGGATCAAAAAAATCTGAATAGTTTTAATTTCATAAATATTATATTTATTAATTAAATAAATTTTAGGGACCATTTTTTAATGTTGAAAATTGAAAATGAATTACACCGCTACGTGGAGACGGTAAGCCGTATGTACCCACATGTGATGCTTTTGTTTTTTGTTGGATTGATAAAAGGTAGAATATGGTTGTTTTCATAATAACATATCAGTATATATATTATATTGTATTTATTATTTTATAAGGTAAAAAATACATAATGTGGAAGTAAAATAATTAATGAGTTTTAATGAGTTTGTAAAAATGATTACCTCTTCTTAAGAAGACTTCTTTTATATCTCTTATAAAAGGATCGAGAGTTTGTATTTTTTGAGTAACAGTGCCTACAGAACTTGGATAAAGATATTAGGAGGATAAATGGACAGATTTTGGTTAATATATAAGGATAAATGTGGTGAAATTAAGTGAATGAAGGAGTGCCCTTTTATAATTGAGGTGAGAGACCCTTGAAAAACATCAAAATATTAAATTATAATAAATTCATTTTCTATCAAAATACAACCAAATGGATAAGGATTAGAATATAAGATAATATAAGGTTTTAATATCATTATATAATAAAATGTATACATTTATTATAATTATTTTTTACCATATAACTTTGATTGAAATTAGTTAGCATATTTTAATTTTAATTATGGTAACAATTTATTTAATACTAAAATGAGGTAATTTTTACATATAAAATATCAATTGGTACATAAATGAATAATTTATGAAATTTTAGACCAAATCATAATCAATTTTTAATTTTAAATATTTTTTTATGATTTTTAAATAATTTAATAAAATATCATTTTGATAAAATATCATTAGTGTCAATTTTGACAATATTCATTACATTGGCCTTAAGGAAAACACTTCAGCAGAATAAATTCAAACCAAAACATTTAATACACCCCTAATATGTCATAATCATCCAAAAAAATCATGTATCACCTTAATTGATTTAAATTTTATTCATTTTAATATTTTTAATATCATTTATTTGATTGTTTCATTAATTAAGTAATTACTACATCATCATTGTTAAATTATTTAAGGTATTTATTTATTTACTAAAAATTAAAAATAAAATAAAATTATTTAGATAAATATTTTATATTTAAAAAAATATCTATAGTAGAAGATATCTTCAAAATAACACAATGTTAAAAATAATATAGTTATTAAATATGAATGTGACATCTTTGTCTTTTCTTTAAATAAAATATTATAAATAGGATAACCTTGTCTAAATGGTTCCCAAAAATCATAAATAAATTTAAATCATGAAAATAATTTTATTAAATTAAAAATTGATACTTATTTTAATTCACAACCTACCTTTATCCCCATTTGGACAAATAAGAGATATATAAGACAAAGAATGTGATATTTGTTATTTTCATTAATTTAAAAAAAATAAGTCATTCTCACGGTAAAGTGTCCATTAAATAACTAAAATTTAAAAATTAGGTGTTAAGGGTCGTATATAAATTGTTCAATAAAATTTTGGAAAGTTTTAGGTTATTTTTATAATCTTTATCATTTTATTTTTAATCTAAATTACTCAACTTACCCTTTACCATGGTAATAAAAAAGTATCAATGTTACTATTCATATTGACTGAAAATAAAAGGATACTATTTAATAAATTTATAAATTATAAATATAAATATGAAATCCATTTTTAAATATTCTAAACATAAAACTTTTAGAATTTAATTTAAAACTAATCCCATAAAACATAATGAAAAACAGTTTTATTAAAAAATGTATTTTTAAGCCAAAAAATGTACTTATACCAAAATAATATATAATGGTGATTAAAATGAAATGGATTATATTATTTATAACTAATGATTTATTAAGTTCCATTGATATCAAATTCAAATCATAATGAGGCTTTAATATAGTGAAAATGAAAATTTTATTTAAAAAAATCAGTATTTTTACTATTCATTAGAAAATAAATATTTTCTGAAAAAAAAATATCTCTAAGATAATTTTGATATTCCTATTTTAAAAATTATGTTTATTTTTTCAAATAGAATTTATAAAAGTGTTAAAATTTAGATTTAAAACAATATTTCCATAAAAGGCAGGAAAACTGTCTTTAGAAAAATAGTCTTTTATGTGTAAAATTGGATTTATTCTTATCTTATACCTTTAAAAATATTTTGGATGAATGTAAAAATATTTTATTTAATATATAATATATAAATTTAATAATGTAGTTAGTAATATTCATTCTCTCCAATTTAATGGCTAGGTTATAAGAGATACATTTTAAATAGTATATCATGGTTTTAAACTCAGTGTTTTGTGCAACATAAGCTATCAAAGATATTAAATTTAGAAAGATAAATAACATAAAATCTTGGGGTGTTATAGTGTTTTACATGTTATGTGTTGAGTGGCCTTGGAAAAGAGGTGAGTGATTTCATGAGGATTGTGACCTTCGTGAGACGTGGTTTTCTGTGTGGGCTAGGTGGGAGTGTTTGGTAACCCTTTCTTAATCATGACTCCATGTTTTGGAGTTGGTGATTTGTGAACATCGGGGGGAAACTAGTGGGAGGTTTAAATCAAGTCTGTAGGTATTTCTAGGTGCATGAGGCAGGGGTGGAAGTTTTGGCTTGTGAAACAGTGTATGTTAAGTGCTACCTAGTTTATGGTTTGGGCGCATTGGATGCTCTTAGGTTTAATCAATAAGCACTCATGTGTTGGTTCTTGTGTTCTTTTGCTTAGTATCATAAGGCTATGATTATTTGAATACCTAACCAAGGTAGTGTTAATACATGTAGGGTAGACCTGGTGAAATGAGACGGGTCATACATGAGATGCCTTTGGTCCTGAAAAACACAAAGGGCACCCTTTGTTTGGTAATGTTGGAATGCATAGTTTTTTAAATATATGATTTTTAAAAAATATTTATTTAATTGAGTCTTGGGTAAAAATATTTTGAAAACTAATGTGGAAAGTATGCATCCTCGATGCCTCCTTTCAGCAAAAAAACTTATTTTAAATATACATGTTTGTATATTTAAAAAATATATATTTTTATTTTGTTTTATTTTGTTTATATATATACATAACAAAAAAATAATAGAATTTAACTATTATTTAATATCCAGCATCACTATCATTAAAGCAATCTGGAATTCTGATAGAAACCCTCATAGAGGGCTCCCTTTTATAAGAGGGGTTGCCCTAGAAATCACTCTGGATTTTTGATGTGGGATTCAGATTTTCCCTTTCCTGCAATAAATTAATAACATATTATTATTAATCATTTTTAATCAATTAATAAAAAATATTAATTACTACTAAATAATAAAAATATGTAAATAATAATTAACTATTAATGTTTACTACTAAATATTAATAATTAACTAATTTATATTAATAATATTTTAAATAATAATAATTAAATCTATTAATTACTATTTAAATTCTCATAAATTTTTAATTTTTAATATTTATTAATTTATTAGTAATTAAGCATTATTTAATTACTTATAGATAATAGTAATTAATAATTAACTAATTAATTATTAATTATTATTAATTATTATTAATTATTATTAAAAAATAATAACATATATTTAAAACTATTATTTAGTTACTAAATATTAATAATTATTATTAAATTATAAAAATATTAATTGTTAATTAATTTTATTATATTAGTATTTATTAATTAACAAATTATTGCTAGTTAGTATTAATTAATAATCAATATTAATTACTTTTTTGACAATATCAATATTATTTACTAATAAATATTGATTAAATAATATGATTTACAATTTAATAATATTAATTTATAATAAGTATTAATTACTAGTTAATATTAATTACTAATAAATATTTAAAATTATTATTATTAACTAATTATTAAAAATAATAATATAATTATTTGTTATTAATTAATTAGTAATTAAGAAATATTTAACTTCTTATTAAAAATAGTACTTACTAATTATCTAATTAACTATTAATTAATTATTAATTTATTAATAAATATTAATAATCATTATTAACCAATTACTATAAATATTTAAAATTATTATTAAGTTACTAAATATTAATTATAATGATTAAATTTTTAAATTGCTAATTATTAATTAATTATAATTATATTAGTATTAATTTATTAACTAAATGATGATAATAAATATTAATTACTAATAAATATTAATTAGATAATATGATTTAATATTTAATAATATTAATTTATAATAAATATTAATTACTATCTAATATTAATTACTAATAAATATTTAAAATTATTATTTAGAAGCTAATTATTAAAAATAGTAATATAATTATTATTTATTAATTAATTAGTAATTATACAATATGTATTTACTTATTAATATTATTAAGTAAAAATTAACTAATTATTTATTTATTAATAATTAATTTATTATTATCATTATACAAATACTAATAAATATTTAAAAATAATTTTTTTAGCTGCTAAATATTATTAATAATGATTAAATTATTAAAATAGTAATAATAATTAATTATGATTAAATTATTATTATTAAATTAAATATTTGTTGTTAATTGAAATTAGTTACTAAAAATATTAATTAATTAATATTATTTATAATTTAAAAATATCAATTTCTAATAAACATTAATTACTAATAAATATATAAAATTATTCTTTAGTTAATAATTAATAATAATCATTTTTATAAATTATATATTTATGGTTTATCATTTAGTTATTAATAATATTATTTATTACTAATTTTCTATTATTTAATTTTTAATTAATTAATACCTATTAATTATTATTAAATATTTATAAATTAATCAGTTGTTTATTAATATATATTAAATAGTAATTAATATATATTAAATAGTAATTAATAATATTAATTAATATTGTTTTAAATATTATTAATAAAATTATTTAATTATTAATATTTAGTAGTAAACATTAATAGTTAATTATGATATTAAAATTAAAGGAGAGGCATGATGTGGTTTGGGGCTCGGGAGCCTCCTCTTGGCAATTTTGGCGTCTTCTAGGTTTACTCAGCAGCCATGGTTCTTTCACACTATTTGGGCCTAAATCTCATTTTGGGAGGGTCTTCGGCTCGGGATGCTTCAGCTTTGATTCTGAAACCCTTGCTTGATTCCTTTATTCAGGGTGGTGTAGCGGCATATTCTAGCTGGATTCATAAGAAGGGCAATGAAGCTGGTTCTTTAAAAGGAATATTTATGGGTCATGGTCACCCTTCTGGATAGTCTTTAGGTCATGTACATCCTTCTGGACATGCTCATGTTGTTGATCATATTGGGGTTAATTGTCATCTGTATGTCAAGAAGATTCCTCTTGATATCCCTAAATCTTCAATGTGGCCTCATGATGCGCAAGTGAATGGTTCTAGGGATAGTAAAAATGTACTTCTGGGTGCCTCTCAATCTGGTGTTACAAATGCAGTTGGCCTTCAGGTTGTTTCCCAATGTGTTGTGTTGATGGTTAATCCTTCATAGCATGTTGATCAAGGTTTTATTGTGCAGCCTCTAGTCGTAGACTTATCCGGACATGTTCCACAAGAATATGGTGTTGAGCAGAGCATGGATTATTATCAAGAGATTCATATTGTATTTAGGTCTTCAGAACTTCTTGGTAAATGGAGTAATGTCTTGGATGCTGGAAGTGAAAAATAGAAGTCGATGGTTCTATTGGAAACCACTCATACCGATCTAAAGGTAATGACAGCCCTATTTCCACTACTAGAAAACTAACATTTACCAACGGTTTGGAACCGTTGGTATAGGCCTCCAAACCGTTGGTATAGCCTATACCAACGGTTTGGAGAACCGTAGCCAAGTAAGCCATTGGGATAGGTCTATACCAACGGTTTTCCAAAAACCGTTGGTATAGACCTATACCAACGTTTTTGGAAACCGTTGGTATAGGTAATATGAAATCTATACCAACGGTAATGGAACCGTTGGTATATAAATTCCAAAAATAAAACATCCGATGGGATTTGATCTGAGGACCCCTCGTTTATAATCGAACGACTTAACCACTAACCTAACATCAATTTTGTAAACATAATTTCATAAATATATATATGTATTATCATAATTATTTAAAATTTTGATTTATATAATGTTCTCGGTTAGTAGGTCTGGAAAAAAATCAAAGAACATATCCCAACGGTTTTGAAAACTGTTGGGATAGGTCTATCCCAACGGTTTTCAAAACCGTTGGGATATGTTTTGGGTGGGTTCCCAACGGTTCTCAAGAACCGTTGGGAAAGGGCCTAAAAATACACCCTTTTCCCAACGGTTCTCAAGAACCATTGGGAAAGGGCCTAAAAATACACCCTTTCCCAATGGTTTTGGTGAACCGTTGGGAAAGTTCACTCTTTCCCAACGGTTCACCAAAACCGTTGGGAAAGGGTGTATTTTTAGGCCCTTTCCCAACGGTTCTTGAGAACCGTTGGGAAATGGTAGCTATACCAACGGTTTTTACAAACCGTTGGTATAGAAGTATTGGGAAAGTAGTGTTCTTTTAAGGATGTTGTTTTAAATGGAAAGGGGAAAATGGTCAACAATGAAGGGTTGACTCTGGATCCTCCAAAAAGAAGGCCATAAGAGGAATATTCTAATCTTCTAAGGAATTGGTCCACCAGATCTTCTAAGGCATTAATGATCAAGCTCACTCTGGAGCATGATAGATCCAAGGGAGCGATTCTTGGGATTATTAATCAAATTAACTCATAGTCATAGTGTAAAACTATTAATGATGCTAATGATTTTGACTATGATTATGGAGATGATCCTGCTTTTTTAACCAGTAAACTGATTTTCTTGATGAGGGAATATCTCTTTTTGTGACCTTATCCACTCTCTTTCTTGCATGTTTACTTTTTCTTTCACTTTTAATATAAGGTCAGGGACTTTTTCTTCTGGATTGTCCTTTTTTAATAGTTAATTATTATTTATTTATTATTATTATTTAATAGTAATTACTATTTATTATTAATTGATAAAAAATTAATAATAATAATATATTATCGATTCTGTGTAGGAAAGGGAGAACCTGGATCCCAAATTGAAATTTCAGAATGATTTATAGGGTAAGCCCTTTTATAAAAGGGATCCATGGGTGAGGGTTTCTGTCAGAATTCCAGACATCATTAATGGAAGTAAGGTTGGATATTAAATAACAATTAAAATTTTATAATTTTTTTGTTATATATATATATATAAACAAAAAAACAAAAACAAATAAATATTTTAAATATAGAAACATGTATATTTAAAATATGTTTTTTTGCTGAAAGGAGGCATATTCGATGTCACCTTTCCACATTATTTCTCAAAATATTTATAACCTAACCTTATTTAAATAAATATTTTTTTCAAAAAAACAAATAAAAACCCTTGGAATTAGTGAGGTCCCCATGAATTGAGTTGCATCAGAGCATGCAATCGTTGAGCTGTGATGGAATCGTCGGAGGTAGGCATGTGGAAATAGTGCATTGTATTGCTTAGATTGTGAATGGGTGGTATGGGATTGTATTCCCATGTTTCTTCAATATATTATCAGAAGTGCCTGGGGGATGTAAATCAAGGTGTTTTTAATAAAAAGATTACAACCATGTCATCCTGGGGCCTTTTGGTAATAATTGTAACATTTCATGTGGGAATGAGAACATGGAAGGATTGGGTATGATAACATGACCAATACAGGGTTGAACCTCAATATAAATGATGTGGAAGCATGGATCAGGAGGAGAGTCAAGCATGTATCTTCAAGGAGACCCATTTGGATTGACACTCTAGGAGTAGTAAGGGTTGAACTAAATGGTGTGGGATATTCCATCATTCATTTATGGTGTGGTCCTCATTATTTATAGACATTTAAATTATTCCTTGGATAATGTTCCCATGATCCAGGAATGCGTGATGATTTACCTTTTCAATTGATGCTCATGGGTGATCATTTTCATCCCTATCTATCCATCATTTTTAGTGATGGGTGGAACAAGGGTCATTGAGATCAAATAGGAATCTGGGACATGATGAAAAGTTTGATCCTAAGGTAGGGATTAGTATGTTATCCATATTGAATGTCTATTAAGGTGTTTCATATAGTGTTGGATGGGGTATGATCCTTGAATTCAGCCTCAGGTTGGTCTTGGAGTGGTTCTAAGTTCTTTGACATGGTGGTGCGTTAGTGCACATTGTATGAAATGATGGTGGACATGCCTAATTAAGGATTCATCCATAGAAGTTTCATCAGAAGTTTGGTTTGGACTTAAGTGGGTGTACCAAGATGATCATAGGGATCCTTTTATATTCAAGGTACTAAGTTCGGAAGTATTCTTGATGCATCAGTAAGGGAAGATGAGTGTTTTGAGATAGATCAGCTGGTGGAGGTTCAAATTGTGTTCTTGGGTGAAGTTGGATGTATTGAGTTTATAACCATGGTGGGCGTGTTGTTTTAGATAAGGTGGGTTCATTACGATTTTTGGATTATGGTGTGGTATGTTGATGAAAATTTTTAGGCAAGGCCTCATGTCACAAATGATCTTAGGAGCAAGACAGTGGTTATAGAGAAACGACATGATGAATCTAGACTGGTATAAACTTGTGGAATCAATCAGAAAGTTATAGTGTAATCAGTTTTCAGAGATTGTGAATTCCAACAGATGTACAATGTCAGGGTAGAGTTTTTAAAGTGATTGGAATTGTGATGCATAGGTTTATGAGGTTTTCATGGGTGGAGTTGCTTTTGGGTGGCTTGGTATGGAAATAACTAGTGAAAGGTTAGTAAATCAGTGTTTTTTTAGAATGATCCTCATATAGGAAACATCAATGTGTGGTCTATTTTTATTAGGGGTACATATTGGGGAAGATTTTTTATAAGGTGGGTATATTTTAGGACCCCTTGTTCTATACAGAAGTTCGAATTTTCATATGAGTTTTAAGTTTTTATTTGGTAGATAGACCTAATTTGAAATTGGGGTCTGAAATGGAATTTTGGATGTATGTACATAAAAAATAGGTGTTTTGATGTTTCTTGAGGATTGAGGGGTGACTGAGGTTCTTGGTTAAGTCTTGAGAGCTCGGGGGTTCGTAATTTCAATTTTGGTGGAAACAACATGGGGGTGAACAGTAAATTCTAACCGTTCACCCCAACATCGCAATATTTTTTTACAGGCATGTAGTTTATATAAACTGTGTGGGAATATGGGGAAACCATTCACTTGGTTATAGAGGGGTCTATATATGAGAAGCACATTTGTCTCACAATTTTAAAACTATGTGGTACAACCATGAGGGATGGAAGTTTTGGGACAGTGCTGAAAACAGAGTTAGCACACGGTTTGAAAAACCGTGTAGCCAAACCATATTCCCCTTATAAAGTGGTTTTTTTATAACTTTTACCTTATGGGGTTTTAAATCAAAACCTCCCCATTCTCCTCCCATTCTTTTCCTAGTAGCCTTGTACGCACCCTCCTTCTCCTCACTCTACTCCATGGTGAATCTCTCTCTCTCTCTTCTCTTCTGATTTCACTTCCGTATATGAATTTTTCAAGACAGATGTTAGGCTATGAGTCTGTTTCCTCTACTCCTCATTTCCCCCTAAATTATTTTTTGTTCTAATTATGTTTATGTGAAACTATTATATCGAATAAAGGTGTAATAATCTAGAGATAACATGGATTACACATTGCTTAGCGAGAGGGTACCCCAAGACTACATTTGCACATCGTCAGCCATAATTTTGTTAGATGTATGTGGTTGGGTGATTTTTTCCTAGGGTTTTGGGAAAGTTTTTTTTATTTTCCTATAGTTTTAGTTCTATTTTATTGGTATTTTTTCCAGGTAATTTCCCTAAGGTTGGAACGGGCCTCCGGAGATTCGTTGGTCTTGGCTTAGGTACGAGGGGAGTATATGATGAGTGGTTTTTATTCTTTGTCTAAGTTGTTCAAGTTGATTATTTTGTTTTAAGTTGTTAATTAATTATAATGATATTATAATTAATTAATATTGGTTTTTTGGGTGTGATATGGGGTTGTGGATTATTTGGGTCTTAGCTTATGGTATTGGACGAGCATGGGTGGTGGGTTGTCAAGCTAAGAGTTAAAGTGGGAATGCTTCTCTTGGGTAAGAGGACCCTATTTTGTCCCATAGTATTATCATATTTTTAAAGTGCATGGGTTTCTGGTTGTGTTTACAAATTTAGTGATGAACATATAAGTAAGATTAGAACATTAAATATGAATTTCCTTTTTATTCCCTTAGGCATAATGCCAAATGGTTGCTTTAATGGTGAAACCCATTGAATGCCTCATTTAGAATTAGACCCTACAAAATAGTTATGTAAAAGTGGAAAATATAATGGTTGTAATTAAAGTAAAAAAATTTATAAGTGGTTTGAGAGATTATATACTATGCCCTTATATATAAAATAAATCCCTTTATAATTAAAACTAATTTTTCCTTATTTCATGCTTTTTAACTTGGTTTTTTTTTAAAAGGTGAGTTATCTTCTTGAAAAAATTATCATCCTTATATCCAAAAGTTATTCAAAATTAATATTTCTTAGGTGTTAATGAACCTATTTAAAAGAAAATTCCAATAGAATGCCTTATATTAGAATTGAAACCTTAAAGTGGCTAACAAATGGGGGAAATTGAGATAGAATTTCATGAAATGAAAGGTGAGATTATGGGATGATCTTGAATTGTTAAATGGGTAAACCTTTATTTATAAAAATGGAATTAAATTTTCTATTTTGAAATGATGGTTTTTTTAAATAGAGTTGAACTATGAAATGAATTGTCTAATGTTAAAGTGTTAGTTTGGGTTAGCGTAGTGAATTGTAAATAGTGTAGTGGTAAATACATTCTGAAATGGTAAATTGAGAAGGCCTTATGAAAGGTTAATTATTTTAAATGTAAATTACTTTGGGAAGTTATGGCACATGAAGTAAGGAATGCTGGGATGAGTGCCTGGATTCCATGTGACACTTTATGACTAAGAATGCCAAGATAAGTACCCTGATTCCATTCAGTACATGAGTTAGGAATTCCAAGATGTTCTCTGTGGATTCCACATGATACCTAATGTTTGGGACTACCAGCACGAATAGAAAGATTTTGTATAACAAATTATTATATGGAATGTCGACATGTGTGTCAGATTCCATGGTAATGCCAAGATGAGTTCTCGAATTCCACATGATACTTTGATGATATTGGGGAATGCCAGTATGAGTGCCTAAATTACATGTGGTAGCTTGTGGAGGTGCAGTCATCGTGACGTGCACAAAGACACCTTATAAAGGGTCGAAGTAGGTAGTTCCGACCCTATGCATCATTATGGAGCTTGGGACATTTGGATTTTTTCTATTTATTTATTTATTTCTATCTTTATTTGTATCATGACCCGACCCATACTGGGGATTGATCCACAACAACCCCAAGTCCACTCCATAGTCCAAGGGTGGCGAAAAGTGTTGAAGGCACAACTAAACTTAGGGAGACCTTTGAATATATACTTGTGTGCACACACACAGCCAACTCTATGAAAAGTTCCTTGGGAATGAAAGAAAAGATGCAACACTACTATAAATAAACCAAATATTCATGGACCTATAAACAGTACAAAATAAGGTAGTATAAAATGAAAAGAAAAAATAAAAATACTTTCCCAACTTGATAAAAACCATAAAATAGTAAACAACTGAGAGCCCAACTCTTGTATCATAACCTACGACCACCATACTCTTTCCAAGCAGTCTTTATCCCTATGATCCTCTAAAGTCATGATAGACTTGTCCAATATCTATAAAAGACACGAAAAGTGTTCGGAAATGGCCATACAGGGGTGAGTATATACATACCAAGTAGAATGACCCAAAAAGAGAGAAGGGGAGCAGTAAGAGATACAACTAAAGAGGAAAGTGGTAGATATAATAAGGTATGGTAAAATGGTATAGCTTAACCCAACAAGAGAGTGAAAGTAAAATCATTCAAAAACAAGGAGCTCGAAATGGTAAGAATATGCCTCTTCACTGTGCCACACTATCAAGGGGTCACCATTTTTTTTAGAGTACCTTGTGCCCTGGTATGACAGGACGGTCCTACTCTGGTAGAAACTGAGGAATGCCACTACCCAATCTTGCTGGAGGGTACCACTCAAAAAATTCATCAGATAATTCCTATACCTAGTCCTACTGGAGGGTCATCACAATGAGTCGTCAAGGAAATGCTGCTACCCAGCCCAGCTGGAGGGTTACACCTAGAAGATTTCATTAGGGAATGACACTACCCATCCCAATTAAAAGGTAAGCCCAGAACATCAAGGAACTCCACTGCCCAAAGCTATTGGAGTGTAACTCAGAAAGATCATCAGGGAATGCCACTACCTAGTCCTACTAGATGGTAATCCTATAACTACCATTAGGGAATTCCAATTCCCATACTAGCTATATGGTATTCTTGGTAATGATCTGGTGATTTTTTATGATTACTATCATCATCATGTGTCATCTTGATGCATTCCAAACTCGGACCATTCACATCGTATCTCTAAATCCTCTTTTGAGGGCACCACAGTTTTCTTCTTGGAAAAACACTCAGGATAGGCATCTCACGGGCCAAAATTTGAGTTCAAACAAAGAAGATATGATGGTTTTAATATCTCTAGGAATAACTCAAGTATCACGCAATGTGTGAGGGGACCCACATGGCGTGTGGGCCCTCTTCATAGCTTAGACGTGTCTTTGGTCAGTACATGGGTCTCATCAGTGTAAGAGTACACACCATGTAGGAGGACTACATGGTGTGTCCCATCTATCTGAGGACCGGGCCATGTCTACTGGACATGTATGTGAACTCCAACCCCTTGTCTGTGTACTTTGGTACATGGCATGTTGGCCCACATGGGATATTGTCTATGTGGCCAACCAGTGTCCGTATTTCTCTTACACAGAGTCCCCACCTGTGTGACCCACCACACAGGTTGTCCAACCAGAGGAGGGATGCATGGCGTGTGAGGAAGGACTATAGTTCGTGTCATTCTTATTATTTCCCAAACCTTAGAGCCACTTCTAAGGGTGGCTACACATCGTGTGTTCTTCATACTACACGGTGAATAGTCAGTATTTTTTCAGAATGTTCAAATTTTTTTGATCTGGTCTTCATACTTCAAATCCATTCAAACCATTGTATATCCCAGCTCGTTTCCTTCTATATCTCATGGATCATGCCATGATTCATGATATCATATCTTCGTTCACTAGAAAATATCTTTGGTGAAGATTTGGTAATCCCTCATTCATTTTTCTCACTCCTGTGGCTTCCACCCTTGACGATCCATCCTGAAACCATCAATTTGTTCATCCCCATCCCAAAATCTTCTCATATATATGCTCGATTCAATATTACACTATCATTTCATCAATCCTCCACTGATATGGGCACCTGATCGAGCTCGATTCGCCTGACAACTGTCGAACCAGGAACCAAGAAGTTCCATCGACAAAGAACACGAGGAATGGGGGGTGGAATGAACATGAACAATGTTTTTTACATTAATTTTCCAATTATTCTTAGCCAATGCTCAATAACATACTCCAGTGTTATAAATAATTTATAACATATTTAGTTTTAGTACTTTGGTTCATGAAAAGGGTTGAAAATAGGGGCATGGATCGAAGAATAATGTTCGATATGCTCAAACATTTAATCAAAAGGGAGAAAACACCAATTGATGAGTCATACCTTTTGTTTAGATCATTTGTCTTTGAATAATGACTTCTCTAACTAGGGGAAGAGGATATATTGTGTTTGTTGTGCTTTGATTCACCTTGAATCAGAGGTTCGTCATTCTTCAAAGGAATTCTATAGAGGTGGAAGATTATATCACTAATGAATCCCAGAAATTATGAGGCAAACCCTATCCAAATATTATAAAATACATATTTAAAACTTTTAATTAGGTCAAAAGGTAATTAATTAATTAATTAACTCACTTAAATGCACCACTAATGAGCGAGGGGTCTGAAACGTCCAACACTAACTCATTTTATTTCATGCCTAGGGAAAACACCACGTTCTGAACCCAATAATGATATCATATTTCCAATCCAATCAGCCATTAAAGATTTATCACATTTCCTTTATTTATCCACGCATGTGCAATATAAAATATATTTAATATTTTTATAAAATTAATTTTGGGCACATTGGGCCTCATAGTCACACATCGTCTCAGTTCCTAGCTTTGGAAATATATTTAGAAATATTTCAAATTATTACAAGGAAAAAACTAGGTCTCTACATCATTCCCTCCTTCAAGATTTTCTTCTCTGAAAAGAAAAACTAAGAAAACAACTTGGGATGTTGAGATCATGTTTGGTTATCCCACTCCCATGTACTCTCCATCACGTTTCCATGCTATTAAAACACACAAACCAAAAGGATGGTCCATCCATGCAAGGTCTTCTCTTTTCAGTCCTTGATCACCACCGAGTGCTCTGCAAAGCTGGATCCATCCTTGATGTCTAGCTCTCCCCATTTGATGACGTGTGTGGGGTCATGCACATATCTCCTCAGTTGTCGCATTTGGAAGATTTCGTGCACTCGCTCTAGCTTTGGGGGTAACTAAAGGTGGTAGGCAACCTCACCAACCCTCTATAGGATCTCAAACTACCCAATGAACCTCTGAGATAGCTTTACTTCCTAACCAAACTTCCACATTCCATGTTGTGGGGAGATTCTAAAGAAGAAATAGTCTCCCTAATTGAACTCTAAGGGCCTGCGATGGTGATCTTAATGGGATTTCAATCTTATTTGGGTTATCTTCATCTATTCATGGATGACCCGCACTTTCTCCTTTGTCGCCTACACCAATTTTGGCCTGATAAGAGATGACTCACCAACCTCAGTCCCACACAAGGGTGACATGCAAGGTCTCCCATAAAAGTCCTCAAAAGGTTCCATTCTGATGGTAGAGTGTTATATATTATTTTATGAAAGTTCTACCAAAGGCAAGTGATCCTCGCAGCTCTGTCCAAAATCCAACATGCAAGCCCTCAATATATCCTCTAGCACCTAGATAGTGTGCTCGGTCTGCCCATTAGTTTGGGGGTGAAAGGCTGTACTCATTCAAAACTAGGTTATAAATTCCTCCTACAGACCTCTCCACAATCATGATGTAAACTACATGCCACAATCATAGACAATTGTCCAGAGTAACCCATGAAGGCTGATGATCTCTCATACGTACAACTACCCAAAACTCTCCACCAAACTCTGCTCCCTGATAAAAAGGAAGTGTGCTGACTTCATGAGTCGATAAACTATAAACCAAATGTCATTATGGCCCTTCACGGTGCATGGAATCCCTATGAGGAATTCCATGGATATGTTGTCCCATTTCCACTCTAGGATCTCAAGATATTGTAAAAAAACCCAATGAAACCTAGTGCTCAGCTTTCACAAGATGATAGGTGAGGCACCGAGAGATGAACTCAGCAACGTTTCGTCTCATGTTGGACCACCAAAACTACCGTTGAATATCTACATACATATTCCCCACACTAATATGTAAAAATAAGGGATAATTGTGGAACTCCCACATCACCTCCTCCCACATTGCAACTGGAACCATTATTCACCCCTGAAATAAGATAGTGTGATTCCCTCCTTCAGAATATCCATCTGGTGCATCACCTATGGATATCTGATCACAAAGAACCTCACAGTCAATGTCTCCTAGTTGGGAATCTTTCACATGCTCTAGGAGAGAAGGATCCAACACCATCAACTATATAAAAGTTGTACCCTCTTGCTCCACCAAGGTTTTCTACAGGGAAGCTAACTCCTTCGAAGCCTCCTGTACTAGGAGAGATTGGGACTTCCTATTAAGGTAATCTGCTACAATGTTTCCCTTTCCTAGAGTATAGACTATCTCAAAGTCATAGTCCTATAGGAACTTCAACCAGTGTCACTACCTCAAGTTCATGTCTCTATGAGTGAAGATGAACTTGAGGCTCTGGTGGTATGAGTTAACCAAAAAGTGCTCTACCAAAAGGTAGTGCCTCCACATCCTTAAAGAGAAGACTACCACTACTAGCTCTAGGTCATGAGTTACATAGTTATTCTCATGGGGCCTCAACTATAATGATTTATATGCAATGACTGCCTGTCATTACATCAACATGAAACTGAGCCCAGCTCCCAAGGCATTACAATTCACTATGAAATCAATGCCTTCCTATAGTAATATTAACACTGGATTACTCATCGGTGTCTACCTTAACTCCTCAAATTCCTTCTAGAACTTCTCAGACTAGGTAAATGGTTATCCCTTTGACATTAGGGTGGACAACATGGCTATGATTCTAGATAATCCTACCACAAATCTCTCGTAGTACCCTTCGAAGCCAGGAAAACTCTGCACCTCTACACATTATTGGGTGGTTCTAAATCAATCACTACTTCAATATTTACTAGATCCATGGATAAAACTTGTTCAGAAATAAAATTCCCCAAAAATTGAACCTCATGTATCCAAAACTAGCATTTCGGGAGCTTTCCATAAAGCTAGTTCTCTCGAAGTAAATCAAGGACTTTCCTCAAGTTCTCTTCATGATCCTCCTATGTTGCAGAGTAGACAAGTATGTCATTGATGAAGACAACAACAAAATGGTCCAAGTATGGATGGAAGACCTGGTTCATCAATGCCATAAAAACAATGGGGGAATTTTTCATACCAAAGGGCATCACTAGGAACTCATATTATCTATAGAGCCATTGGAAATTCAACTTTGGAATATCGGCCTCAAAAAACCGCAACTGGTGGTAGTCGGACCTGAGATCAATCTTGGAGAACCATCTAACACATAGAAACTGATAAAATAGGTATTAAATCCTTGTAAAGGTTTACTTTTTCTTTATCGTGGCCTGGTTTAGGTGATAATAATCCACACAAAGATATAAGCTCCTGTTTCCCTTCTTCACGAATAGAATTGGAGAAGCCCAGGGGGACACATTGGGTCTGATGAAACCTTTATCATGAAGGTCCTATAACTACAATAGTAACTCCCAAAGTTTCGTATGTGCCATTCAGTATTCCACAGAAGATATTGAGACAGTCCCTAGTTGCAAGTCAATGAGAAACTCCATCTCCTGCTTCAGAGGTAGTCTCGAAACATTTTTGGGGATATATCCATATAGTTCTCCATAATTAAAGGAACCCAGATTTATAAAGAGTTTGTTTCACTAAGGGTTATACTTTCCAACTTATGGGTAATAGGTTGTATCCTCTTTCTCACAAAACCTGCTATGAGGTCCCTCTCACCGAAAAAGGAGACCCTTGTCCCATCAGCAGGTAGGAATATAACTAGTCTGTAGTGATAGTCGATCTGGGATTGAACCATAGAAAGTCAATACATACCCAATATTATGTCATAGGGTTCCATCATGATGACCATTAGGTCCCACATGAACCTCTCCCCTCCAAGCGATAGCTCTCACTACAAGCAGATGAAAGAGGTGGAAGAAGCATTCCCTATAGGAACCTTGAGACAAAGATGTTGTGCTAGCACCTCCACTGGGAGCTCCAAATCCCATACCAAGAGTATCAAGATGAATGAATGACTGGAACATGTGCCTAATAATACTAAGGCAAAGGTATAATAAACACATATCATACCTCAAATCATCTCATGTGCTGTAGGATTGTAGACATCCAAAGCTTGCAGCTGTCTGCAGCCCTGACTTCCAGCTCCCTGAGCCTAACATGGGCTTCCTATTGGTGGTGGTAGAAGAAACTTATACCATTTCCCCCACCTACAGCTCCTCATACTCTGATTTCAGATCCACCTCCCTAGGAACCACCTTTTCCCCTCCTGGGAGATCCCTAATCACAGTGTTGTCTCTATCCTAGCGGTCCATCTGTTATCTGTTTGGGATGCTCAGAGCCTCTGCTCGGGCAATATCATTCCATGTGACCTCAACCGTCACAAGCATTGCACTATCCCTCCCCAAGCTCTCTAGATTCTCTATTCCACCCTTGTACTGTACATCCACATCCCTAAGCCTACTCGCAAAAGGGTCTCATATTCCAAGATCTTTGGTGCATGCCTACTGTTGTAGTTGACTTAGCCCTATCATGCCCACTCCCTACTCCATCTATTTGGAATCCCTTTGAAAGAAATATCTCTATCACAAGTGCCTACTCCAGCACCTTAGTATAGGTGGTGATTCACAAGGGCACTACACTGGCTTGGATCTCTCTGTGGAGTCCCTTATAAAACTTCTATTCTCAAAAGTAACCATCTATGACCATGTCGAGAGAGTAGCATGTAAGATCTATGAACCTAGATGTTCACTCTACCACTATCATCCCTCCCTATTGAAGCTACAAATCTCATGAATCTGGATGGAGCCTGAGTTGGAGGGCTAGTAATCCTCACAAAACAGCTGCTGGAAGTCATCCCATGAGAGTGTCGACTTATCATGCATCTGGGTAACTAAGATACACCAATGCCAAGCTACTTTGTGGAAAAGGATGGCTGCCAAATCCATCATCTGATCCGTCGGTGTCCAGATAAGCCGGAATATAGAGACCACTAACTCTATGTAATCCTCTACTGCCTGAGGATCTGGATCACCAAAGAACCTCAGCGGTCTCTAATACTGGAACTCGTGAAGTACGCTCATCCTGCGCACATCCTCATCCTACACTGTTGGGATAATCTGCAACTCAACAGGTGGAGGTGATGCTACCTACCTACCTCGAGGAAGGATATTTCATGATGGACCCTGAACTGAGGCCTCGTCTCTCATAGGTTCTTCATCACGAACCGAAGCTATTTTTCGGGATAGATATCGTCGTAGAGGCATCCTAAAAATTTTCAAGTAGTACAACGGTCAGAAAAGAATATATATATATATATATATATATATATATATATATATATATCAATGAAAATGGGAAGCTGAATCAATAAGGACAGTCAAATACTCAATCTTATATGATGCATGCACCATTGTTCCCTCCAAAAAATTCATCAGGGTGCCAAGTCGACAAACAGGTAATCAGGATCCTAGTGAATGGATACATTAGCCGCCTTCACCATCACTAGACTCCCCGTCTTGAGAGCCTCACTTGAGACACTTCGACACCATTTCTCTAAACCCAACAAATATTCTTAAGGGGAAACATCTAAACAATGTCCTAAGGAATGAACTTTCTTTAATACCAATTTTCACGACCTAACCCATGGCAGGCCTCTAGTCGTAACTCCCCCAATCTTGCCTCTATAGGCTATGGGATGGTGACAAGTGTTGAAGGCGCAACTAAACTTGGGGAGGCCTTTGCCTAAGTACCTATACACACACATAGAACCAACTCAATGAAAAGGTGCAGTGGGAAAGAAATACAAGATGCAACATTACTATAAATAGACCAAATATGCATGGACCTATAAATAGTATGAAGTATGGTAGTATTAACTAAAAATAAAATAAAAAATACATGCCTACCCAGAATTATGTCCCAACATGACAAAAACTAGAAAAGAGTAAACAACTAAGAGTATAACTCCTATATCCCAAGCTATGACCACCGTATGAGGTCCAAACAGTCTGTATCCCTATGATCATATGAAGTAATGATTGACCTATCTGTTGTATGCAAAAGAAATGACACGTGTTGGGAAAATCACATGTAGGGGTGAGTATATACATACCCTATAGAACACCCCAAAAAGGAATAATGGGGAGTAATAAGATATTCAATTGAAGAGGAAAATAGTTTATAGAACAAGGTATGGTAAAATATCATAGCTCAAACTAATAAGAGAGTGAAAGTAAACTCATAAAAACACAATGAGCTTGAAAGGTGAGAAAATTAACTTCTTATCGAGTATTTGCTACCTATAGTAGGATAGTAGACTTGTCCAACCATGATAATCTAGACATGGAAAGCACATGGAATATCTTGCAAGTCTTCACCTCTCCTGGAAAGAGAGTAACAAAAACCCAAGGAGTGGGAACTAAAATAGGATATGTATATATACTCCATCAAAGAAACCCAAATGAGAGAGTAAGGGGGTCTCCATCTCACAACTCATCCCAGGAAGATGAGTAGACAACAGTTCCAAAAGTATCCATCTACAATACTCATCACCTCATGAATTTTCCTAGGACACACAAGTTAATGGAACTAAAACACCATACCTTTATACCATCCACTTTGGGTGGCACTAACTCGCCTGCATCATTTTAAGTCGTGTCATAAGAACGCGTCTTATTTGGGAGAGCGTCCCTCTTTCTCATGAGTCCAAAGGTATGTTAAACCAAACCTCGTCACTATGTCGCACAGTCGAGGGGTCACCAATTTTTGGGAAGGATTTTGTGCCCTGGTATGACAGGAGGGTCCTACTCTAGTATTCACCGAAGAATGCCACCACCCAGTCCTGGTGGAGGGTATCGCTCGAGAAAGTCACCGGGGAACACCACTGCCCAATTCTACTAGAGGGTAAGCCCAGTGAGTTGTTAAGGAAATGCCACTGCCCAACCTGACTAGAGGGTTAAGCATGGAAGATGTCATCTGGGAATGCCACTGCCCAGCCCAGTTTGAGGGTAAGCCCGGAATGTCAAGGAACTCTACTGCCCAGTCCTACTAGAGGGTAACTCGGAAAGATCATTGGGGAACGCCATTGCCTAGTCCTATTGGAGGGTAATCCCAGAACTAATATCAGGGAATTACACTACCCAGATCATCTAGAGGGTAAGCCTGGTACTACTCAATTGATTCTATATGATCTCTGTCATCATCGGGTATCACCTCGGCGCATGCTAAACCCATAACATTCACATCGTATATCGAAATCTCCTTTCGAGGTTGACATCATTTCTATGAGGAATAACACTTATGATAGGCATCTCACAGGAAAAAATTTGAGTACAAATGAAGAAGATAAAAAAATTAGAAGATTTCTCGGAAGAACTCAAGTACCACACGACGTGTGAGGAGACCCACGTGGCGTGTGGTCCCTCTTCACAGCCTGGTAATGTCTCTAGTTAGTACACTGGTCTTGTCCGTGTAGTGGTACACACTGTGTAGGTGGAATACACGGCGTGTCCCTCCTATCCGGGGACTAACCCTTATTCCCTGGTCAGGTTCATATACTCTGAACCTATGTCCATGTACTCTGGTACACAACATGTTGTGTCATGACCCGTCCCCCAGGGCCTGTGTCGTGACTACCCCAAGCCCGCCTTCCATAGGCCAGGGGCTGGTGACTAGCACCAAAGGTGTAATTCCCTAAAACTGGGAAGGCATTGCATTTGTAACTTATAAACACACACAACAGAGCATAATATGGAAACAAAACACTAAGTAAAACTGTATAACAAAAGTGTGCTGAAAGTAAAAGGGGTCATAAATACAAGCCCAATTGTAAAGTACAAGGAAACATAAAGTACAAATGAAGAAAATAAAAATCTTCATTGGTTCATCCTCCGAGGTTCCTACCTGAAGGGTAGGTACAGATCGCCTCTTCAGCACTCCAGGTTTGTCCGTCTCCTTCCTGTACCATCACGCCGTATGATCATCTCTAGGTACCGTCTGGTCCTGGTGCTCTCAACCTCAGTCAGCATTGTCCGTCATCTGCATCCAACACAACAAGGTGAAGGCATAGCAAGTACAGGGGTGAGTATAAAGATACTCAGTAGGGACCTCAAGACCCTCAAGGTCTCACAAAATCTAACAAGGATAAAACACAAAGTATGAAATCAACAGATAACCTTACTTAGGGATATTCCCATACATATATCTAAGTTATCAAGTGATCCATCTCAATCATGAGGAAAACACAAAAGCACTGACTCAGCTCACACAGGTATACAACTTATGTAGAGAGTTAGATATTATTAGATGTAGCCACTAAATCATCTATTCTGTCAAACCCACACAGGATCCAGGAACAGTAGTCAGAACTGTCAAACCCACACAGGATCTAGGAACAGTAGTCAGAACTCTCGAACCCACACAGGATCTAGGAATAGTAGTTAGAACTGTTGAACCCACATAGGATCCAAGAATAGTAGTCAGAGTTGTCGAACCCACACAGTATCCAGGAACACTAGTCAGAACTGTCGAACCCACACAGGATCTAGGAACAGTAGTAAGAGCTGTCGAACCCACATAGCATCCAAGAATAGTAGTCAGAATTATCGAACCCACACAGGATCTAGGAATAGTAGTCAGAGCTGTCGAACCCACACAGGATCCAAGAACAGCATTCAGAACTATCGAACCCACATAGGATCTAGGAACAGTAGTCAGAACTATCGAACCCACATAGGATCCAAGAACAGTAGTCAGAGCTATCGAACCCACACAGGATCCAGTAACAGTAGCCAAGCTGTCGAACCCAAACAGGATCCAGGAATAGTAGTCATAACTGTTGAACCCACGCAGGATCCAAGAATAGTAGTCAAAACTGTCGAACTCACACAGGATCCAGGAACAGTAGTCAGAACTATTGAACCCACATAGGATCCAGGAACAATAGTCAGACCTGTCAAACTCACACAGGATCCAGGAACAGTAGTCAGACCTATCGAACCCACACAGGATCCAAGAACAGTATTCAGAGCTATTGAACCCACATAGGATTGAGTAATAGTAGTCAGAGAGCTGTCAAACCCACACAGGATCCAGGAACAGTAGTCAGAGAGTAGTCGGCCACAAGGTTTCCACATAAGGCACGCTTGATTCCGGGAGGGTCCGCTTCTCAATCAAAGTGTTGATAAATCAACTTCCACAAATTCCCATTAATAAGTATCCCAAAGGTCTTCCACATCATACGGGTCTCAACGCAACAGACGGCACGTCGATCGGATGCCCGGTTTGTGAGTAATTAGCCTTTTAGTCCTGAGGGCCCAGTTGGATTCGTGCACGATCCAACCTGACCGTAACTCAACTATACCCCAAACTCTATTGGGGTATAATCAAAGGGACTGTCATGCTCTAAAATTACCAGTGCTACTGATGGTTCGTCAAATGGACGTCCGGTGCCAAAGATATGGCCAAAAGAAAGTAAAAGGGTCGCAGTGGGCCCGGGTCCGGTTCGACCTGGTCAGACCGACCCGACCCGACTTAGTATGAGCTGACCCGTTGGGTTCGGCCCAGCCCATCAGGCCGCGAGTAGCATGAGGGCGCGGACCGGCCACGGGTCGATGTAAGGGCAATTCGGCCCGGAGGTGCCATGAGGGACGCGGAAGGCCGACTCGGCTAGGAGCGTGTGGGGCGTGGCTCGGCCGGGATGGCTGAGGCCAATTCGGCCAGCGCCGCTAGGGGCGTGGCTCGGGCAGCTCAGCCCGGATGGATGAGGCCGGTTAGGCCAGCGCCACAAGGGGCGCGGCTCGGGCGGCTCAACCCGGATGGTTGAGGCTAGGAGGCCAGGCCGGCGCGGCTGAGAGGTGGCCGGGCAGGCTGGGGGCAGGCCGGCAGGTGGCCGGTAGGCGGACGGGCAGGACGGGAGGCGGCCGGGGAGACCGGCGGGCGGTCTGGAGGCGGTCAGGCAGGCCCGGAGGTGGTCAGGTAGGCCGGCGGGAGGTCGGCGGGCAGCTGGGAAGCTTCCGGGTAGGCCGGGAGGAGGCCGGGTGGGACAGCAGGCGGCCGGGAAGTGGCCGGGCAGGCTGGTGAGGGCTCGACCAGGTTTGGTTTGGCCGGTGGCGGTGTGGGACGCCATGGGGGCGATGCGGGTCACAGAGGCTGCAGGCATCGCAACCTTTGTCTTTGCCACCTTTATCGCCTTGTTGTCTCATCACCATTCCAAAGGACCTCACAAAAGAGATTAATGTAAGGTGTCGGTCCATGTTATTTTGGCTCACACCCTCCATGTTTAGGGTGATAGCAATCGATCCTTTAGAACGAACCACAACAATCCACCCGCAAAAAGAAAGCATCCTCATTCTTCCTTTTGAAGGAAAGGAAGAACATGAAACTTAAATGAAATTAAACCCCTACCTTTGTTCATTGTTTGACGCTGAAGTCATGGGAAGAAAATGGTGTTGTCGTCGTTCGTCACATCTGCCACGTACTTCCAATCCAAGATCGTGCGTCGGTTCATTGACAACGATGAGGAGGGAAGATCGGTCAAAGACGTCCCATGTCAAAGTGGGTTCTGAGGAAGAAATTTGAAGACGCTCCGCGCCAGCGTTCTTTGTTGGAAGAACGCGTTCTTTATTGGAAGAATGCGTTCTTCATTCTTCGTTCTTTGTTCTTCATTCTTCGTTCTTCGTTCTTCATTCTTTGTTCTTCGTTCTTCATTCTTTGTTCTTCATTCTTCGTGCTTCGTTGGTGAGAGATTTTCTCCCTAATCTTTCTCTTTTCTCCCAAGTTCCACCAAAATACAAATGCCAACCAAAATAATAGATTGTGATATCCTATTAATTCATTGGCACAAAATTCAAATTGGATGAATTAATTAAATTGGATCCACCTAATTAATTCATGAGGTTGGCACAATTTAATTTAATGATAAGGATTGGCACAATTTAATGTTAGGGGAGTTGAAGAGGCTCCCCTACACTTAATGGAAGTTTGAGGGTTTCTCCCCTTTAATGGGGAGTTTCAAGGGGTTAAAAACCCGAGTTGTCCCCACCATATTAAACATGAAGAGGAGGTTAGGTTTGGGTGGGCCCTACCACCATAACCTCTCATGGGAGGTTAAGTTGTGGTGTTACCCACCTCCGACTTCTACATGGAGGCTTCAAACAACCAAATAAAAATAAAGCTACAACTTTCTTTTTATTTCATTCTTTCATTAAAAACCCAAAAACTATATTTTATTTATGACCATCTACCATGAAGGTGAAAGTCTTCTTAAGCGAATATCGGCGCTGCGAGTTCAACGGTGGCCTCAGATTTCAATTTTGAGTACCGGTTCAAAAGTTACAAAATGCCACTTGCGCGTTCACTGAACGTAACTGAAAAAAAGTTTGGAAAATTATTATCGGTCACCCTTGACCAACTGCCATCGAGTTTAGGCTTTGTCTAGGTGAAACATTCCCCAAAGAACCCAACATTACTCTCATATTTTCAATCTGAGTTACCGTTTAGAAGTTATAAATTTTACAATAAAATAATTGTCATTTAATTATTTTATTTGCGGCCAAAAACTAATTTTCTCTAGTAGCCTGTGCCGGCCAAAGTTAGTATCTTCTTAGAGAAATCATACACTCACGATTTCAACAATGGTCTTGGATTTGTAATCTGAGTTACCGTTTTTGAGTTATAAACATTTGAAAAATAAAATAATTTACTTAATTATTTTATTTACAATTATGCCATTTTTTGGTTTTCTCACAGGAGGCCCGCGCCGACTAATATTAAATCACGCCTAGGGTAAACCCACCATCCTGAGCGCAACGGTGCCCTCAGATTTCTTATCTGAGTAAACGTTTAAGATTTATTCCACTTTTTTAGGAAAACTACTTACATGCATTAACTTAAGCTTAACAAAAATTCGACGGATCATTCCAGGCACTCCAGTCCTCAGAATCGCGCGCTGTCAAATTTCACGAACTCGTAAAATTTCCATTTTTTAAAAAAAATCATGGAAATTCTAGGTCTTTAAATTCTCCCCACCTCCACGAACTCGTAAAATTTTCATTTATTTAAAAAAAATCATGGACATTCGAGATCTTTACATTCTCCCCACCTCAGGGCTCTACGTCCCCGTAAGCCACAACTCATCTAGGTAAACGAGTGGGGGTACTAAGAACTCATCTAAGCCTCCCACTCCCATGTACTCTCCTAGAGGTTCGTGTGTTGCCAATAAACGTGCACCAGAGGTATAGACCGTCTACGAAGGGCCCGCTCTTGTCGATCCTCAATCTCTACTGGAACCTCCGTAAAAGTCACCCCATCGTCGACATTCAGCTCTCCATGGTCGATGACGTGAGAAGGGTCGTGCATGTATCTCCTCAGCTGGGATACATGGAAGACGTCATGCACGTGGTGCAACTAAGGTAGAAGAGCTAAGCGATCTGCCACTTCTCTAACTCTGCTGAGGACATGGAAAGGTCCGATGAACCTCAGAGATAACTTTTTACCTTGGCCAAATCTCCGCAAACCTCGTCGAGGTGAGACCCGTAGAAATACGTGGTTTCCATCCTCAAACTCCATAGGTCTTCGTCTCCTGTCGTCATACGACTTTTTCCTGCTCTGTGTAGTCTTCATCCACTCCTGGATGATCTGCACATTCTCTGTGCTATCCCGTACCATCTCTGGTCCCACGAGTGCTGACACCCCTGGGTCAGTCCAGCACAAAGGTGATCTGCAAAGTCGCTCGTACGACGCCTTAAAATGTGTCATCCCTATGGTGGAGTGATAGCTATTGTTGTATGAAAACTCCATAAAAGGTAATTGATCCTCCCATCTACGACCGCAGTCGAGGACACAAGCACATAGCATTTCCTCGAGGGTTTGAATGGTCCACTCAGTCTGTCCATCCGTCTGAGGATGCAAGGCGGTGCTCAAACAAAGATGTGTCCCGAAAGCGTCTTGAAACCCCTTCCATATCCAGGAATTAAAACGTGCATCACGATCAGAAATGATCATCGAGGGTACTCCATGTAACTGCACAATCTCCTACACATAGAGGCATCCCAAACTCTCTACTGAACCATGTTCTTTGATCAGTAGGAAGTGGTACGACTTGGTGAGTCGATCAACGATCACCCAAATCGAGTCATGACCCTTGGATGTACTTGTAATTCATGTTATGAAGTCCATGGATATCCCATCCTACTTCCACTATGGGACCTCTAAAGGCTGAACCAAGCCTACTGGTGCCTGATGATCCGCCTTCACTTGCTGACAAGTGAGGCACCGAGAAAAAAACTATGCAACTGCTTTATTCATTCCCGGCCACCGGTGTTGTCATCAGAGATCCTAGTACATCTTCCCCACTCCTGGATGTACCACTAGAGGGGATTTGTGGAACTCCATCAATACTTTCTCCTAAAGTGACACTCGTACCAAATTACGTCCTCTGAAGAGGTTGACGTGCTCCCCACCTTCAGAAAATCCATCAGGTGCCTGCCCTGTGGATATCTGAACACGTCATGTCTCGCAGTCAGTGTCCCCATGTTGTGCCTCCCTGACTTGCTGAAGAAGTGGGGGAGTGACTGTAAGAGACTGAAGGAAGGCTGCTCCATCTCAATCCACAAAGGATATCTGCAAAGAGACTAGCTGCTTTGTCGCCTCACTCATTATATGTAGGCCAGAACTCCTACTGAGTGTGTCTAATACCATGTTCCCCTTCCCATGAGTATAAAGTATCTCATAGTCAACTTCTTCTACCATGAGGGTGAGGTTGGTCGACTCATGAGTGATTGGCTGCACCCTCCTATGCATGAGTTTATCCTATGCTTCCTGGGTTTCCTTTTTCTCCGACCAAGGAAAAACCCATCCCAAAGTTGTAGATAAACCACAACCTCTTTTCCTAATACAGTCAATCTGAGTGTAAACTATGGATGTCAAGTCCAAACCCAAAATAACGTTGCAAGGCCTCGACTCTTCCACCAAGAGGTTCCAACCGAAACTCTCGCCTCAAGGGTCAGATCTCACTGTCGGCGTAAGTGTGATTATTGAGTCTCCTCTCAAAAGTATCTCCAGGCATGAGGGTCAAGTCAATGGTTTAACCAGAAACTCTAGGTCCTGGACAAGATTCGTGGAAGGAAGGAATGATTGGTACCTATGTCTATTGATACGGAGGATAGTAGTAGACTTTGACCATACCTTGAATCATTCCTAGAGCCCTTAGGTCACATTCCTTGACCGCGTGCAATAAATCTCTTCCCCTGTCCTCTAGCTCCCTGAGCCTGGAGGGGTCCATAAAAAGGGGTTGGTTGTAACATGTCGAAAATTACACCACCACATGCTGCTCTCCTAGCTCTGCTTCCATGTCTACTACCCTACAGATTCATCTGTCCCTAACACTTCTTCTTCCAGAAACATTTTACATGCCCAAGTCTCTGAGACTGGCACCGGTTTCCTGCTTTCCCATTTCTAACATTCGCTGACTATATCCACTCATCCAAATAACATTCAACCACAAAGGTTCTCTCTAGAACCCTAGAATAAGTAGGAATGCATAGAGGAATAGTGCTGGCTCAGATGTCCTTTAAACACACCTTGCTAGGAATTTTGAGCCCTGAAGCACTGATCGTGTCGTATTCATCGAGTACTAGGAAAGATCGGTACGCCTCGATGAATACTCAGCTACCGACATGTCTTCCTTACAAAGTTGTAGAAGTTCTAAAGAACTCTCAGCTACCTCCTCGAGCTAGTCCGCATCTGCCTGTGAGTCGGGCTCACCTCGGAACCTGAGGGGTATCTGATGTTGAAACACGTGTAAGTCACTAAGCCAACATGTGTCCTCTACCGGTACCGCCAGTTGTAACTGCTGACCAACGGGTAGTGATATAGCTGGAACATAACCTGAAGGTAATATCTCAAGCAACGGTCCTCGTACCAAAGCCTCATCACTAAGAGGACCATCCTCATGGTCACTCACTAAAAAAGACTAGTTGCTAAGATCATTATTTTCTCTATTGGTGTCTCAACTAGACGAGAAACTCTAGCAACTGCCTCCAGCCAGCCCTCAGATGCATGGGAATCTATCTCGCCTTGAAACCTTAGAGGCCTTTGCTGCTAGAACTTGTGAAAAGCACTCAGTCAGTGTGCACCTTCCACGAGTGTGGCTGGTGGTATCTGCTGCCCAACAGGTGGTGGTGCTGCTGGTACACCACTCAAAGGTGCCAACATAGTAAGAGGGCCCTACACCAGAGCCTCATCGCTCGGTGGGATGTTAGTGCGTACAACCCTCAGAACCCTAGATGGATGTCTACGTGGAGGCATCCTAAAAAGTAATAGGTGAGCCATGGTTAATAAGTTATACCTAGTGAGCTGACTCAAATAGTTCACAAAGAAGTCTCTTGAAAAAAACACACAATCAGTGTTTTCGTGCATTGAGTCGGAAATCATAAGTTAGGGTCCTAGTGTATGGATATGTCATTCACCGCACAAACACTGGACTCCCTAAACTGAAAGCCACACTCACTACACTTGACACTATTGTTGTTCAAAAGAAAGATCAAGGTCCTAGTTCTTCGGTAGAACCGACTCCTATGATACCAATTTTTCATGACCCATTCCCTAAGGCTTGTGTCTTGACTACCCCAAGCCCACCTTCTATAGGCCAGGGGCTGGTGACTAGCACCAAAGGCGTAATTCCCTAAAACAGGGAAGGCATTGCCTTTGTAATGTGTAAACACACATAATAGAGAACAAGCTGGAAACAAAACACTAAGTAAAACTGTATAACAAAAGTGTGCTGAAAGTAAAAGGGGTTGGAAATACAAGCCCAACTTTAAATTACAAGGAAACAGAAAGTACAAATGAAGAAAATAAAAACTACCATTGGGTCGTCCTTTGAGGTTCCTACCTGAGGGGTAGGTACAGATCGCCTCTTCAGTACTCCAGGTTCGTACGTCTCATCTGTGTACCATCACGCCGTATGATCACCTCTGGATACCATCTGGTCCTAGTGCTCTCAGCCTCAATCATCGTTGTCTGTCATCTGCATCCAACACAACGGTGTGTGGGAATAGACTATGCATGGGTGAGTATAATGATACTTAGTAGGGACCTCGAGACCCTCAAGGTCTCACAAAATCCAACAAGGATAAACCAAAAAGTATAAAATCAATAGATAACCTTACTTAGGTATATGCCCATACATATACCTAAGTTATCAATTGATCCATCTCAATCGTGAGGAAAAAATAAAAGCACTGACTCAGCTCACACAGGTATACAAATTATGTAAAGAGTTAGAGATGATTAGATGTAGCCACTAAATCATCTATTCTATCAAACCCACACAGGATCCAGGAACAGTAGTCAGAACTGTCAAACCCACATAGGATCCAGGAACAGTAGTCAGAACTGTCGAACCCACATAGGATCTAGGACCAGTAGTCAGAACTGTCAAACCCACATAGGATCCAGGAACAGTAGTCAGATCTGTTGAACCCACACAGGATCCAGGAACAGTAGTCAGAACTGTCAAACCCACACAGGATCCAGGAACAGTAGTCAGAGCTGTCGAACCCACACAGGATCTAGGAACAGTAGTCAGAACTCTCGAACCCACACAGGATCCAAGAATAGTAGTCAGAGATTTCGAACCCACATAGGATCCCGAAATAGTATTCGGACCTGTCGAACCCACACGAGATCCAAGAATAGTATCAGAAATGTCCAACCAACACAGGATCTAGGAACAGTAGTCAGAGTTGTCGAACCCACACAGGATCCAGGAACATTAGTTAGAGCTGTCGAACCCACACAGGATCCAGGAACAGTAGTCAGAACTGTCGAACCCACACAGGATCCAGGAATAGTAGTCAGAACTATTGAACCCACACAGGATCCAGGAATAGTAGTCAGAGCTGTCAAACCCACAAAGGATCCAGGAACAGTAGTCAGACTGGTCGAACCCACACAGGATCCAGGAACAGTATTCAGAACTGTCGAACCCACACAGGATCCAGGAACAGTATTCAGAGCTGTCGAACCCACACAGGATCCAGGAACAGTAGTCAGAGAGCTGTCGAACCCACACAGGATCTAGGAATAGTAGTCAGAGAGCAGTCGGCCATAGGGTTTTCACACAAAGCACGCTTTATTCCGAGAGGGTCCGCTCTTCAATCCAAGTGTCGATACATCAACTCCCACGAAGTCCCACGAATAAGTATCCCAAAGTTCTGCCATGTCATAGGGGTCTCAACGCAACATACGGTGCGTCGATTGGATGTCTGGTCTGTGAGTTATTAGCCTTTTAGTCCTGGGGGCCCGGTTGGATTCGTGCACGATCCAACCTGACCGTAACTCAACTATTCCCTGAACTCCAGTGGAATATACTCATAGGGACCGTCACGCTCCAAAATTACCAGTGTTGCTGATGGTTCATCAAACGGACGTCTGATGCCAAAGATATGTCCAAAAGAAAGTAAAGGGGTCGCAGTGGGCTCGGGTCCGGTCCTACCCGGTCGGACCGAACCAGTCTGACTTAGTCTGAGCTGACCCATTGGGTTTATCCCGGCCCGCTGGAGCCAGCCCAGCAGGCCGCAAAGGCCATGAGTTGCACGAGGTCACGGACTGGTCGTGAGGGCGCGGACCGGCCGCAGGTCGGTGTAAGGGCGGTTCAGCCCAGTGGCACCGCGAGGGGCACAGAAGGCCGGCTTGGCCAGGGGTGTGTGGGGCTCGGCTCAGCCCAGATGTCCAAGTCCAGTTCGGCAAGCGCTTTGAGGGGCGCAACTTGGGCGGATCAGCCCGGATGGCCGAGGCCAGTTTGGCCAGCGCCGTAAGGGGCGCGGCTCAGGCGGCCCAGCCCGGCGCGGCCGGGAGGTGGCCGGGCAGGCCGGCAGGTGGCCAGGAGGGGTCAGGGCAGGCCAGGAGGTGGATGGGTAGGCTGGAGGGCAGCCAGGAGGCAGTCGGGCAGGCCGGCAGGGGATCGGTCGGGGCCAGTTTAGCTATTGGCAGTGCAGGATGCCGCGGGGGGCGGCGTGGGTCACGGATGCTGCAGGTAGCGCGACCTTTGTCTTTGACACCTTCTTCGCCTCGTCGTTTAATCACCATGTCAAAGGACATCACAAAATAGATTGACGGAGGGTGTCAGGCCATGTTATTTTGGCCCGCACCCTCCGTGTTTAGGGTGATAGCAATCGGTCCTTTAGAATGAACCAAAACAATCCACCCACAAAAATAAATCATTCGTGTTCTTCGTTTTGAAGGAAAGAAAGAACATGAAACTTAAATGAAATTAAACCCCTACCTTTTTTTGTTGTTCGACGATGAAGTCATGGGAAGAAGACAATGTTGTTGTCGTTCATCGCGTCCACCACGCACTTCCAATCTAAGCTTGTGCATCGGTTCGTTGACGACGATGAGGAGGGAATATCGGTCGAAGACGTCCCACGTCGAAGGGGGTTCCGAGGAAGAAAGTAGAATACACTCCACACCGGAATTCTTCATTGGAAGAATGCATTATTTATTCTTTGTTCTTCATTCTTTGTTCTTAATTCTTCATTGGTGAGAGCTTTTCTCCCTAAGCTTTCTCTCTTCTCCCAAGTTCTACCAAAAGACAAATGCCAACCAAAATAATAGATTGTGATATCCTATTAATTCGTTGGCACAAAATTCAAATTGGATGAATTAAATAAATTGGCTCCACCTAATTAATTCATGAGGTTGGCACAATTTAACTTAATGAGGAGGATTGGCATAATTTAATGTTAGGGGAGTTGAAGAGGATCCCCTACACTTAATGGAAGTTTGAGGGTTTCTCCCCTTTAAGGGGGAGTTTTAAGGGGTTAGAAACCCAGGTGGTCCCCAAAATATTAAACATGAAGAGGAGTTTAGGTTAGGGTGGGCCCCACCACCATAACCTCTCATGGGAGGTTAAGGTGTGGTGGTCCCCACCTCCAACTTCCACATGGAGGCTTCAACCAATCAAATAAAAATATAGCTACCACTTTATTTTTATTTAATTCTTTCATTAAAAACCAAAAAACTATCTTTTATTTCCAACCATCTGCCATCAAGGTGAAAGTCTTCTTAAATGAATATTGGCACTGTGAGTTCAACGGTGCCCTCAGATTTCAATTCCAAGCACCGGCTCAAAAGTTACAAAATGTCTCTTGCGCATTCACTGAACGTACCTGAAAAAACATTCAGAAAATTATTATCAGCCACCCTCAACCAACGGTCATCGAGGTTAGGCTCTGACTAGGTGAAACACGCCCCAATGAACCCAACGGTACTCTCGGATTTTCAATTAGATTTACCATTTAGAAGTTATGAATTTTACAATAAAATAATTGTCATTTAATTATTTTATTTGCACGCAAAAACTAACTTTCTCTGGTGGCCCGCACTGGTCAAAGTTAGTATCTTCTTAAAGAAAGTATATCATCACAAGTTCAACGGTGGTCTCAGATTTTTAATCCAAGTTACCATTTGTGAGTTATAAGCATTTGAAAACTAAAATAATTTACTTAATTATTTTATTTACTATTATGCCATTTTTGGGTTTTCTCACAGGAGGCCCGTGCCGACTAATATTAAGCCACACCTAGGGTAAACCCGCCATCCTGAGTGCAACAGTTCCCTCAGACTTCTTATCTGTGTAACCGTTTAAGAGTTAACCCACTTTTTCAGGAAAACTGCTTACGCGCGTTAACTTAAGCTTAACAAAAATTTGACGGATCATTCCGGGCACTCCGGGCCTCGGAATCATGCGCCGTCAGATTTCACAGACTCGTAAAATTCCTATTTATTTAAAAAAAATCATGGACATTCCGGGTCTTTACATGTTGGTCCACATGGGATGTCGCCCGTGTGGCCAACCTGTGTCAGTGTTTCTCCGACACGGATTCCGCACCCGTGTGACCCATCACACTGGTTGTCCAAATAGGGGGGATACACAGTGTGCAAGTATAATCTCTCTGCTATCCCACCTTAGAACCACGCTGCTAGTTGGTAGCCTCTAGCATATAGGGAGGTGTGCATGTGGTATCACTACCACAAAAAAGGGCAAGGGAAGCACTGCCTTTTATCAGCGCTAAGCAGAAAGCACTGATAAAGGGGTGGGCCTTTATCAGTGCTAGCTAAAAGCGCTGATAAATGTTCCCTTTATCAGCGCTAAAACAAGCGCTGATAAAGGTGTACCCTTTATGAGTGCTTTTCTTAGCATTGATAAATGGTACATTTATCAGCGCTATTATTAGCACTGATAAAAAATTTTATTATTAATTTATATAAAATTGTTATATTTATATTCAAAAATAATTTTTATTTGTATACATTAAATAAAAACAAATGTTTATAAATAATATGTATTTTCTAATAAATTAAAAATATATATATAATGTTTTAATTGAAAAAATTATTTCTAAGATTATAATTAAATAAATATATATATGTATATGTAATTAAATAATTATAATATTATAATAAATTACATTAAATGATAAATATATTTATTATATTTATTATATTTATTAGAGATTTATTAGATTGATTAGATTTATTGAATTAATTCATTGTATTTATTTTATTTGTTATATTTAATATATTTAATATATTTATTTTATTAATAAATATATAATAATTTTAAATATATATATTTATAATTAAAATTATTTAATATATGTGTGTTTTCCAATGAATTTGGTCAACAAATATATTGATAATGCGTATATGTTATGTATCATATGCATGAATGTTCATTTATAAATTACATCTCATTTTCCATTGATGTGGTATATTGATTAATTCATAATGTTACCCATATGAACTATATATGTTCTAAAAAATGTACTTATAAAATTAAATTAAATATATTTTATTATATTTTTAATGATATATATAAATAATTTTCAAATACATTTGTAATTATAATTTTATTAATATATATATATATTAACAATTATATACCAATATTTATAAATATATAATATTTATAGTTATAATTATTAATAAATATATATATTTATCCTATATATAATTTTAAATAAATATATAATAATATAAATAAATTATTAAAATTACACCTTTATCAGTGCTTTTTTAAAGGCCTATATTTATTAGTGCTAAAAAGCACTGATAAAATAAGTCTTTATGAGCGCTATAATTTTAGTGCTAATAAATAGATATTTTATCAGCACTTTTTTAGCACTGATAAAGTCCTATATTTATCAGTGCTATAATTTTAGCGCTGATAAATAGGTTTTTTATCAGTGTTTTTTTAGCACTGATAAAGGACTATCTTTATTAGTGTTTTTAACTAGCACTGATAAAGGTTCTAGTGGTTTTTATAAAAGAACACTAACAGGATCCTCCTCCCTCATACCCTTTCAAGACTTCATAGAAGATGAACCCTGTGCCATCGACCCCTCCTCCACTACGACCCCTCCTCTTCCTCCTATGTCGCCTCTGCCTTGTCCTCCTCCTCCACCGTGACCATCCTCCTTCTCCTTTGCCGCTGCTACCTTCTCCGCCTCCTCCACCGTGACCCTTCTCCTCCTCCTCCTCCTCCTCTGCCTCCTTCTCCTCCTCTTCATTGCATGGTCCCCTTGTCCACATGATCTGCTTTGGCGCACCCTCCTCATCTGATGACCATCCCGAAAGCCTTCTCTACAGTGCACATATTCTCCCCGGTGAGTCTCTTATGTAATTAATTTTTACTCTTATGCATTAGAAAGGAAGTTGGTGTATAGAGCTAGTCTTTGGGTCACTGTAAAAGCACTAGATACTAGTGCGTATGTGTTTTTTATGAAATCTGGATGCCTTTTGGAATCCCAAAGGTTGTTTTTTGTGATGATTAGAGTTTGAGAGGATATTTTGAGCTAGAGATAGCTGACATGGTCTATGAATGATTCTTTAGGTTTCACACTGGTTCTTAGGTGATAGCATAATGGCTAGTTTAATTGGGTCAGTGTTTGACTGTGGAATCACATCAGGGGTCAGATTAGACCATGATATATTAAGATGAGGATGGGATTCCCCTGACGAGCAAGGAATCATGCTCTATTTCTTAATGGAATATTGGTGGTGGAAGTTGAGAATTATTAAGTTTGGTTATCTGGGGTTTTAATTGTAAAATTACATAAGATGTTTGGTTCAGACTATGATGTGTATTATTGGTAGGTTTTTGGATTCCTTCATAGTTAGTAATTTAGATTAGAAACTGAGATAACATGTTAGTAGATGCCACCCCTTTTGAGGAAGTTCAGATGGAGGATGTTTGACTTATCCTATCATGTGATGTTATATGTAATGATTTGACACATTCATTGATTATTTAATATTGTTTGTGATGGGAAGTTTTTAGAGAAATTTGAGGCTTTACAAAAAAAATATCTGTGTTTAGGATGTACTTGGTTGGTGGAGGTGTATTTGTGGAGTTCAAAAATTTATCATGTTTGGTTGGTTAAGTTTCATTGTAAGTGGCATTAGGTGTGTCATTAAAAACTTTAAAATGGATTTTGGTAAGAAATTTTGTAGGTGGGAAGCACCATAGATTGAAATTGGATTTCATGAGTTAATTATTATGGTGGGGGTGTCTTAGACTGGGTGATTGACTAAACATTGACATGATCTTTTCTCGATATGGGAAAGCTTAAGTAAGTACCATATCATCATCTTAGTGATGGTTATGAGCTTTGGCTTAGGATCAGGTGGCATTGTGTCTTCTGTTGGGTGTTATGATTTGAAAGCATGTTGGGAGTTCAGGAATAAAACGTGTTTGTTTGACTCCAAATTGATAACCAATAGTGGTGATTCAATAATATTACCACTAAGAAATATCGAGTATGATAAGGAAAATGGTGGAGAGTTTTTAATGCCTCATCCATATTGGAATTTGAATTTTTAGGAGGAGATGTAATTTTTTTAATTAGTGGACAAACCATTTTTTAAAATGATGGAAGGATATATAACCTAGAATTTGGGACATCTTAAAGGATTTTTTATATAATTTGAGGCTCGAGATGTGTCTTAGGTTCTTAAACAAGTCATAGAAGCTTTAGGAGTTGAAATTCTAATTTTGGGGGTAGCAGCCTAGGGATAATGGTTTGCACATGATTAGTGATAACTATGCACCACAATAGTAAAGATTAGTTTGCATAGGCACATAGTTTGTTTAAATCATTTTAGGGGCCTTAGAAAACCATAAAAATTTAATTAATAAATTTTAAATTCATTTATCATGGTTTGCACACTTTTTGTTAAACAATGCGCATTAACCATGTGAAATGGTGTGTCCTGGAGAGTGATGACGGTATAGTTTGCACATGGTTTTGAAAACCATATGGGAAAACCTTGAACCCCTTTAAAAAGTGAATTTTTACAAAAATTCTCCTCTAAAACTTTTATTTTTTACTATATTTTTTCACTTTTCTCATCCAGAACCCCTCTGCGCTACGCCACCCTCCCCCTCCTCTCCTCTTGGATGGTTCTCCCTCACCTGGTGTATATTTCATCTTTCATCACTTGTATTGGAGAGCCTATGATACTTTTACCTCTCTTATTCCTTCTATTTTAGTTTTATTCCATTGTCATACAGTGTTCCACTTGGTTGAGCTAATATGCCCTATTTTTTACATTTTTCTGGTTTCTCATTTTCACTCATTTTAGGATGAATCGGAGGATGATATTTAGTGTGTGAGGGATTAGAGGTTATGGTGTAGTGATTACCAATGCATCATAGTCCCTTTCCCCTAGATTATATGATCTCATTGTTGACCGTGCACCAAGATTCTAGATGTGTTTTTACCAATAATCATTGTGGTGTGGCCATCCCTTTTATGTCATAGTTCTTTCTCATTTGGGACCCATTGTGTCATGGACCTATGAGTTGTGTTGTGATGCATGTTTTCCCATATTTTCTATGTGTTGTGTTGTGATGCATGTCTTGTTCTCCCTTATATTTAGGACCTTTCCGATTAAGTCCATTTGATTATTGGATGTTTGATGCACCTCTTCTTATTGAACCTCATGATGGAATAACACAACCGACCTAAATATAATTACTTAAACCAACCTCATTCTAATGGAAAATATACAATTAATATTTAAACAAACTACCACATCATCATTTCCATCAACATCTCTACATCATTCACCCCCCCCCCAAGCTTATCATTTACACATTCCACATCACTTGTAACTGTATGATGAATGAAACCAAACCTATTAAGTTTTAATGAGGATTGTAAGATATTTCCTATATATTTTTCTATAGGTAATGAATTCATCACATAAGTTTTAATAACTTATTAGTTTTTTATGTCTACTTCACACACTAGGTTCAACAAACATTACTACCATACAAATGAGAAAATCCTTAGTAGTGACTACTCTAATGTCCAATCTATAAAATATTTATCAGATATGATACTATCAGGACCCACCCCCATAGGAACTCTAGTGGAGTTGGGAATATATTAGTGTCTGACCCCCCCCCCCAAATACTATATTTAAATGGACATGGGTCAGTTACAATTGAAAATTTAATGATACGGCCCAAGCTGGTATCATAACCAACAACTGACCTGAATTTCTACTAACCTAAGAGGCGTTCATGATCCCTTTGAGATAGAAAATATCCACTAGGAAAAATATACAATTAATGTGGAATATTTTACCCCTAAATTAGAGTAAATTAAAAATGATCTTTCTCCTGAAAACCAGACATATCCCTTTCATAAGTTGAACATTTAGGAAAATAGTAGATATGCAAAAAATAAATAAACACGAAGCAGATTATGTGTTTGTATGGTGTTGCAGTTATTGGCATGATTGGTATGCCATTTTTTCCATGTTTTAGTTCCTCTACCATTTAATATTAATCCAAACCTTCCACATTTCAAGGGAACCACCACTTTGTTACTAGTTTAATTCCACTTAATATTTGAAAACCACTTCACTAGAGGACTCTATGGGAAACTTTATGGAAACCCTAGTCAAATAACCATAACAACACATGTAATGAATCCTTCCACCCACAAGAACTCTACTAAAAATCATACCATATATTAGTTTAGTACAATAGTTCTTGACTCGAGACATAATGTTTCTAGAGAAACACTAAAAAACTGGTTTACAACAATGCATATAGATAACATGTGGGATACTAAAACATTCTAGTGCAAGGGCTTCTCATAGCTAGTTCCATTGATCAGGTGGTTAGGAAGATGGGTGTGATCTACATTGGTTATGAGTAATGCATAGAGAGGTAAGGTTATTGTTTATCATAGCTATTTCCATTGATTATAATTGAATGATGTCCCCAGTTGAACATATTTTGTGTAATTATTTTGTTAAATATTAATATTAATGAATCAAATAGGATGAATACTAATAAAGAATGGATGAATGAAAATCAGTTGAAAAAAGAGTATGAGGATGGTGTGAAAGAGTTTATCAAGTTTTCAAAAGATCATGCATATGACCCTTCTCAAATCCTTTGTCCATGTTTACGTTGTTGTTATTCAAGAAAAATTAGTCTAGTGGAGTTGGAAGAACACATGATCTGTCATGGAATAGAATGAAGTTATACATGTTGGAATAAACATGGGAAAAATGAATGTAGGTAGTGGTTGGGATAGCACTATGTTTTATGGATCATCTAATATGATTACAAGTGTGAACAATGAAGATGATCGTTTGGAGGATGTGATTACAGATGTGAATGATGATGAAGATCATATTTAGGAAATGACAAGGACAGTTGAAGATGAACTTTTTGATTGCCCAAAATTGTTTGAGAAGTTAAATAGTTGTGAAAATATTCCATTGTATGCTGGTTTCACTAAATATACAGCATTGTCAGCCGCACTGAAGCTATATAATTTGAAAGCAGGAAATGGGTGGAGTGACGCTAGTTTTACGGAACTAATTTCTCTCCTAAATGACATGCTCCTAGAAGATAATGATCTCTTGAGCCGAACATACGATGCCAAATGAATGCTATACTCGATGGGTATGATCTTTGAAAGAATACACACCTTCTTGAATGATTTTATACTACTTTTCAATGACCACAAATCACTTAATGAATTCCCAAAGAGTGGTTATTCTCGATACAAGAAATATGAATCCAGTCTTATAAAAGTTGTATAGTACTTTACAATCATTCCAAGGTTATGCGCCTATATAGAAGTGAGGAGACTATAGGACAATTGACATGGCATGTAGACACAATAATTAAATATGGGAAACTACGTCACCTGGAAGACTCTCCTCAGTGGAATAGAATTGATCATGAGTATCCTAAATTTGGAAACAAGCTGAGAAACCTTCGTCTTGCATTAACTACAGATGGAGTGATACCTTTTGGTTTTCAAAGAAGCAGTCATAGTATATGGATGGTTATGTTGGTAAATTATAACTTAACCCTGCGGTTATGCATGAAATGAAAATACATCATGTTATCTAAGCTTATATCAGGACCAAAACAACAAAGTAATGATATTGATATTTATTTGGATCTATTGATCGAGGATTTGAAATTATTTTGGGATTTAGGTGTTACGTTGTATGATGCTTACAAAAATGAAGATTTCACTTTGAGAGCCATGTTGTACGGGATGATAAATGACTTTCCTGCTTATGGAAATTTGTCAGGATATATAATTAAAGAAACCCAAGGGTGTCCCATTTGAAAACAATGTACACAGTCAATTAAGTTGAAACATTCAACAAAAACCGTGTTTCTAAAACATCATAGATTTCTACCCCAATGGCATAAGTACCGATCTTGGACAACACCATTCGATGGAAGTTAATAATAACGTACAATACCGTCTCCACTAATAGGTGATCAATTTTTTGAGAAATTAAAATATGTGGACACTACTTTTGGTAAACTGTTTTTGAAAAACCTTACAAAAACCAATTGGAAAAATAGATCAGTTTTTTTTTTTGAATTACCATACTAGAAGTGTCTGTATATCAGAAATTTTCTTGATGTTATGCATGTTGAAAAAAAATGGATGTGATGGTGTCATCGACACATTGCTAAATGCACCCAGAAAAACAAAGGATGGAATTAAGGCCAATTTGGACATGGTTGATATGGGAATACGAGAAGAGTTGCCACTAGTGAAGGGTGAAAATGAAAATTTCTTCCTCCTATTTCTTACACTCTTTCCATGTAGAAGACATATTAGTTTTGAAACTTCTTGAATGACGTAAAGGTTCCAGAGGGGTATTTATAAAATATAAAGAACATCATGTCAATGAGTGATTTAATGTTAAAGGGTCTAATATCACATAATTGCCATGTTTTTATGAAATATCTAATTCCTATAGATTTACATTGCATTTTTTTAAAGAATGTCCACCATACATTAACGAATATTTGTTTATTCTTCAAAGATATATACACTCGGCGAAATTGCTAACTATAGAAAGAGAAATTGCTGTCATATTATGTGAATTGGAAATGTTATTCCTTCTGACATTCATTGATATGATGGTTCATTTGGTGATAGAGATTTGACTATGTGGTCATATACATTATAGATGGATGTACCCCATTGAACGGTATATAAATATTTTGAAAGGGTATGTCAAAAATCGAAGTTATCTAGAGGGTTGTATTATAGAGTGATATATTGTTGAGGAAGTTGTTGAATTATATATCTAATACCTGTCTGGTGTGGAAAACATTGGCCAACCAAAATCTTGTCACACTGGGTGGCTAGAGGGTGAAGGAATTTATGGAAGAGAGGTTGTCGCAATCAATATTACAGATCAGGATCATGCCAACCTTTATGTTTTGCATAATAGTTTCGATATTGACCCATATGTTCATACCCAAAAAGAAATTATTAGGCATTTGAATCTATCTAGGGCTGAAAAATGGATATCAGATACACATAGTCGATAGTTTATAGGATATTTTTGGGACCATATTTTTAATAAGTTATATGAAAATCCATACTCAATTTCAGAATGACTTTGATGGATAGCCAGAGGACCAAGTGTGTATATATTATCTTACAATGCTTATGTAGTTAATGGTTATACATTCTATAATAATGAACATGATGAAGACATTACCATGAAGAATAGTGGGGTTACACTTGTGGATGAAGCGATTTATGTTTCCAATGCTAAGGATAGAAATCTAATTTATGCGAATATGTCATACTTCGGCATCATCAAAAAAATATGGGAGTTAGATTATAATAAATTCTAAGTGATGATTTTTCAATGAAAGTGGTTTGATAATAGGAGCACTGTTAAAATATATTAATTTAGATTTGTGAAAGTTGATTTTAGTAAGGAAGGGGTGAAAAACGAACCGTTTATAATGGCATCACAGGCAGTATAAGTATTTTATGTTCCAGATCCCGCAAATTGAAACTAGTCAATCGTTCTATTATTGACCAAAACAATGGAAGGGTTAGATTAAAGTTCAATGGAGGATGGCCCTTTAATTGATACTTCATAATAATTTCACAGGGGTCCTAATGTAGGTGTCATTTTATATGTCAGAGGAGACCACAATTAATGGATTTACATAGTCGATAGAGGGGTCAAATCTCTTCAGCCTTTAAAAAAAAGAGAGTTCAATAATCAGGTTATTTTTTTATTGTAATATACATTGTGTTACATTATATTATTATCTATTCACTACTACTTTTATGTAATCTATATTAAATGTTAAATTACTTCTATAGATAATGACTTCCGAACCTGCTGATGTGCCCAATCCCGAGGCACAACAGGTCTCTCAACCTACTGTTGTTGGTTCCAGTGCAGAACAACAACAGGTTTCTCAACCTGTTACTAATGGTCCCAATGATGAGGTACAATAGGTTTCTTAACCTATTACTATTGGTCCTAATGTCAATGCTAGCACTCCGGAGAAAAATAATGATGAAGTTGAAATTGAGGAAATGGTAGGCAATGAAACCCTGACAGTGCAAAAAAATAGTGTTGTAGTTTGATAGTGTTATCCAAAATCCTTCTCGAAAAAGAAAAAGGCATCAAATTTGAGGTGGGATGGAATAAGTGATGCCATCATGTTAACCCTAACAAATTCATGTTTAGTAGCTATATTGGAATCGTCACTAGGCAATGCGTATTGATTTATGTATAGTCGTGGAACCATGTTTTCCCTAGTCCTAAGAAACTAATGTGGGAAGAGATTACGGTGACATTATGATATAATTTATTTAATTTATTAAAATAAAATAAAATACTAATTCATTGACTTACTCTTCATCATCCCTTACAGAGTGCATTTATAGTAGATTTCTTGCACAAGGAATATGTATTAAGAGTTATAGGAAGGATTCATAGAGGCTTCCACACATTTTTAATGAAATATAATCTTAAAGATGCTAAAGGGAAAATCAAGCCATACCCACCTCCTCTTTATGCACACTTGATATCCCAAGGAGCATGGTATGTATTTAGTAGCTGTTGTGTGGAGTAGACTTTTCAGGTCCATTGTGTTTGGTAATACGTTGTTTGACGTTGCTTGTATTCATCACTTTGATTGACAATTTTTTATTTATGAAACAACAACTGAGTGCTGAAAATAATGAACGGTTAGAAAAACCAGTGTACCCCTACTGTAAAGCAAGTATGGGGTATGCTTCACTTGAGAAAAAATTGGTATGCATTTTAAATCTACTGTAATACTTTTATGTGATATAAAACAACACCATAACCATGTTCCTTTATTTATATGCATATTGATAAATTGAAATTGAAATCCAATTCCACCCCAGTCCATGTGCTATGGATAGAGGCTCGTGAAAATAAATAGGGGATACTGATAGATGAAAACACTCAAAAAGTGTGGGAAACATGTGTAAGTATGACATAATATAAATTTGATTTGCTTTAAATTTCTATTATATAACAATGACTACTTATTTTCCTATATTTTCTATCTGACATAGTCATAGTAATCAACAACACCCACACCAGATGTAGATATAATTTCAGTGACATTGAAGCATCCAGAACAGTATGGCTGCGTCAGAGGTGCGGGTTTCGGGGTGAAACCCTGAACATATTTTCAGAAAGAAAAAAAAACAGAGGATCAAACTTAGGAAATAAAAAATATGAGATAAACAATAGATATGTTTCAAGAAGAATTACAATACCAGAGATAGATGATAGAAAGTTTGATGGGGGGAGGCAAAGAGAAGAAAAAACTCAACAACAACTCATGCGTGAAGATCCCTCCCCACCCCCACCAGCTTTGAGGCAAGCCATTCCCCTCAAAAACCTGACTTGGCTGAGGTAATCAATGTTATAATAATTGTTTCTATGAAATTTGAATCACATAGACGCTGATGCCTTTACTGTACTGATATTATACAAGGTGAAATGATTGTGATTTATATCTATCAACTCCCACCTATTACCTTATAGCGAGGGCAACGGTGTTCAATATGTAGAACGACATGCTACACAACAGACCACTTCCAACAGGTCATGTCAGAGTGTCGATTAACATAGCTAATGAGCCGACCACCGAGCTACCTATTCCAAATGATGATGACAACATTCATACGGTCGAAAAAGATATTGTAACACTCATCACATGGCCGTCAATTCTTATAAAAAACAGGTCGACAAGGAGGTATTCATTTCCAATTTATTTTTCAAGCTATACCTTTCACATTTAATGAAAAAAGGTATTAATCGATGAATATTATTATAGAATGACAAATGGAAGTGGGTTAAATGAAATATCATCTCAAAACTATCTCAAGTATCAACCAACTAATCGAAATGATCTAATGGGAGCACCTTCACCCCGCCCAATCTATATCCATATTTAATATCATTGAAGGCTCACGTGGATACAAAGTTGATAGATGAAAATACTCACACAAATTATTTTGAAAAAAAATATGTATGGAGGGGAAGAATCATATTACATTAGTTCTGACAATGTAAATTAAATCCTCAAGTATGAATGGCTAGGCTCCTCAGTTGTAAATGTATACAAGGGGTATGTTTCCATGATTTGATTTTACAAAAGCTGATATGCTATGATAATTATGACTAAATACATTTCATATTTTTTGAAGGCGTATATATAGAAAACAATTGAAGGGATTTCCCCATGAAAAAAAAAATTGGACTCGTTAGTCCTCACATCACCTCTTCAAAAGAAGAAATAAATGACGATAAAGAGGGTGAAATAATGTCATCCCTACTCAAATCATTTGAAAAAAAAATACAGAAGATAGAATCTTTTTAATACCAACGATGCAGGGGTAAAACTCTACAATTTAATCATATCAACTATATTTTCATTTATTTCATTACTTATTCCTTTTTGTGTTCTTAGGTATCATTGGATGCTCATTGTGGTCAATTTAGATACTCCAATAATTTACTTTCTGGATTCAATGCATGGATATACAACAAACCGACCACACATGATGGCGTTTGTCAATTTTTAATACACTAGATCCAACATTTTAGAACTATACATATAGTTAAATAATTTATATTATATTTTAATGAGGATTTTGTTATGATAGGGTGGTGAATCAATATCACCTACTTCATGGAATGAATCCAGGGCCTAAGGACAAGAATGCCCACGAGATCTACAACTGGACAAGTATCCTGGTATATATAATAAGATTTCACTATCCAAACACAAATCAAAACAAATTACTTATTTTTCTTGATGTTTCTATAGTGTTTATAACAAAAAAACGGAAAGTAATGTGGTTATTATATTTGTAAATTTATGAAAGATATCGTATTTCATTAATAAACTAGCATCCTTGAAGAGGTATTTTCGAAAATAATTATTATTTAATTTAAAATATTTATTAATCCTTTGTGTATTTATATTTTTTCAGTACTATCATGACTGTCAAAAAAACTCATATTCAAAAGATGATATAGATATGTTTAGAAACGAATGGGCAGCATACCTAATGGAATATTGTACACAAATAGGATGAAGTTGAATTCATACTACTTATATTATCCTTATATGATCATTGATATCTCCCTTGTTTACACTTATTGAGCATATATGATCACCCTTTCTTATGTTTCATATCATTAGGTTATGAAGAATGGTTTTAGAAATGATTTATATTTTTAGTAAAAATTAACTTAATGAGAGACTCTTATAAACTAGTTCTTTATGTTTCCATGTTTCCAAAAGCACTGGACCTAAATTATTATGGAGTGGATCATTTAAATTCTGTATTTTGGTCATTTATACTATTATTTCTACTAATTTAGTGTGTTGGAATGAAATTGGTTGTGCATCCCTCACAAATTCAATAACAATACTAAGGATTCTTTACTACTGTTGTTTAACTATCGCTTAGCATAGCATCTGATATGAACTTACGATACAGAATCCTCATGATGCTCTCATACCACACCATCTCTATGATATCATCATTTATTATTCACTTTTTCTTCTCTTCATTCACACATTTACTAGGTGAATGGGTGTATGAAGAGAAGTAAAAGTGAACGCTGAATGATGATATCATAGAGATGGTGTCGGATGAGAGCATCACGGGGATGCAGGATCGGAAGTTCAGATTAGATGCTATGATAAGCGGTAGTTAACCAACAGTAGTAAAGTGCACAAAGAATCATTAGTTTTTTTATTAGATTATATCTGAAATGTGTAGGAATCAACCCCACCTCAATACGACACACGATGCAACCTGTATGACTCAAAGTGTCTCTTTTTATTTAAAATTGAAATTATTTTTTAGTAAAAAGAACAAGTGACATACTAAAAACTAAGAAAATTCATTTTGATTGTTTTGATACTTTAGGGAAATGATCCATAAGTCATTTTTGACCTGTGGGAATCAACCAAACTTCAATTCAACGCAAAATGCGACTGGTATAAATCAAAGATTCTCTTTTTATTTAAAATTGACATTAATTTTAGAAGAAAAAAACAAGTGACATATTGATGGTCAACACCATCACCTAACTGCATAGTCTATAGGGGAATCCACCCACAACAAGTGGTCAAAACAACCTCAACTAAGTCTTGTCTATGTGAACACGACTCCAACAGCGCATTAAAAAACAAATGATGAGTGGAAATCACCAAAAACCCTAATCCATGTCATTAGACACCTCATGCCCCTATGACCATGTCCCTAAAATTATGATGGTCAACACCATCTCAAATCTCAAGAGCCAGGACCTGGTCTTGATGACTTCATCACTTCAAATCATGATGACCATGTTGCCTAAACCTGGCGATCATCGTCACTCCAAGTATCTGAGCCAAGCCCCACCTGATGAATCACATCGCCTCAATCCATATGATCAACACCCAAATCAATCCTAAGGCCAAGCCCATTAAATTACCATGGAATCAAGTAACTAATATAATAATTCTATTTAATTCAAATTTACACTCTGCCTAAACATTCCAAGTTAGTACAAACCTCTTACTCGGCTTAACCAATCATAGTGGAGAAAGATAATTCCCAAAGGCATCTCATATAATCATTAGAACAATTTAATAAGAAATTATTTAATGAATTAGGTTATCACTTGAACAACCCACATAGTGCATATTAACGCACCCCCAAAACACTCACAAAATCAGGGAGAATTCCTTGAAAATAGGAAAAAAGGGCCCGCATGGATTTACCGCTCCATATGGAGAGATAAATATAAAAGATAAGCTAGAAAATTGAAGGTATTATTAAGAAGAATCTATATCCACTAATGGATCAAAGATCAAAGTCTGGATGATGGAGTTCCCTCAAATCCTAGGGAGAAAGAATATAGAGGAGATCCCTCTACTGTGCATTGTAAATGGGAAAAAAGGGAGGAGAAAGAAGGAAATAGTGAATGAGGGGAAAAAAATTAATTTCCAACCTTTTAATAAGTCACATGGTTTGGCCACACATTTTGGATAATCGTGTGCCAACCGTACGGTGCCCACTATCTAAGCACCACACTACGCATGGTTAGGCGCACAATTTTCTAAACAATGAGAAAACTATGTGAATCACCTATATTAAAAATTGAAGATGTTTCACACAGTCATTCACCCCCACCTACATAGTTTTCCAAATTGTTTCATGTGTCTATGGTGGGTCGCTTGGTTTCTTTTGGGAGACTGCATGGTTTTTTCACATTGTGTGCCTCTGTCTATGCTTTCCTGAAATGGAGTTATCAGGGCCCACTGCACTCAAAACCCCAAGGCACTTCCTAAGCCTTAAAATCCATATAAAAACAAGGACTTGGGTCAATCAAACTCTTATAATTAAGTTCCAAATATAAAAAATATATGGCCCACTCACCAAACATGAAATATTCAAACAGTTTGAGGATTTTTTGACCAGCTCAAAAACCCAAGACATTACAATCTCCCCACCTTAACATAGCTCGTCCCCAAGCTATCAAGATTTAACCAGATATGGTACCACATATACTCATCTCATCAAAATCAACGTGGTCTACCCCAGTCATTAAGTCATAGTTCAACTCCCCTCAAGGAACTCCCCACCTTAGTAGTTACCTACCCGGTCACTTATTGACCCAAAACTCAAATGTCTCGATGGTCCAGAAACCATCCTTGGACTCAAAAGTCCTCCCACGATCCATCATCATTCTTGCACCTCTTTGAGTGCTCAAATAATACCCATGTCATATTTAACACCCATCAAGTATTTTATCTCATCAGAATCCCATGTATACTTGTTCCATACACAACACTCATAAAATCCTGCATCTCATCAGATTCCCATAGATCTTGCATCTCAACAATTTCTCAAATAAACCCAAATCATATATACATATGCATTCCCATAAAAATAGGAGTGCCCACACACCTCATATAGAACCTGCATCACATCAATGCCTAGATTCATACACACCTCACATACAAATCTGCATCGCTTCGATTCCCACATAAATCTCGATGCCAATGTACCTCATATATATATAAACATCTCACAACATAATTTATGGCAACCTAGTAACCAGTGCCTAGTTAGTCTAAAAACAATACCCATGCACCTAATGTAGAAAAACCATCCAAATACAAAATGAAAGAAAAGCGTGGTCACACCCATGACGTACCACTAACTATCATTAGATCATTGTCCTACTCTGACCCTAACAGCTTGATAGTGTGCTTCTGGCCTCATGCCCGACTACCTGAGTTCTGGCCTCCCTGTAGAACTCCACCAGCCACTAGCCACTGATCCCACTGTTGGGTCCCGCTATCTTTTACAAGACCTCCACATGTAGCTAAATCCCAACTACCCACTCCTGGTACTGCTCTCAGTCTGGACTTATATCCCGGAGTCTTCCCTATTCCCTGGCTCCCACCTGTTCGATAAGGCTTCCTACAAAACCTCTCCAAATGGATCATCTGGTCACACACATGACACTCCTTTATAACCTTATCACATTGGGCCTAAACATGACATGTATTCCCAAATAGTACTGTAAACCCACTCCTCAGAAGTCTGCCCGAGTCTTGGGCCTGACTGCCCTGTTGAGACTCCTCACGGCCTCTCTCTGTGCTGCCTGAAGCATCATTGCTCGGCTCACCTGACACTTTCACCCGGATCGAATAAGACCAATCTGTCAAGTTTCCCTTATCTATCAGTGGCTAATTGACTACCTCTGAGAAGGATGTTAGTCTAAGTATGTTGACATGCACCCTGATTGTGCATCACAAGCCATCCTCAAAACGTTGCACCCTAGTGATGTCATCTCCCACCATATTAGGTGAAAATCATGACAAGTTAGTGAAATTTGGTGCATATTCCATGATATATGTATCCCCTACTAGAGGTTTATGAACTCAAAATCTATTTATACCCTCGATATCTCTGTAAAAAGTGCTCGAAGAACCTGGCCTCATAATCCTTCTAAGATAGTCCCTTGTGTCTTCTTGCCTATACTTATACATCCCACGAGCATTATGTCTTTCCTCTGAGCATGTATGTCACCAGCCTCACCCTCCGACCCGGGGTGTCTCGAGGTGGTCAAAGATAGTTTGTACCAACTCTATAAAGTTCTCTGTTGTTTGTGGTCCACCCTCACTTTGAAAAAATGATGGGTGCTGAGACTGGAACTCTCGAGTCAAGTATGCCATAGATGGTTCATCTCCCTGGGATCCCCTGTCGATGCCCTATATGAAATGTACCAGGCTCACCCTGAGATGCTCATCAATACATGGCCCAAAGTTTTCCATTTACATCTTTCTCTCCTATACCGAATCCTGAACTTGGAGATCATGATCATCCTGACCCTTCGGGACCTCATCCCAACTCTTAGGGGCCTCATCCAATGAACGCTTAAGCAACACCATATCACCACCCTCCTGACACTCCATTGAATCCCATCTAGGTGGTATCTCACTGAATAACAATAATGATGGTTAAAAAACAACATAATTGTATATATACAAATATCACCAATAGAAAAGGTTGTAACAGGTAACACATCTCGCCACCCTTACACTCCCTTACCACACCATGTCACACAACATCTGGTCTCAAGGCCTCTTACCTACCCATATCAAGGTCAGGTATCAAGTATCATCTAGTCTTATGGCCCCCTGCCTACCCACATTAGATTCATGCATCATATATAATCCGGCCTCATAGACCCTTGCCTACCCATGATAAGGCCAGGCATCAAATCTCATGTATCAATTCAGGTTAGCTAAGTATAATTCCACTGAAGAGGATATACAAAAAAACACTATTTATCTTCTTTTTTGACACTTTAAACAGCTCACCCCTAATCATCATCTATGTCTACCCTTATCAGGGTCAGGACCATATATCAGATGCATAAAAAGTCACATAAAGATCTCATTGGAACCACATGTTTGGGTTGGATGAGTAGAATTCCACCAAAAGAGGCTAAGTAAGAAAATACTATTTAGCTTCTTTGCTGACACTTTAAACAGTCCAACTCATATTAGCTCAATCTAGGTTCCCAATGAAAATCATAAGAAAGCATACATCATATGAGCCTAAGTGCCTATCATGATGCATAATCAAACCTCCCTTGCCATACTGGGCCAAGAGTCAAAATCCACATAATAGCTAAATATCACACCCATGTGTGCCACCTGAGGTGGAAATCAAATCAACTGTAAAAGAGAAAAGTAAAACATCAATTTACTGTTGTTGGAATCTTAGTATGTCCCTTGTGCATGGGGATGAAAGCACCCAAACATAAGATCTGTACCCAGTCCTGACATACTCAAAAGAACAAGTGACATACTCAAAACTGAGCAAACCCATTCAGATTGTTTTAATATTTTAAAACAATAATCTATGACTCATTTGTGACGTGTAGTAATAAACCCCACCTCAATACAAAACACGATGTGACTAGTATAATTCCAAATGTGTCTTTTTTATTAAAAATTGACATTTTATTAATGTATTCTTTTATATTAATGTTTAATTTATTTCATTATTCTATTACTAACATAATATTTGTTTTCTTATATAGGTGGAATTTTTTTTCTTGAGTTCAGATACTTTGTTCGGCAACTAATACCATGGACGACAATTTTTGAGGGGGAATCATGGATGCAAAAGGATGAAACATTAATGTTTTTTACTGTTTGTTGGATAATTGTAATTGTAACCATATAAAACATTGTTTGAAATGTATATAGTAGTGTGTGTTTTTGTATTCATGATGTCAAGTAAATGTATATAGCATTGTTTTCGAAACTCTTGTGTGCACTGTTTCATTCTTTTGTGCTTTGTTTGTGTGTAGGTGCTGTTTTGTGCAGCTGTTTTCTGTGCAGGTGTGGTTTTTTGTTGGTGTTGTTTGTGTGTAGATGTTGTTTGTGTGCAGGTGTACTGTTAAATAAACAGCACATCACGTGCAACTCGGCCTTTATCAGCGCTATTTTGAGCACTTATAAAGGCCCATTTTATCAGTGCTAATTAAGCGATGATAAATTGAGCATTTATCAGCACTTTTTTTAGCACGGATAAAGGGCCCCCTTTATCAGTTCTTTTTTAGCACTGTTAAATGGGACCCCTATCTTCGCCGCGATTAATAGTGCTTTTCTAGCACTGTTAAAAGTGGTTTCTAGCACTGACAAAAGCCTTATTTGTAGTAGTGTATTGCGGTGCTTCCGGGTCGGGGCATTACAATACATGTATACACATACAGAAACATACAATTACATACACATGCATGCACTTACATACTCATATATATATATACATACACATACTACATAAACATACACATGCCACATAACCATACACATACGTACATGTATTCGCATGTCACATACATTCACACACACACACACACACATACGCATACGCATACACATACACATACACAGGCACATACATACACACATACATGCATGTACATCCACATGAATACTCATATACATATGCATACACATACACATATGCATACACATACATATATATATGTACACATGCATACATGTACATATGCACATACATGCATACACATACACATAAACACACACACAAAACACACACACACACAAGACATATATACCGATACAACAAATACATACATGCAAATACAGACATACACGTACATCCACATACATACACGTACATATACATACATACAAATATATGTATGTATATTTTAAATTATTTAATATGAATATAAATATATAAATTCAAATATGATCTATTTAGTTAAATATATTCATTTATATATTTATATTATTTTTTAAATAAAATATCAATATATTATATTATCATTCATATATACATTTTGTAATTAACATATACAAAAATACTATTAAACATTTTTATTGATTAATATAAAATTGATAATTTTTTATGTATGAAATTATGAAAATAAGATAGATAATAATTTTTTATTACAATACATTTATATAAATCCTATTTTATATATTATATTTACATATATATGCTTATTGGTATATAAATGTTATTTAAAAATATTTAAGTATGTTCATATAAATTAAATTATTCATTGTACCCTTTATCATCACTTTCTTCTCACTGTTAAAGGTGGAGATTTTATTAGTGCTACGAAAAGCATTGATAAGGGGTGCATTTATGATTGCTAAAAAGGCGCTGATAAAATGCACCCTTTTATCAGTGCTTTTAGTTAGCACCGATAAACATCCCCCCTCTACCGACCCTTATTATTTAGTATTGATAAATGTTAGTGTTGAATATCACATGATATGTGGTTAGTGCTGATAAATATCCCCCATTTTATTAGTGCTTTTGTTGATATTTGGTGGTGCATATATGTTTTATTCATATATAACTAATAGAAAATATGATCGGTATAAAACCATATTTTGAAATGTTTTTATAAATTAATGAAGTGAAAAAAAATGCTTAGTGAGATCTGTAACGTCCCGGACCCGGGTGCCACGCAACGGGTGCCCCGAGCTCGGTTCGCCACGTGACCTCAAGTGCATTTCCCCAAACGCCAGAGGCTGCCGACTAGCAGCGAGGGCCCAGGTCTGATAGTGGGGAAACTATGCCCTCATTTGTCAAAGTGTAGCGTAGCGGAATACCAAATAAACATACAACAAATAGCGGAAGCAGTAAACATACACAACTGAAATAACTACAGTAGTGGATATAACCAACAGTATATAAGTGATGATGCTACATGTTTCAAGTTCTAAGAAAACAGCCAGAACATGTTATACATCAATACAGTACAGCAGAAAACAGAGTACAGCAAAACAAGAAAAACAGCAAGCAACAGCATCGTGAGCCTAGGCTCGATCCCATGCCCTCCTACTCCTCAGAAACAGTCAAGTACCTGTATAGGGACTCTTGCCCCTATCTACACCTGTAGAAACGTAATCTATTTGGTCCAAAAATCATGACCCAAACAGAGTGTGAGAAATATATCTCAGTAGGCACCCACCAAAGGCCTGTGCCCAACTGCGTGTAAGTATGCAATAACAGTGTGCAGTAGTAAAATGCAATAAAGTAAGTAGTACTCAAAAGTAACTAATTACCAGTTATATTGCCATTTCCTTATCCACTTAATCCATTTAAATATTTGAAACCACCACAGTGCATTTCTAAGTGAACAGTCCACGTCCTCAGACAAACAAAACCTTACCCTCAGGTAAGCAGAATCCAACCCGTAGGTATAGCCCTCAGGCGTAACAGAAATTTCCCTCAGGCGTAGGAAGTGTCGCCCTCAGGCACAGAAGTCAAGCCCTCAGGCACGAAAGGTTTCCCTCAGGTGAAATACTACAGCCCTCGGGCTAAATAGTACAGTGCCCTCAGGCTAATCACAACAATGCCCTTAGGCCAAAAACAACAACGCCCTCAGGCTAAACAGGTAATTGAACCATGACCAACAGGTAAACAAGCAGTAACAAGCAATTCCTCTCAAGGAAATTCTACAATTACTACATTTAAGGCATACCCTCGGGTATCCTGGCCAAACGGCTAAACAGAGGAACACACCCCTCGGGATGGTCCTGGATCCAAGAAACGATCCCAAACAGTATTTTATTATCAAAATTAAATACCTAATCAATTTTTGGTATTAAATATAGCAACGACCTCAGCCACACGAAACCCCAACATGGGTTCTTGGCACAAAAACGCATAAAACACACAGCAGTTGGAAAACTAAACACAAATCCACCTACCTTATACGTCAACGAACGCTACACCCGAACACCGACTTAAGAAATTCCCAAGAACGGCATAGATCTGATGAAGAACAAAACTCATTCAAACGTAAATAACTTACGTTGGGAGAAGAATTGGCAAGAACGGTACCAGGAGGGGAGAGGGCTTACCCATGCGGTTCCAACGAGATCGTCCGAAGCCGAAACGGATTCCAGACGAAGGCTCGGTGGATCTTCAAAGATCTGGCCTCCTCCTTTGGCTCCAAAATGGCTCAAGTGCCTCCTCTGCCAAATGAGGAGGCTACTGCCTGTTTTAAGCCGAAAAAACAAAGCACACAGCGTGTACTTCTAAGTACACGGCGTGTACTCCTTTCATTTAACTGTTCATTTGGCGGCACCGCCACACTGTTCATCCGTCGACCTGAGTACACGACATGTACTCCCAAGTACACGGCATGTACAGTCGCCCAGCTGGCGGCGACTCCACCGCCTTACTATTCAATCCTGTCGACTGACTACATGGCGTGTAAGGTACCACTACACGGTATGTAGTTGGTTCCTACACCCTTCGTCGCCGGTATGGCTACACGCCCCATGTACTCATCCGAACACGGCCAAAAGTACACGGCGTGTGGACAAAGTACACGATGTGTAGTTCCAAATTTTAGGATTTTTCCCCATTTTCCATATTTTCTCAAAAACACTTAAGGAAAAGGAAAAAAAAGAAGCTTGTACCTCTAAAATAAAAACCGGGTTCTTACAAACTTCCCCCCTTATAGCAATTCATCCTCAAATTGTCCTTCCAAGGGTGGTGAAGAATAAGCTCAGAACAGCTCTGGCCACTGAGCACGTACGTCGGTCTCCCGCTCCCAGGTCTCGTCCTGCACTCGGCCATGCTGCCATAGCACCCGTATGAGAGGAACTGACCGGCCTTAGAGAACCTTCATGCTCCTGTCAACGATACGGATCAGATGCTCCTCAAAGGACGCATCATGCTGATGCTCAACCTCCTCTGGATGAAAGGTGTGAGACGGGTCTGAATGGTAGCGATGCAACTGAGACACGTGGAAGACATCGTGCATGGCTCGATACCGCTGTGGTAACTGCAACCGATAGGCAACCAGCCCGACTCTCTCCAGAATCTCAAATGGTCCTACATACCTCGGTTAAATCTTACCCTATCTCCTGATCCGTTTGTATCCCAGCCTCGGTGAAACACGCAAGAAAACCTGATCCCCAACCACGAACTCCAAAGGTCATCTGTGGCGATCAGCATAAGACTTCTGACGAGACTGTGCGGTAGCCATCTGCTTCCCTGGACCTGCTCAGATGTCTCCTGCACGAGTTGTGGTCCTAGTAAAGCTGCCTCACCTGCCTCTAACCAGCACAAAGGTGATCGGCATGGCCTACCATATAAAGCCTCATATGGTGCCATATCAATAGTTTCCTGAAAACTATTGTTATAGGCAAACTCGACTAAGGGTATATGCTTCTCCCAAGAGCCCCCAAAGTCTAGGACGCATGCGTGCAGCATGTCCTGTAGCACCTGTATCGTCCGCTCTGACTGGCCATCTGTCTGAGGGTGGTATGTTGTGCTCAGAAGCACCTGTGTACCCAGCGCCCTCTGAAAACTCTGCCAGAAACGAGACGTGAAGCGGGCATCCCTATCTGAAACAATAGAATGAGGGATCCCATGCAGACGTACGATCTCTCGGATATACAGCCTTCCGAGCTCGCTCACACCAAAGGTCTCCTTGATCGGCAAGAAGTGAGCTACCTTCGTAAGTATGTCCACAACAACCCATACGGCGTCATTGCCTCGAGGTGACCTTGGCAATCCCGTCACGAAATCCATCGCGACATCATCCCATTTCCACTCTGGGATGGGTAACTGTTGTAACAGCCTAGCTGGTCTCTGATGCTCTGCCTTCACCTGCTGACAGGTGGAACACCTCGTAACAAAACCAGCTATCTCTCTCTTCATACTCGGCCACCAGTACTAACGTCTCAAGTCTCGGTACATCTTGGTAACCCCGGGATGAACTTCCCAAGCTAAAGCATGAAACACCCGCATCATCTCCTCGCGTATATCCCCTAGAACCCATACACGTCCATGGAAACGCAAAACCTTGTCATCACCTATCGTCCAACCAGGAGGAGGGTCCTCACTTTCCACCGACTCCCGTAGAACTAGGCATTCTAAATCCGATAGCTGCCTCATCCTCATTCTGTCCAGGAGGGTAGAAGTCACAGCTAACGAGGAAAGATAAGTCTGCCCCTGACTGTTGTGCACCTCCAGATGCATCTCAGAGAACAAGGCCATAAGCTGCCACTCACCACTGGCCTCCTGCACTGCCTGTATCTGAGTCTTCCTGCTCAGTGCATCGGCTACTGCATTACCTTTACCAGGTGTATAGGCAAGCTCAAAATCGAAGGACTGTAGGTACTCGACCAACCTTCTCTGCCTCAGATTCAGGTCACGCTGAGTAAAGATATACTTGAGGCTTTTGTGGTCGGTGAAAACCAAAAAATGCTCTCCCAACAGATAATGTCTCCAACAGCGCAACACATGCACAACTGCAGCCAACTCAAGATCATGCGTCGGGTAATTCCTCTCATGCGGCCTCAACTGCCGAGACCCGTACCCAACAACTCGATCGCCCTCCATCAACACTGCTCCCAGCCCAATACCTAATGCATCACAGTAAACTGTATAGTTCTTCCCCTGCTCTGGGAGTATCAGGATTAGTGCTGATGTCAACCTTCCTTTCAGGTCCTGAAAAGCTACCTCGCAAGCTTCCGACCAACCAAACTTCACACCCTTCTTAGTCAAGCCCATCAACGGTGCTGCTAAGCAGGAGAAGTCCTATATGAAGCGTCTGTAGTAACCATCCAGCCCTAAGAAACTTCGTATCTCAAACACGTTCTTGGGCTGCTCCCAGGAAACTACTGCTCTCACCTTCTCTGGGTCCACTGCAACTCCTACCTCTGAGATGATATGAACTAGGAAGTGAATCTGGTCCATCCAAAAATGGAACTTCGAGAGCTTAGCATATAGGCGATGCTCTCTTAGTGTACTCAATACGATCTCAAGATGTGTGGCGTGGTCGTGTCGAGTATGATAGTACACCAAGATATCGTCCACGAATACTACCACAAATGAGTCAAGATACGGATGGAACACACGATTCATCAGAGCCATGAAAACTGCTGGCGCGTTCGTGAGTCCGAACGACATAACCGTATACTCATATAGACCATACCTACTCCTGAAAGCCGTGAGAGGTATATCAGATGGTCTAATGCGCAGCTGATGATATCCAGATCTCAAGTCAATCTTCGAGAACACTCGTACTCCACGAAGCTGATCAAACAGATCATCTATCCTTGGCAAGGGATATCGGTTCTTAATCGTCAACTAGTTCAGCTTCCGATAATCCACACAAAGCCTAAGGGTACCATCCTCCTTCTTTGCAAAAAGGACCGGAGAACCCCAAGGAGAAGTACTGGGTCGGATAAAACCCTTTTCCTGTAGCTCCTCTAACTGCCTCTTGAGCTCCTACAATTCGGGTGTGGCCATCCTATAAGGAGGAATGGACACCGGTGCTGCTCCTGGCACAATCTCGATAGAGAAATCCACCTCACGCACTAGAGGTAGACCTGAAAAGTAGTCCGGGAAGACATCCATGAAACGTTCGACAATTGGAGGGAAATCCGTCTGACAAGTCCCCTAGTCATCTAGATATAAGCTCGCAATCTGGGTTGTGACTCCACCTCGCCCATGATGCTCTGGTCCAGCTCAAATCGCCTGAACATCCCACTCGCCCTTGTATAGAAACTCCCCGCCCTCTGGTGACGTGAAACGCACCCTGCGACGATAGCAGTCTACAAAGGCTCGAAAGGGAACCAACCAGTCCATCCCGAGAATGACGCCATAGCTCGTCATCTCCAGGACATAGAGGTCCCAAAGGAAGTGACACCCACCAACCTCAAGGGGGCACTCCTTACACTGATGCACACCAACCGTCCTAGTCCCCAACGGAGTGTCTAGCGTCAAGATATCAGAAGAAGTAGAAACACCGAGCCCAAGGCTCTCCACAACGGGTACAGATATAAAACTATGTGTAGAACCCGTATCAAAAAGTACTGAAGACAAGACAGAAGCTACTAGAATAGTACCTCTGACTGTCGAAGGTCCGGGATCCTGCTCCTGCTGGGTCTGTTGCACTGCATATGCCTGTCCAGTGTCGCGGCCCTGCGACACAGCCTGGATACCCTGAGATGTCCCGCCCTGTTGCCTCTGAGATCTTGGTGTCTGGCTACCACGGTCACGACCACCATCTCTGTCTGCACGCCCCGACGTATTCCAGTTCCCTGACTGGTAAGAAGCCACTGGTCCTGCTCCCACATGCGGAGTCTGCACAGAACCCCTCTCACTAGACACTGGTAGAAACGCCCTGCAAAAGTGTTGCAGATGACCCATCTTGCCGCAAGCTCGGCACTCCACTGGGTCTCGTGGACACTGCGGCCTCTTGTGCCCCTCTCTGCCACACTGGTAGCACCTGACCGGTCCACCTGAAGAAGCTGCCTGGCTAGTACTGCCGCCCTGAGAGAAGTCCATCTGTCTCTTCCTCTTGCCAGCAGAAATAGTACCAGTAACTGGTGCTGAACTGTCCTGGCCCATACCACTCGATTCCCGCAGGTTCCTCTCTGTAATCAACGCCTGGTTCACTATCGCGTGTACAGTAGGCAACCTGAAAACATTTACCAGCGCTCGGATGTCATACCGAAGACCATCCTCAAAACGTCTGGCTCTCAACGTCTCATCACCCACCAGCACGGGTGAAAAACACTGAAGCTCTGTAAAACGAGCAGAGTAGTCCATCACCGACATAGCGCCCTGCTGCAGATTCATGAACTCTCGAGCTCTATCTTCCCTCAGCGTCTCGGGAAAGAAGAAGTCATAGAAGACTGCCTGAAAATCCTCCCACGCCATGTCCCTGTGATGCTCTGACTGGGTGGTAACATCCCACCACCTTTTGGCGGAATCACGCAGCATGTAAGTCGCGAGCTTGACCCTCCGCCCTGGAGGCATCTCAAGATGCTCAAAAATAGTCTGCATCGATCCTAGCCAAGACTCTGCAGCCTGTGGTCCGCCATCCCCTGAAAACGTAGGTGGATGCTGTTGCTGAAAGATACGCGTCAGCTCGGCCATAGATGTGGCAACCTGCAGTGCTCCCTAAAAGGTCTGCATGAACCGCAATAAGCCTTCACGGAACTGCGCATTCGCGCCCGTGTCTGGTATAACAGCTGGTGCCGCATCTGGCTCTGCTGGTGGATCAACTGGTAGCCCATGGCCTACCATCTCCAGAGTATAATCGTCGCCGCTCTCCTGGCGAACAACTCGCGGTCGTCTAGGCAGCATGAATCTACAAGGTCAAAAGCGCGCCTCAGATTCAAGATTATTAAGACTGAAGCGAAGGAACCACAAAGGAACAAGAGGAAGAAGGCATTTCTAAATTTTCAAAACAAGACTACACGGCGTGTACACTGATTACACGGCGTGTACTTGACTTCCTTTCCCCTGCCCGGGTCCTTCTACATGGCTAAGCCACACGGATTCCGTTCAACAAAACTACACGGCGTGTATAATACCTACACGGCGTGTTCGTTGTTATTTTCCAACTGCTCGTGTCGTCTGTGACACGGCCAACTACTCGGCTTTACTCTACACAGCGTGTTACACCTGTACACGGCGTGTACAGCACCCCGTTTCCCAGCCACACGGCTAACTCCACACGGTCTGTCCTTGGACAAGCCTACACGGCGTGTCCCAACGGTACACGGCGTGCTCAGGGAGAGGTGACACCGGCCCATGTTGTTAGTTACATGGCCAAGTCCCCAGGTCACACTACACGGCGTGTTCTGTCAAGGAGTTCATCGACCCGTGTTGTTAGTTACACGGCCGGACTCCGGGTCAACACTACACTGCGTGTACAAAACTACACGGCGTGTTTTACCCAAGCCGTTCTCTACCCCGTGTCGCCGCCCACACGGTTTGTGACACGGAAAGAGACTACACGGTGTGTACTCAGGGTACACGGTGTGTACTCAAAAAGTTCATTTTTCTTCCTGAATAGAAGAACACACACGGCGTGTATGAGGTCCTACACGGCGTGTATTCTGGTTTTTTCAGACAGCATGCCTCAGAAACTTCTCCGGAACCCAGAAAATACCGAGAACAACACCTAAGTGTCAAATTCCGACCCGTGGGGGCCCATAAACCCCACGAATCAAAGTTTGACATCTTATTTGTGTTATAACCAATAATAGTCAATGATCCACCAAATTCCGGTCAATGGGGGCCCATACTCCCCAAAAACCAAAGTTTGGCGTCCATTCTATAAACAAGCTCAAACAAAAATACCATATCACAAGGCAGGTATTTATCAAGCAGCTATCACAATAGCATGCTTTACTAGCACACCAACTATCACAACAACATGCAAATTCTAATGCACCTACATGGCATGGAAACTATGCATGGCATGTGATATCTAGCATGTGCCTATATGATGCATGAGACGGCATACCCTCATCTTATCGGGTTGCAACTAAATAGAACCCACAGATAAAATATAACCAGCACAATCCAAGTGCGTCACCCAACGGTGAAAACATATCAACCGTAAAATTGCAAAATCAAATAATGCAAAATACGAGGTAGACTGGCTTTTCCCTGTACACGGGTTAGCTACGTCCGGGCACAGCTTATTACCAACTACCGTTCTGTCCTATCCCTAACTACGGCTCCAAATAGTCAGTCAAAGAAAAGAAACCGCCTCTGATACCACTTTGTAACGTCCCGGACCCGGGTGCCACGCAATGGGTGCCCTGAGCCCGGTTCGCCACGTGACCTCAAGCGCATTTCCCCAAACGCCAGAGGCTGCCGACTAGCAGTGAGGGCCCAGGTCTGATAGTGGGGAAACTATGTCATCATTTGTCAAAGTGTAGCGCAGCGGAATACCAAATAAACATACAACAAACAGCGGAAGCAGTAAACATACACAACTGAAATAACTACAGCAGTGGATATAACCAACAGTATATAAGTAATGATGCTACATGTTTCAAGTTCTAAGAAAACATCCAGAACATGTTATACATCAATACAATACAGCAGAAAACAGAGTACAACAAAACAAACAAAACAGCTAGCAGCGGCATCGCGAGCCTAGGCTCGGTCCCATGCCCTCCTACTCCTCAACAACACTCAAGTACCTGTATAGGGACTCTTGCCCCTATCTACACCTGCAGAAACGTAATCTGTTTGGGCCGAAAAGCGTGACCCAAACAGGGTGTGAGAAATATATCTCAGTAGGCACCCACCAAAGGCCTGTGCCCAACTGCGTGTAAGCATGCAACAACAGTGTGCAGTAGTAAAATGCAATAAAGTAAGCAATACTCAAAAGTAACTAATTACCAGTTATATTGCCATTTCCTTATCCACTTAATCTATTTAAATATTTGAAACCACCACAGTGCATTTCTAAGTGAACAGTCCACGTCCTCAGACAAACAAAACCTTACCCTCAGGTAAGCAGAATCCAACCCGCAGGTATAGCCCTCAGGCGTAACAGAAATTGCCCTCAGGCGTAGGAAGTGTCGCCCTCAGGCACAGAAGTCAAGCCCTCAGGCACGAAAGGTTGCCCTCAGGCGAAATACTACAGCCCTCGGGCTAAATAGTGCAGTGCCCTCAGGCTAATCACAACAACGCCCTCAGGCCAAAAACAACAACGCCCTCAGGCTAAACAGGTAACTGGGTCATGCCAAACAGGTAAACAAGCAGTAACAAGCAATTCCTCTCAAGACAATTCTACAATTACTACATTTAAGGCATACCCTCGGGTATCCTGGCCAAACGGCTAAACAGAGGAACACACCCCTCGGGATGGTCCTGGATCCAAGCAACGATCACAAACAACATTTTATTATCACAATTAAATACCTAATCAATTTTTGGTATTAAATATAGCAACGACCTCAGCCACACGACACCCCAACATGGGTTCGTGGCACAAAAACGCACAAAACACACAGCAGTTGGAAAACTAAACACAAAGCCACCTACCTTATACGTCAACGAACGCTACACCCGAACGCCGACTTCAGAAACGCCCAAGAACGACGTAGATCTGACGAAGAACAAAACTCATTCAAACGTAAATAACTTACGTTAGGAGAATAATTGGCAAGAACGGTACCAGGAGGGGAGAGGGCTTACCCGTGCGGTTCCAACGAGATCGTCCGAAGCCGAAACGGATTCCAGACGAAGACCCGGTGGATCTTCAAAGATTCGGCCTCCTCCTTTGGCTCCAAAATGGCTCAAGTGCCTCCTCTGCCAAATGAGGAGGCTACTGCCTGTTTTAAGCTGAAAAAACAAAGCACACGGCGTGTACTTCTGAGTACACGGCGTGTACTCCTTTCATTTAACTGTTCATTTGGCGGCACCGCCACACTGTTCATCCGTCGACCTGAGTACACGGCATGTACTCCCAAGTACACGGCCTGTACAGTCGCCCAGCTGGCGGCGACTCCACCGCCTTACTATTCAAGCCTGCCGACTGACTACACGGCGTGTAAGGTACCACTACACGACGTGTAGTCGGTTCCTACACCCTTCGTCGCCGGTATGGCTACATGCCCTGTGTACGCATCCGAACATGGCCAAAAGTACACATCGTGTGGACAAAGTACATGACGTGTAGTTCCAAATTTTAGGATTTTTCCCCATTTTCCATATTTTCTCAAAAACACTGAAGGAAAAGGAAAAAAAAAGAAGCTCGTACCTCTAAAATAAGAACCGGGTTCTTACAAGATCAATGAGTAATATGCACTTGAGGATGATGAAAGAAATTGAATGTAAGTTTTTATTATGTGGATTTGTTGTTTCAATATTAAAAAATTATTATCAGGGAATAATGACATAATTAGGGAAGTTTGAGAAAGGCGTGTTATTGGATAAAAATAACGAATTATGGTTTATTTAAATTGGATATGATTTGATTTATGAAATGATTGATGACATGTGGTTTTAGTGCATATATGATTTTTTTTTTAAAACAACCCATTATTTCATGTTTAAATCCAAGTTAAATTACATTTCTCTTGATTTTTAGAATTTTTTGGTGCTGTTTGATAATTTTTTAGACCTCAATGTGAAAATACACTTCAAATTTAAATGTGTAGAATTGAATGTATTTTTTTGGAATTAATTTGGTATTTATTTTTTTTGGAAAATTGTATATTAATGTTTGAGTGAGATTTTAAGTGTGGAAAATACAAGCATCCATTTATTTTTGTTATATTAAATTTAAAAATGCATGTGTGCTGGTCATAAAAAAGCACTTGGAATGTCATGAAATGTATTTTGCATTGCCTTTTGATATTAAATTATAAAAATACAAATATTTAAATAAAATCATTAATATTAATTGCATTTAAATATTTTTAATAATTTTTTAAATTGTTCATTAACTATATAAATGAATAAATGTTTAATGTTTTAAAAAATGCATTTAAACATTTTTAGTTATATTTTGAAAAAATATTGTAAACTATATAAATGAATTAATATTTTACACGAAATAAAAACACATAGTTATATTTATGAGTTGTATAACTGTATTTATTTAAATAAAAAAATACAATATAATTTACTAATAAAAATATAACTGTTAATTTCACTATATGTTACATTTAAAAATTAGTTTATTTATTGTTTTTTAATGTTTCATCGGTGCTAACGTGTGAACTAAAAAAATGAATAAATAAACTTGATCATATAAATTACAAAAAAAATTAAAGAGGAATAAATATTATTAATCATATAAATTTCAAAAATGTTAAAAATGAATAAATATTAAAATTTTCCTTTAAATAATAATAAATAAACAAACTATAATTGTATAATATTTTAAACACAAAAAAATATTTAAAAAAATGAATAAATAGTATGTATATAAATTACATTTATTTTAAAAATATTAAATTTTAATGAATAAAAATGTATAAATAAATATTAAAAAATGAATGCACTGCAAAAATATTAAATGAATGCATATTAATAATGATTAAATAGCAGAAATATTTAAAGTGAATAAATATTTAAATGAATAAATAATATTGAATGAATAATTGTTTTTTTTATAAAATTTGTATTTAAATATCATTAATAATATTTTATTTAAATATTTGTTGTAATATTTAAATAATAATACTTAAAAACTGTTATTAACTACATAAAAAAGTAAATATTTAATGTTATTTAATTATTCATTTCAAATCTCCATGCAAATCCCCAATTAAGTTTTTTAAATATAGAAACAAAAAATATTATTCTGAAATTAATCATCAAAATCACCATTTAATTATCTCAAATTACTCCCACAAATTACGTTTGGGAATATATGTCTTAGAAATTCTATATTTTCGAATGAGTTCTGACTTTTGAATTTAATACGTACGGGTCGGATGTCATAATATCCAAATATCTCGGATGAATCTTTAATTGAAATCTCTATAATTTCCTATATTAAATTCTTCGTTAGAATCTCAATCTAAATGACCCATTTAATTCTCCATCAAAATCGATACCCATTTAAAATGAGCGTGGTGGGACGGTTGTGGAGTTCAGGCACCTTGAGACCTTGAAACGACTACGATTCGCGCATCCTCTGTTCTGCTATTTCAGTCTTTGCCTGTTGCGCCGGCCCTTCTGCTGTGCTTTGGCAGATGGTTTAATTCCTTGCAGATGATCATTGTGGGAAGCGAACAAATGCCTCGCATCCGTCTCCGCCTCATTAGAGATGGAGAAACCCTAGCGATAGATTATCGAAGGAGACCTCTCTGCTGCTGCACGGTTTTTCGACTCCGGTTCCGGATTTCAGTGGCGATCTAGGGGCTGCGCCATTGGTGTGCGCGTATTCTAGATCCGGTCGAGATCCGGCCTGCTCGCGCCATTTGTGGGTGATTCTTGACCCCGAGGCCAGCAGCCCTCATCACGCACCAATCTTGGGCGATTTCGGAGATCGGGAGCTTTCGTCCGGATCAAGAGATCTTCAGATCTTGATCTAGTCCCGTTGGTGCGAGATTTCTAGATCGAAAAAGGACCGACGATCGATTGGTTTCGTGCAAGAGATCCAACAGACTGTTCGTGAGCCATTATTGGGGGTTTTCCGATCCAGGTATAGCGCTGTTCTTGCGCAATCTGCAAGGGGAAGCTTTGTTCTTCTGTGTTTCCAGATCTGTGAACGTTGCAGTCCAATCATAGATTCACATTCCAGTCATGACGCTTGTACATGATTCCAGAACCCGGAGCAATCGGATCATCATCAGAACTCGCGCGGAGGAGCGCCCCCGGACAGTGGTAATCTATCGGGCTTTCTAAGTGTTTCCCTTTTTTTATTCTTGCTTTCCAATTTAGTTTGTGCTGTTGTTTTTGATCTATCTTACTTGGATTATATCTTGTGTTTGTTTCCTTTTGAGCATGATAAAAGACGTGAGTCCGGTATTGTTCTTGCAACTAGGACCAAAAAACGGTACTAAACACATTAAATCGGTGTGTTATTTCCTGCTTTCCATTTATGTTTTATTGATCTTGTAAATTGATAACGTCTCTTTGCTTCTTGAATTAGTTCAAAATATGTTATTGAATTTTGTAGTTTATATTCAAGTTGTTGATTATTCTCTTTATGCTCGATTTATCATTGGGGTTGGTGGTTTCATTCTAGCTTTTAGTCTCAGATTCTTTACGTGTAGGAATTGGTTTGACAATTTTGGATCTGCATTTATGAATCTAGAATTTTAATACTTATTTGATTCTGGTTTCTTGAATCTTCATGAACATATCATTGTATTTTGTTTATGAGAATTTGTCAAAACTTTTGAATTGATGTAATTCTCATGTATGCAATTTTTACGTACCACTGTTTTTTGGTGTAATGGCCATTTTCAGTACGTGTTTTATTTGTTGCTATAAAATTATTTGAATTTGTTCCTCATTGTTGGATTTCAATGCAGATTTGTTTTCTATCTATCATTTGCATGGGGGCCGTCTCTCGCTTAAGGACATCCCCTCAATTGATGACATGCATTCGAGTATACTATATCAAATATCATTTAGGAATTATACCATATTTAATGGTTTATCTGAAGATATTGGATATGATATTCGAACTAAAAAAATACGAATATATTCAGAAACATAAAAAGATAAAATTTTAGTACATAACTATAGTTGAGTTGCAATTATTGTATTTGAATATATTAGTGCAATTTAATTGATATTAATGATTTTGTTTATCCTTCAAAAAGGGTATATTTCAATTTATAATGTTAAACAATTACCTTTCATAAGGAAACCTGATATGAAAATATGTAATGTAAAATGAGCTCTTATTGCCTTGAAGAAAAATGACATTATATAAAGAATATACAATATCGAGGGCATATCAAACTATATTGTTTTATAAAATATTTGAATAATTAAAATTAAATTTTTAAAAAATGGAAAAGAAATAGGTTCAAAAAAATTACCCGGTACCATAAAATACAAACATCATACCTTGCAAAAAAATTGGCTTTAAAAAACATTACTCGTAATTGGTTTTCATCCACAAAAATGATTTTTATGCATTATAGATTCATTATTATTATTAAAATCTATCATTAAAATTTATCATTCAATAAGAGTTTCAACAATACTAATCCGTGATTCTTGAATCTCAAGTCATGTGTCCTTACTAACTACAAATATGCATTCACATAGTTAAAAGGTTGTTATGTAATAAAATTGTACTATAAAAACTTGGGGATACTATAAAAAATTAATTTACCAATATGAGTAATGTCTAGATTATTTTAAAAACGAATATAATCCATGTATATAATTTATTTTAAGTCATTTCATCTGTAATTTGATTAAATTTAGAAAATAAAAATGCAAACATGTAAAATATATTAAATTATACATATAAAAAATATTTAGGGGACATAAATATTGGATGGTAAATAATTAAATATTTAAAAAACAATGAAAAGGGAAGAAAAAATAGGTTTTTTTTATAAATTACATGAATGTGATGTCATTTGGTATGAGTTTGCTTCACAAAGGATATTTTCACGATCGCAACTCCATCTATCAAATATATTGAAAGGCACATTCGTATCTTTTCCTTCCAATTCTTTTTGAGAACTGTGTTTTTCTTGCGAGGAATGAGACATTTTTAATCGAAGTGTAACATTTTTTTACTTAATGATTAGAAGACAATGTTTTTCAATTGCATAATTTTTATTTGTTGATTTGAATTTTATGTGTTCAATTAGTTATTTTATTATATTTTTTTTATTAATTGATTATTGTTTGTACTTGTAGTTTAATATTCTATTTTTCTTAACTTTTCGGTATTTTTAGATTGATTGCATGTGCGTGCACAATGCAGGGGCATGTTGTTGGCTAACAATATGTACAAGATTGTTAAAATGGTGATAATTTTTTTTTTCTAATAGGATTGATAGACGTGTAAATATAAAAATTCTTATACTACTTGAAAATAAAGATCCAATCTACTGGTATAAGTTTTCAATGGAAGTCACAAATCCATACATTTTAATAATATTTGGCATTGTTGATGATCATAATATCCTTGAATTATATCTTTTTTGAATCTTTTGATTGCACTCTTACAGAGTGATTTTCAAAATAATAAATTATTATATGATAATTATTCAAGTGGTCTTCTAAGTGAAAAATTATTAACGATTTTCAGTGAATGTTTTACTAATTCTTCACTTAGAAGGCGACTTAATTATCATCATATAATATTTTTTTGAAAATACTATGTAAAAGTGCAATCGAAAGATTCAGAGACAAGATGCAATTCAATGCTATTCAGATCATCAACATTGCCAAACATTCTTAGAATGTATTGGTTTGTCACTTCCATGGAAAACTTATACCAGTATATTGAATCTTGATTTTTTTGTAGTAAAAGTTTTTATATTTACACATCCATCAATTTTGTTTTAAAAAACCTTACCCTCTATTCTGACGGTCTTGTACATATGACATTGGAATAGTAGACCCCTACATTACACACACACGCAATCAATCTAAAAATACTAAAAAATTAAGAAAATTAGAATGTTAGAAAACTATAAATACAAACAATTATCGATTAATAGAGAAATATATAGTAAACTAACAAGTTGAACACATAAATGTCAAATTATTAATTAAAAATGGGGTAATTAAAAAATGATATCTTCTAATCATTAAGTAATAAATGTTACATTTTTAAATCAGATCATTACGATTAAAAACATCACATTCCTGTCAATAAAAACAAGGTTTTTGAAAAAAATTGGAAGGGAAAGGCATGACTGTGCCTTTTAATATATTTGATAAATGAAGTAACAATTATGAACATTGCCTTTGTGATACAAACTTATATCAATTGATACTACATACATTTTTTACAAAAGAATCTATTTTTTATCGATTTTCTTTGTTTTTTTTGTAAATATTTAATTATTTACCATAAAATATTTTTGTTTTCTAAATATTTTTTATTGTGTAATTTACTCATATTTTACCCCTTTGCATTTCTATTTTCTAAATTTAAATAAATTGTGGATAAAATGACTTAAAAATAAATTATATATATGGATTATATTCGATTTTTCATTAATCTTGGCATGACTTCAATTATTAAATTAATTTGTTCATAGCATCCCCATGATTTTTATAGTACAATTTTATTGTTTAACTTCCTTTTAAATATTAGGAACATATTTGTAGTTAGGAATGTCACATGAGATTCAATGATATGAGTTAGGTATTGTTGAAACTCTTCTTGAATGATAGATTTTAATGATAACAACGAATGTATAATGCATAAAAATCATTTTTGTGGATGAAAATCAAGAAGGGGTAATGTTTTTTAAGACCAAATTTTGTGCAACATATGATATTTGTATTTAACGGTACAATGTAATTTATTAGAACATATATCTTATTCATTTTTTGATGTTTGATGTTAATTATTCAAATATTTAATAAAACAATAGTCTTGTATGCCCTCATTATTTTATATTTTCTATACCATGTCATTGTTTTTCAAGGTAACATCATGAGCCCATACATGTTTTCTTATGAACCATTTATCCTATTAATGTTGTGATAATTTTATATTACATATTTCCATACTAGTGATCCTTATAAAAGGTAATTGTTAAACATCATAAATTGAAATATTTTGTTTTAAATGATACACAAAATCATTAAATATCAATTAAATTGTACTAATAATACATTCCAATATAATGAGTGCTCGAACTTGATAGTGTTAATCTTTGCCGTTTCAAGTCGTTAAAATGCATGAACTCCACAACGATGTCCACCACCTCAAAACCCTTGTAATTTCAAGCTCACCAAGTCCCTCTTCTCACGTAGCAACAGTGGTTAGCATCCTCGAGTATGTATGCTTGTTTTAAATGGGTAATCATAGGTTGATTTTGATGGAGATTTAAATGGATGATTTGGATTGAGATTTTAATAGTGGAAATCAAGGAGATTTAAATTAATGCTTGATCATAAATATTTGGAGGCAATGACTTCAGGCTGACACTGCTCAACTAGTAGCCATTGTTTGCCACCCAAGATGTCTTGCACGACATGCTCGAACAAAGTCGAAGGTCAACTGCACGATTGATGAAGATCTATAAAGACTACAACAACTGTCACACTTGCAACACTAACTATATTCCATTAGAATGTCCAACATCAAATGCCAATCCAACATTAGTATTTTCAGCCCATCAATATCCATTTAGCCCAAGCATGCCCGCATTAAGATCAAAATTGCTACCCATCATCGAACACTAAATGAGTGGACACATGGAAGACTATAGAGGAAAGAGGTATGAGATGAGAATTTTGTTAGATGTTTGTTGTTGAGGCCATTGAAAGGGAATAATAAGTTGCTGCCCCCTTATCTAAGAGGCACCCTGGTTATTTTTCTTTCTTTTCTATAAATTTTGCAGTCATGACTGGAAAAAAATATTCACCTCCATATCACTCATTTACTACTGCTATGTTTCCTCTATTTATTTGAATAAACACCCACTTTGTGAGATGATTTCTATCTAATTTCATTCTATGCTGCTTTCTCTTCCTCCACTTATTTCCTCTTCTTCAATTTTTCTTGTAAATTTGTTTTAGTTTATTTTGATTTTATAAGCATGCTAGGTTGAGCTGTTTCTACGGGGGCTTTACTAAATGACATTAATTTCTACATAGACAAATTCATTAATTCTTTAAATATTGATAAATAAAACTGTTGAATTCACGCAAGAACAGTGTAATCAACCTAATACATCTTATGATTGTTAAATTGTCCTATATACTATTTTATCTTAGATGATTATCAGCAAATGCATCTTATGTTCGATAGGGTTAGCGTTTGGAATGAGGATGCCCATCCTCTTGATCATCCACTAAACTCATATTCTTCAGTTTAATTTGAAAGAATAAATTGTAGAAAAGTATAGGAATAAACACCTTTGTAAATCATGACAATGATTGTGCTAATGACGTGAGTCCCAATTTAGTGATCATGAAATAGTTATAATTTTACAGATAAAATAATCATTTTTAAATTGTGAATCAATCAAGTTCTTATTTCCCCTATGTGCACCTCATTCATTTTGTTTGATTTCCACACTTGTTTTGTTTTGAAAAAAAGAAAAAAAATCCTTTGAATGTACTCTATGAGAGCACACAATCCCAAGTGACCCCTTTGTATAATATGGATGGGCAATAGAGAAGTATAATATAGAGGGAAGAAAAACCCCAGAAATGAAGGACATGAGAGAATGTAATGCCCCAGGTTTTTAAAAGAGAAACCTATGTTCTCTTGCATAAGCGATACGCAACACCAAACCCCAACGAACAATAATTATTTAAATATGATAATTTTCACCTAGCCATTAAGTGTGAAGATATGAATCATATTAACTACTTTATGAAATATATATACATGTGTGTGTGTCCTAAATATATTGATAAATATTTAGTAATTAATCAATCAATTTTTGGTAATGTATTTTGTTCTTCAAAATATGTTTTTTTAAATGGGGTTTATTCCTTTATTATAGTTATTTTCTAGATCGAAGGTTGAGCGATGGCTTGTTTTCATGAAAGAGATCTAGCAGACTATTTGTGAGCCATTATTGGGGGTTTTTTGATCCAGGTATAGCGCTGTTCGTGCGCAATCTTCAAGGGGCGACTTTGTTCTTATGTGTTTCCAGATTTGTGGATGTTGCGATCCAATCATAGATTCACATTCCAAGCATGGTGCTGGTACATGATTCCGGAACCAGGAGTAATCAGATCTTCCTTAGAATGGCCGCAGAGGAGCACCCCTGGATAGGGGTAATCTATCCGACATTATAAGTATTTCCCTTCTTCTTTTCTTGCTTTCCAATTTAACTTGTGCTGTTGTTCTTGATCTATATTTATGCTTGGATTATATCTTATTCCTGTTTCCTTTTGAGCATGATAAAACATGTGAGCCCAGTAGTGTTCTTGCACGTAGGATCAAAAGCGGTTCGAAACACATTAAATTCGTGCATTATTTCCTACTTTCCGTTTTTGGGTATTTTGTGTTGGTTTGACAATTCTGGAACTACATTTATGAATCTAGAATTTTAATTATTATTTGTTGGATTCTGGTTTGTTGAATCTTCAAGAACAAATCATTGTATTTTGCTTATGAGAATTTGTCCAAGCTTTTGAATTGATGTAATTGCCACACAAGCAATTTTTACCTACCCTTGTTTTTTGGTGTAATGGTCATTATCAGTATGTGTGTTATTTATTACTGTAAAATTATTTGAATTTGTTCCTTATTGTTGGAATGCAATGCAAACTTATGACTTATATTTATCATTTTTATGTAATAAACTGTAAATAAACATCGTTTTCGTATTATTGAATCTTATCAAACCAAAATACCCAATAGATCTTGGGCTATTGCATGGGGACCGTTTCTCGCGTAGGGGCATCCCCACAACTGATGACATGCATTGGAGTATACTGTATCAAATATCATTTAGGAATTATACCATATTTGATGGTTTATCTGATGATATTGGACATGATATTTGAACTAAAAAACACGAATTTCAGAAACATAAAAAGATAAAATTATAATACATGGCTATAAGTGAGTTGCAATTATTGTATTTGAATGTATTATTGGAATTTAATTGATATTAATGATTTTGTTTATTATTCAAAAGAGAATATTTCAATTTATGATGTTCAACAATTACTTTTCTGAAGGAAAATTGATATGAAAATATGTAATGTAAAATTTTCACGACAGTAATAGGATGTTTGGTTCATAGGAAAACATATATGGGTCCTTGTTGTTACCTTGAAGAACAATGACATTGTATAAAGAATATAAAATATTGAGGGCATATCAAACTATATTGTTTTTTTAAATATTCGAATAATTAAAATCAAATATCAAAATATGGAAAATAAATATGTTCAAAAAAATTACACAGTACCATGAAATACAAACGTCATACACAAAAAATTGCTTTAAAAAACATTACCCATAATTGGTTTTCATCCACAAAAAAGTTTTTTATGCATTATACATTTGTTATTAGTATTAAAATCTATCTTTAAAATTTATCATTTAAGAAGGGTTTCAACAATACTAACCCTTTATTCCTAAATCTTAAGCCATGTGACATTACTAACTACAAATATGTCTTCCCATAATTAAAAGGTTGTTAAGCAATAAAATTATACTATAAAAACTTAAGGATACTATAAAAAATTAATTTACCAATGGGAGTAATGTATTGATTTCATCCGTAATTTGTTTAAATTTAGAAAATAAAAATGAAAATGGGTAAAATATGTGTAAATTATACAAAGAAAAAATATTTAGGGGACACAAATATTGGATGGTAAATAATTAAATATTTAAAAAACAGTGAAAGGGGATGAAAAATGAATCATTTTATAAATTACATGAATGTGTTGTCATTTGGTATGAGTTTGTTTCACAAAGGATATTTTCACGACCGTGACTCCATCTATCAAATATATTAAAAGCACATTCGGGCCTTTCCCTTCCAATTATTTTCGAGAACTGTGCTTTTCTTGTCAGGAATGAGACATTTTTAATCGACATGCTCTGATTAGAAAGTATAACATTTTTTACTCAATGATTAGAGGATGATGTTTTTTAATTGAATCATTTTTATTTGTTGATTTGAATTTTATATGTTTGAATTGCTATTTTACTATATATTTCTTCATTAATTGATTATGTTTTTTACTTGTAGTTGTTTAGAATTTTGTTTTTCTTAATTTTTAGGTATTTTTTGATTGATTACATGTGCGTGCACAATACATGGGCATATTGTTTGGTAGTAATATGTACAAGATCGTTAAAATGAAGAAGTTTTTTTTTCTAATATAATTGATAGATGTGTAAATATAAAAACTTTTATACTTCTAAAAAATCTAGATTCAATCTATTGGTATATGTTTACAATGGAAGTCACAAAATCAATAAATTCTAAGAATATTTGACAATGTTGACAATCAGAATAGCTCCAAAATGCATCTTGTCTCGAAATCTTTTAATTGCACTTTTAAAGAGTGATTTCAAAAGAATAAAATATTATATGATAATAATTATTCAAGTGGTCTTCTAAGTGAAAAATTAGTAACGATTTTTTAGTTAGCGTTTTACAAATTCTTCACTTCGAGTTCCACTTAATAATCATCATATAATATTTTATTCTTTTGAAAACATTGTAAGAGGGAAAAAAAGATTCAGAGACAAGATGAGGTTTAGGGCTATTCGGATCGCCAACACTATTAAACATTCTTAGAATGTTTTGATTTGTGTCTTCCATTGAAATCTTATACCAATATATTGAATCTTGATTTTTTGGTAGTATATAAAAGTTTTTATATTTACACATCCATCAATTGTATTTGAAAAAAGCTTATCCTCCATTTTGACGGTCTTGTATATATGACATTGGAACAATATGAACCTACATTACACACACACACAATCAATCTAAAAATACTAAAAAATTAAGAAAATTTGAATTCTAAACAACTACAAATACAAAAAATTATTGATTAATAGATAAATATATAGTAAAATGACAAGTTGAACACATAAAGGTCAAATCATTAAATGAAAATGGGGCAATTAAATAACGACATCTTCTAATCATTGAGTAATAAATGTTACATTTCTAAATCAGATCATGTTGATTAAAAATATCCCATTTTTGACAATAAAAACAGTAATCTTGAAAAAAAAATTGAAGGGAAAAGCATGACTGTGCCTTTTAATATATTTGACAAATGAAGTCGTAGTTATGAACATCACCTTTGGGATACAAAGTCAGATCCAATGATAGTGCATTCATTTTTTATGAAAGAATCTATTTTTTCATCCCTTTCATTTTTTTGTAAATATTTAATTATTTAACATAAAATATTTTTGTTTTCTAAATATTTTTTATTGTGTGATTTACTCATATTTTACCACTTTGCATTTTTATATTCTAAATTTAAATAAATTATTGATAAAAATATGGATTATATTCGATTTTTAATTAATTTAGGCACAACTTCAATTATTAAATTAACATGTTCATAGTATCCCTATGATTTATATAGTACAATTTTATTGTTTAACTACCTTTTAAATACGAGGGAATATATTTGTAGTTAGTAATGTCACATGACTTGAGATTCAATGATATGGGTTGGGTATTGTTGAAACTCTTCTTGAATGACATATTTTGTAATGGTCCGAACCTCTTCGGTCCATTCATTAGTGAAAATCTGGTGTTTGAGATGTTCTGAGAGGTCAAAGTGACTTATTTCATCATTTTGCCAAAATTTCTTGTTTTCCAACAGTAGCTCGTTTCACCGGTGGGTCAGGAACGGTGAGTCATGAGCGACGAGTCAGCAACGGTGACTCGCAACGGTGACTCGTGATGGTAGCTCACTGAACGGTGACTCACGAACGATGGCTCACCGAACGACAGCCCACTGAACAATAACTCACTGAACGGTAGCTCATCGAATGGTCACTCATCTAACGGTGACTCACAAACGATGGCTCACGGAACGGTAGCTCACTGAACAATAACTCACTGAACGGTAGCTCATCGAACGATCACTCATCTAACAGTGAGTCATCTAACGGCGAGTCATCTAATGAAGAATTGTCCAACAGTGAGTCATCTAATGATGACTCATCCAACGGTGAGTCATGAACTGTGTTTCCAATAGCCTACAGTTTTACCCCTTTGACGTTATCTTTGATGTAAAATGCATTCAAAGACTTTTTAAGGGATTTAAGGTCGATTCAAAGCCCATAAATCATATCTAAATTTTCTTAAGGGTTCAGGTGCCTTGGTCAAAACGCGTAATCTTGACCAGATTTGCCTTTAACGGAAAATCTAAACCATATCTAAACCGCTTCTCTGTTTAGATTTTCAAAAGGTCCGAGATACCTTCCGCCCTTGTTCTTTCTTCTTGTTTTTTCTTGGTATGGGACGCCCAGAGTTCTTCCTCCCATAGGAGTTGTGCGATCGAACTACAATCCTTGGATCGTGTTCCCCTTGGAGTTTTCCTGCTACATGCGCACCCCCTGTTTTGGTGCAACCAGGAAGTGTTGATCCGTCTTCGATATAAGGTATGTTTTACCTCCGTTATTCTTGGTTCCTCAATCTGTTTCCTCATATTTCTCCTTACCACGTGATGACTTGTGATCTCCATGTTTCTAATGGAGCTTTCTCGGTTGTTGGTTGGTGCGGTGGGGTCGCGACGTCCTCAGGTGGATGCACTCGTTGCAAGAGAGGTGATTGTGATCTGTTGCGTGGCCCGTTCTTGTGAGAAGAACGTCGGTGACTGAAAGAGCGCTGTCGTGAGCGCCCTCAAATGATTAGTGTAATTTGGGGTACTTAGGTGGAGCAGAGTGGCTGACCAAGGTCGTCTCTCAAAGGAGGAAGTGAATTTAACAACTTATTAGAGGTATTCTAAAAAATAAAATAAAATAGAATAGAATAAAAACACTACTTTAAAGGATTGAGGTTTGTTGTAGTTTATGAATCTAGAAGAAGTTTGCTGGAAGAAGATTGTCTATTTTTTTTTGTTTTTAGTTTTGAAATGAATTTTGATTAAAATGACACAACAAGGAGATGTTTTTTTTAGAAATCTATTTAAAAGGCATAATCGATCTAACTCTACCTCTTCACTTTATTATTAATCATTATCATTTAAATTAACATTCACTTAATTATGATCCCTTAATTTGTTAAATCCCGAACCCTACGAAAATTAACTTTACCACGAAGATGATGTGAATTTAACCCTAGGCTAACTTCGGAACATGCAATCGCAACACCCTGCTTTGATTGATGTTCTAAGATTAGCTTATGGTCAGTGGTAAATTAAGGCTCATATCCATTCTGGAAATGAGGATGAATTGTGTTTAGGGATTATATTTGAACTCTACAAATTTATCCCGTGTGGTCTTGTATTACCGATTAAGATCGCGCTCTCACAATTTACACAAAATCCCGACCTCACGTGTTTTTGTGTTAATTGTTCAATTGCTTGCTTAGTTTCTTACAATTTAAAAATAGAATTCATGGATCATATTAAATGAATTACAGTAACTCAATGATTCAAAATAATTAAATGAAGAGGGTAGAAGATAGATCGATTACTAAAAGACTACTCTTCCATGAGTGGCATAGTCATCGTAGAAGCGTTTTGCATGTGCAAAGGTTTATAATGGGTATAACCCAATAACACTTCTACTCAAGAATTCCAGCCCAAAGAGGAAGATTAAGAGAAGAAGAAATTTAAACAAAACAGAAGAAAAGAGAAGAAATAAAAGAAGAACAAAGAAGTTTATTACACAAATGAAAACATTACAAAATGAAGAAGAGAAGGAGGCTTTGATGAGGGGATCCTTGCTTCAAGAGCTACCCCTCTTACAATGGTTGGAGAATTTGGGTGAAACAAATTCTCCTCTGCCTCCAATCTCCCAATACACGTCCCAACCCCTCCAAATGAGAAAAACTCCAATTTATAGAGGGGAGGGGAGGAGAGGTTACAAGTGGTTTCAAATGTGAATGTGGAAATTCGGCCAAATATTTTATGCCAACTTGCACCGCCCATTTGACAACCAAAACGCGTGAATTGGCTGGCCTTCCAGAAGGATCAAATGTTTGGATATGAGTCCTCTGTCTCCTCTCCAAATTTGGGCTCAATACAGGCCCATATGAAGTAGTTATGGCCGAAATACAGAAGCTTCTCCATTCTGGAGAGCCCAGCCCAACTTTGACTTCATGGCCCATTTTCAACAACCAAATGAACTCTTTAGCTCTAGTGTCCTGAATAAAAGTTATATATAATTAAGTTATTAATACGATTACAAAATTTCAAATTCAAATAATAAATATAAAAATATTTATCTTCAAAATACTACAGTGAACTATAAAGGGTAAAACTGGAATTTTCATCAAATATTCAAATGAATGATCTAATCCCAAATACTTTCTAATTAAACATATTTAACACAATGTGAGGAAATTATATCATTTATTATCAATGAAATATTCAATAAAATAGTGTTTTATCAACTCCCCCACACTTACCCTTTTGCACTCCTGGTCAAAACCTCATATCAAGTAAACATTAATATCAAATCAAAACCAATTTTAAAACACATATCCTTGAGATCAAACAATTACACCCCAATAAACAAAAGATATCATGCCTCATAAAAAACCATTATTTCAAGTTCTTCATTTATATCATTCAATATATTTCCACTTTATTTATCCTCCCATGCACAAAACACTTACCGCGCTTGAATTTTCTTTCATCACTCAAATATCAATTTTTTTTGCAATGTCTTTCTCATCCAAACTCATACAAGGGTCACCATAGGCTTGATAGATTCCTACATCGCTACCCGATGTGAGTCAAGGACATATGTTTATCATGAGGACTTTTCAGGGTTGTTTTGTGGCTTTCGGTTGGTAGGATTAAGATGTGAAAAACTCTGAGGCTGAATGAGGAGGGCTTGACTCTTTTGAAGCAAAATTGCATTAATCTAATTTTCACTTAAATATGGTCTTCTCCTCAATCCCCATAGTATCAATTCAGCTCCATCATCATGAAAAGTCATGAAAGGTTTACACCATTCATCATTTCAGCATAAAAAATTTCAATCTTCTCAAACATGATTTTCTTGAAAGCTCCAGATGGGCACAACTTTCCACCTCAATTAGAAGCTCCAGAAAAGGCACAACTTCACTTGTCATGAAATCTCCAGAAGAGGCACAACTTTCAATATAATGAATTTCTTCAGCAGCAAACACATCTCTTCAGAATTTAATTTTCCACCCAAAGTATCACAGAATGTGGTGGAAAAACACAAGACAACTTCCCCCACACTTAATCTCAACTAGATTATGCAATTTTACTTCAAGAGTTGGTTGGATAGGGAAAATTGGCTTGTAATGTGGCAACCTAACAGGCTGTGCATGGCTTCTAAGGGCTAAAAGGATTAAATATTCAAGGTAGGCCATTATAAAAAAAAGTATTCTTTGAAATAGGGGCTTTAATACCAAACAAATGCCTCAATCATTTAAACATAAGTACCTCAAACCCTCAAGTTTTGACAGGAATAAATCAAATTCTGGTTAAATCAAGCATGGTTTGGTTCTCTCAAGAAGTGAGGTGAATGTAAAGAATATGAAAATAATGGTTCAGAAGCCTCACAGGAAAGTGATTTCAAATATAAAGACAGTGAGATGTGGCATGAGATTCAAAATTCGGTGTACTTTCCATGAAATTACTAAATATTTGAACTTGAAACAAATTCATTTCAGCATTCATTTAAGCTTAGTTTCAAGGGGTAAATTGTTTCACTTATTGATATGGATTTAAAAATGGTGATGATAATCATTTCAGCTCAAAAGTTTCAAAAACACACAGAAAATTGTAAAATAAACACACAAAATTTGAAAAACACGCATTTTTTTTTGGTTTTTTTAAATAGGAAAGCAATTGAAATTACTAAACTAAAAGGTTCCCTCCCCCACACTTAAAATATTGCATTGTCCTCAATGTGAACCTATGAGATGATATATGCACATGAAATACAAAATTTTTAAATAGGACAAATAATATAAAAGTGAAAGGGTTAGGAACAGCCTGATGTGATCAAGTGATGATGGGGTCATGCAGTGTGATAAAATCCACTGCATCAGTAGGAAGTCCCTCAATGTATCTCTTCAAACGTTGCCCATTGACTGTAAAGCTTAGTGTCCTCTTGTGTGATCTCCACTACACCATAAGGAAAAACATTAGATACAATATAAGGACCTAACCATCTGGAACGCAACTTACCAGACATCAGCTTCAGTCATGAACTGTAGAGAAGGACTTTCTCTCCAACATGAAACTCCCTTTGTTGGATCATTTTGTCATGAGCTGCTTTTGATCTTTCCTTGTAGAGCCTTGAGTTCTCATATGATGATAATCTAATCTCCTCAAGCTCTTGAATTTGCAGCTTCCTTTGGGATCCAGCTTGGGCCAAATCCATGTTGCATTTCTTTATAGCCCAATAAGCCCGATGCTCGACTTCCACTAGGAGATGACATGCTTTCCCAAAAACAATCCGAAATGGGGACATACCAATGGGGGTCTTGTATGCTGTTCTATAAGCCCACAATGCATCATCCAAGCGCTTGCTCCAATCCTTCCTATTTGGCTGCACGGTTTTCTCCAAGATTTGTTTCAACTCACGATTTGAAACCTCAGCCTGACCATTGTTTGGGGGTGGTATGGTGTTGATGTTTTGTGTGTCACCCCATACTTTCGAAGGAGGGAAGCAAAATTCCTATTGCAAAAGTGTATCCCTTGGTCACTGATGATGGCCTTTGGTACTCCAAACCTGTAGAAAATTTGAGCCTTGAAAAAATCCACTACAACATGAGAATCGTCAGTCCTGGTGGCCTTGGCCTCCACCCATTTACTCACATAATCAACAACAACCAAAATATAAAAAAATCCAAATGAACTAGGAAAAGGACCCATAAAATCAATGCCCCATACATCAAAAATCTCACAGAACAGTATGGGTTGTTGGGGCATCTCATGTCTCTTAGAAATGTTCCCAGTGTGTTGGCAACGAGAGCATGACTTACAAAACACATGGACATCATGGAATAATCTAGGCCAATATAATCCAAAGTCCAAAACCTTTCTAGCTGTCCGTTGGGGTCCAAAGTGTCCACCACAAGCAAGTGTATGACAGAAATGCAAAACAGACTCAAACTCATGATCGGGAACACACCTCCTAATGACTTGGTCACTACACATGCGCCATAAGTATGGATCATCCCAAACATAAAATCTTGACTCACTCTTTAATTTTTGGACTTGATGTTTCTTTAAATTTGCAGGGATTTCAGAAGCAACAAGGTAGTTAACTAAATCAGCATACCAAGGATGCGTACCTGAGATGGAATAAAGATGATCATCGGGAAAAGTGTCCCGAAGTGGTACCTGGTCCAAGGTGTCATCCTCTAGTGTGTGAGTAATCCTACTCATGTGGTCCGCCACCAAATTCTCTTACCCCTTCTTGTCCTTTATATCAAGGTCAAAATCTTGAAGAAGGAGCATCCAACGGATAAGTCGTGGCTTTGCATCTGGATTCTTTAGGAGGTACCTCAAAGCTGTATGGTCAGAAAAAACAACTACTTTAGAGCCCAATAAATATGAATGGAATTTATTTAAATCAAATATGACAGCAAGAAACTCCTTTTCCGTGGTTGTGTAGTTTGATTGGGCTGAATCCAATGTCCTTGATGCATAGGCAATCACATGTGAACGTCCTTCCACCCTCTGAGATAAGACAGCTCCAACCGCGAAGTTGGAGGCGTCACACATAAGCTCAAATGGAAGGTCCCACTGTGGGGGCTGTATGATAGGTGGAGTGGTCAGACACTTCTTTAGCTCATCAAAGGAAGTCCTACAAGAATCATCAAACACAAAATCAGAATCTTTTTGAAGTAATCGTGACATAGGAAGAACGATCTTACTAAAATCTTTGATGAAGCGCCGATAAATTCCTGCATTCCCTAGGAAAGATCTAACATCACGCACACATGAAGGATAGGGTAAGGATGAAATAATGTCTACCTTAGATCTATCAACCTCTATCCCATGTTTTGACACTACATGCCCTAAGACAATGCCATGCTCTACCATAAAATGACACTTTTCAAAGTTCAGGATCAGATTCTTCTCAATACAACGATTCAACACCTTTCCCAAACTACTTAGACATTCATCAAATGAAGACCCATACACTGTAAAATCATCCATAAATACCTCCATGCAGGTCTCAATAAAATCAGAAAAAATACTCACCATACATCTCTGGAAGGTACCTGGGGCGTTGCAAAGTCCAAATGGCATCCTCCGGTAGGCAAATGTGCCAAAGGGACAGGTGAATGTAGTCTTCTCCTGATCCTCTAGAGCTATAGGAACCTGAAAATATCCAGAAAATCCATCCAAGAAACAATAGTGTGTTTTCCCAGCTAGTCTCTTGAGCATTTGATCAATAAATGGGAGGGGGAAATGGTCCTTGCGAGTGGTCTGATTTAGTTTCCTATAATCAATACACACACGCCAACTGTTTTGCACCCTCATTGGAACTAAATCATCTTTCTCATTTTTAACAACAGTAAAACCAGTTTTCTTAGGCACAACCTGAATTGGACTTACCCACTGTGAGTCAGAAATAGGGTAAATTATACCTGCCTCGAGCAATTTTTCAACTTCTTTTTTAACAACTTCCAGGAGGGTGGGATTGAGTCTCCTTTGTGGCTATCTCACTGGTTTATCCCCATCCTCCAAGAGAATCCTATGCATGCAAATGGAGGGGCTAATACCTGATATGTCATCCAAGGTCCACCCAATCTCCCTGATGTTCTCCCTCAAAATATTCAAAAGCTTTTCTTCATGTTCAAAAGGGAGATTGTTAGCAATGGTAACAAGTAATCTCTCACCACTCAACAAGTATGAGTATTTCAGATTTGGTGGCAATGGCTTGAGTTCTAATGAAGGAGGGTGTAGTATGGATGGAGAAATTGATGCAACAAACATATCTGCACAATGAACATCAGTATCAGAATAAAAATCATCACAATCAGAGAATAAAGCACCAAATACATCAGCATACTCAATAGCCATGTCATAATCAGAGTTCACATGATCAAAATCAGAATATGATTCCATTTCAAAATCAAATCTTAGAGAGTCTTGTTCCTTAAAAACAGGTGTAGAAGTACTCTTAGACATCAAACTAGAACCAATACTCATAATCTCCCTAAGCATAGGACAATCCAATTCCATGATGTTTTTACTTGGTGGTTCAAAATGGGAGATAACAAAAGCAGAATGGTCCTCTGAGGGGTACTTCATGGAATCCATAACATTAAATATCACAACTTCATCTCCAAACTCCATGGAAAATGTACCCTCATTGACATTTATGATAGTTTTTGCAGTTTTGAGGAAGGGTCTACCTAAGATAATGGGGGCATGAGAACTTACCTGATCATCCTACATGTTAAGCACATAGAAGTCTGCTGTAAAGATCATATCTCTTACCCGAACAAGTACATCCTCAAGAACTCCCGTTGGATATGCCGTAGCTCTATTCGCCAATTGCACCACTACTCTTGTTGGCTTCAACTCACCAACCTGCAAGGAAGAGAATACAGAGTGAGACATCACATTTATTGAAGCTCCTAAATCACAAAGAGCATCAGAGAAGTGAAACTCCCCTATGGTACATGGGATGGTGAATGTCTCGGGATCCTTGCACTTTGTTGGCATTGCTAGAGTTGGTGTAATGAGTGCTGAGACATTCCTTCCAAGGTTGATCCTCTCATTTCCCTTGAGCCCTCTTCAATTGGTACAAAGTTCTTTTAAGAATTTCGCATACCTTGGAATTTTCTTAATGGCTTCAAGTAGAGGGATGTTGATCTCGACACGCTTGAATGTATCCAAAACCTCTTTTTGCATTGCCTCTTCAGCCATCTTCTTAGTTTGTACAACTCTATTTGGGAATGGAAGTGGTTTAGGAGAAACATCATCAACCTTTTTCTTACCTTTATCTTTCTCCTTGGGTTTCTCATCATTTGGCATGGGATGGGGCTTCTCCGGAGTTGAGGTGAATCCCGGTGGTATTGTAGGTGCAGATGTATCAACTGTTTTCTTCCCACTTCTCAATGTGATGGAACTGACATTCCCCTTGGGATTGGGAGTAGGTTGGGAAGGTAGATTTCCAGAATTCTTACTCACAAGTTCATGGAGGGCAGTGACGATCTGACTCATTTGAGTCTTCAACTCTCTCAGCTTCGAACCTTGACTCTTCAGCTCATTCTGTTGATTAAGAACAATTTGTTTCAAAAGATCATCAGTGTTAGAGTCTACCTTGTGTTGGATATTCCCTTGTTGCTGACTCGTTGTTGTTTGAGCTTCGAATCTCCTTTGGGGTTGTTGGAAACCCTGTTGGTAAGGTGGAGGCTGCTGGAAGTTTGGTTGAAAAGGGGGCCTTTGTTGTTGTCCAGAGCCATACCTCATGTCTAACTGATCTTTCCACCCTTGGTTGTATACTGTATCAAACTTCTTTTGGGGATATGGTTGTTGTTGTTGCTGCTGAAATGGTCTCCCAGGGAACACTGCTGCACAATCTTCTATCTCTTGTAGTTGTGGGCAACAGTCAGTTGGGTGGCTTGTCTCAGTGAAAATGCCACATGGCCTTGAAGGAGGGGGTTGGGATGTCTTTTGAGCCAATGCAATCTGCCTCATCATAGTTGTCAATTCTTCTAACTTAGTATCAATCAAATGACTTTCAAGAGAAGAAGTACTTACTTGATGTACTCCTCGAACATGTGGTGTACCTCTATCACCGAATTTTTGGGAGTTTTGGGCCATTTTGTCGATCAATGCTCGTGCAGCTACTGGTGTCTTGTCCACCAATACTCCTCCAGCTGTAGCATCCACCATTCTCCTCTCCATGGGTGTGAGTCCTTCATAGAAGTACTGGATGAGTAGTTGCTCACTGATTTGGTGATGTGGGCAGCTTGCACACAACTTCTTGAATCGCTCCCAGTACTCATACATTGACTCCCCTTGTGCTTGCTTGATCCCCGATATCTCCTTTCGAATGGATGTGGTCCTTGATGCTGGAAAAAATCTTTGCAAGAAAAGACGTTTCAAATCATTCCAACATGTTACATCTTCAGGTTGAAAATAATACATCCAATCTTTTGCAGCTCCATCAAGTGAGAATGAGAATGCTCTTAATTTGATTTGATCTTCAGAAACATTTCTTGGTTTTAACGTTGAGCAAACCACATTAAATTCTTTAAGGTGTTTGTTGGGATCCTCACCAGAGAGGCCATGAAACTTTGGAAGTAAGTGAATTAACCCAGATTTCAGTTCAAAGTCCGATTTGAGATTTGGGTATGCAATACAATTTGGTTGATAGTTAACATCAGGTGCAGCCAATTCTCGAATGGTTCTATTAAGTTCATTTCCATTTTTTCCAGCCATTGGTTCCTCTTTTATGTTTTAATTTGAATTTCTTCCAATTTCAATGTTTCCAAAAGAGAGGAATTCACCAACTGGTTGAATATTGAAACTTCCCGTAGACTGAGAATTTCTGATTCGAGCCCTAAGGCTACGTTCAATCTCAGGGTCAAGATCTAAGAGATCTTCGGGATTAGTTTGTGTCATAGATCAAATAAAAATGAAAAGAAAGAAAGTGGACCATAGTAAAATAAAAATGAGAAGTTTGAGTTGATGGTCCAAAAAGAAGTAGAAGAAAATAAAAAAGAGGAAGAAAAATCAGATTGGGTAAAGAAGGAAGAAAGAAGAGAGGAAGAGAATAAAATGTAAAATAAAATAAATACCTCTAATTGGTTGAAATAATTACTTACCTCCCCAGTAACAGCGCCAATTTGAAAGAGCACTGTCGTGGGCGCCCTCAAATGATTAGTGTAATTTGGGGTACTTAGGTGGAGCAGAGTGGCTGACCAATGTCGTCTCTCAAAGGAGGAAGTGAATTTAACAACTTATTAGAGGTATTCTAAAAAATAAAATAAAATAGAATAGAATAAAAATACTACTTTAATGGATTGGGGTTTGTTGTAATTTATGAATCTAGAATAAGTTAGCTGGAAGAATATTGTATAATTTTTTTTTGTTTTTAGTTTTGAAATGAATTTCGATTAAAATGACACAACAAGGAGATGTTTTTTTAGAAATCTATTTAAAAGGCGTAATCGATCTAACTCTACCTCTTCAATTTATTATTAATCATTATCATTTAAATTAACATTCACTTAATTATGATCCCTTAATTTGTTAAATCCCGAACCCTATGAGAATTAACTTTACCACGAAGATGATGTGAATTTAACCCTAGGCTAACTTCGGAACATGAAATCGCAGCACCCTGCTTTGATTGATGTTCTAAGATTAGCTTATGGTCAGTGGTAAATTAAGTCTCATATCCATTCTGGAAATGAGGATGAATTGTGTTTAGGGATTATATTTGAACTCTACAAATTTATCCTGTGTGGTCTTGTATTACCGATTAAGATCGCGCTCTCACAATTTACACAAAATCCCGACCTCGCGTGTTTTTGTGTTAATTGTTCAATTGCTTGCATAGTTTCTTACAATTTAAAAACAGAATTCATGGATCATATTAAATGAATTACAGTATCTCAATGATTCAAAATAATTAAATGAAAAGGGTAGAAGATAGATCGATTACTAAAAGACTACTCTTCCATGGGTGGCATAATCATCATAGAAGCGTTTTGCATGTGCAAAGGTTTATAATGGGTATAACCCAATAACGCTTCTACTAAAGAATTCCAGACCAAAGAGGAATATTAAGAGAAGAATAAATTTAAACAAAACAGAAGAAAAGAGAAGAAATAAAAGAAGAACAAAGAAGTTTATTACACAAATGAAAACATTACAAAATGAAGAAGAGAAGAAGGCTTCGATGAGGGGATCCTTGATTCAAGAGCTACCCCTCTTACAATGGTTGGAGAATTTGGGTGAAACAAATTCTCCTCTGCCTCCAATCTCCCAATTCACGTCCCAACCCCTCCAAATTAGAAAAACTCTAATTTATAGAGGGGAGGGGAGGAGAGGTTACAAGTGGTTTCAAGTGTGAATGTGGAAATTCGGCCAAATATTTTATGACAACTTGCACCGCCCATTTGACCACCAAAACGCGTGAATTAGACGGACTTCCAGAAGGATCAAATGTTCGGATATGGGTCCTCTGTCTCCTCTCCAAATTTGGGCTCAATACAGGCCCATATGAAGTAGTTATGACCGAAATACAGAAGCTTCTCCATTCTGGCGAGCCCATCCCAACTTTGACTTCATGGCCCATTTTCAACAACCAAATGAACTCTTTAGCTCTAGTGTCCTGAATAAAAGTTGTATATAATTAAGTTAATAATACTGTTACAAAATTTTAAATTCAAATAATAAATATAAAAATATTTATCTTCGAAATACTACAGTGAACTATAAAGGGTAAAACTGGAATTTTCATCAAATATTCAAATGAATGATCTAATCCCAAATAATTTCTAATTAAACATATTTAACACAATGTGAGGAAATTATATCATTTATTATCAGTGAAATATTCAATAAAATAGTGTTTTATCAGTGACCTTTTGAGGTATGAGATTCATTGATTCTCTAGTTATTTACATGCAATCATATAGGTAGCATGATTTAGCACCTTGGATCACAATGAAATTGACATAATAATCATTTGAACCAGATTAAAGAATTGGTATCGATCGTATGTTGTTTATTTATACCGTGATAATGATTTTCATCTTGATTTATTAGATAGTGTGATATCTATGTCATGTTTGGTTAACATGTTGTTCTTGATGGAAATTGGTAATGAACATAATGCCGGGGAGGACACCGGAGATGGTGGAACGGGTTGAAGTTGAGTTTACCCATTGATATGAAAGTTGGATGCTTATAGAATATGTTTTTTTATCTATTTTACTCTCCCCACTGCTTGAGGCAACTAGTTTTTCATAATCTCTTTACAAAAGAGGTAAAGATGTGCGGGGTATACGACGTGCTTTCTGTGTTTAGCTTCTCATGGATGGATGAGTCTACACTCCTGCTATAGGTGATAAAGACTCGACGAGTAGCTCATCTACTCACCGTGTTGATCCCCTTGTGTTTGGTAGCTTTGAATGTTTTCCTAAAATACCTAGAAATATGGAAATATGGAAATCTGGAAAATGGTATTGTTAATAAATGAATAAATGTTTAACCCATGGGGTTGGAGCTTACTGGGATGCAATGTTGGGGTTGTATTTCTGAGAAATCGTGGACTCAGTTTGCTTATGCCTGAAGGGCATGGATCTTTGTTGGAATGCTAATGAAATGTAATGTGGAATTGATAGCGGTTAATTAATGGTTAAAGAGTTAATTAACGTAAAGTAAAATTGATGAAATGGGATAAAGTATCTCAATGAAGCTCTTTAAAATGGATGTGTGCTTATAGGATATCTCTTTTTAGTAGTGACAGCCGAGAGTCTAAGAGACGCGAGCTGAAATTGAGTCTAAGACAAGGTTATGCCTATAGTATGGTTGCGAGCAATATTATATCCTGTAATTTTTGTGTTTCTATATGATACTTCACCCTATTGGTTAAGGAAACTAACACCCCGCAGATTCTGAGCCCTGAGGGGTGTTTTCTACAACATCTCGGTGGGAGGATGGATGGCTGACTACCCTCTTTGACCCCGCACTCTTCTCTTTGTATTTACTTGTGGTTGGTATGCATGATGGTTAGTTTTCCCCATATATGTGTGTAGAGGGCTATAATGACTTATAGTTACCTCACACACATATATCCTGGATATAGTTTCCTATAGACTACTATAAGTGTTGTAACATGTATAGGCTATGATGGCTCGAGGATCCTTACACATTCTATGAGTTGTAATGGCTTGAGGTAAAATAACCGATGTATGATACATGCTATGCGAGCTGTGGTGTCTCCCAAAAACTTTTGGTTACGTGGACGTGGGGGTAAGTTGCACGAGGTGCATGTTGTGGTGCTTCGCCCATGAGTTTTCAAGCTAGCCTTTTTGGAGAGAGATGCTCAGGACGTGCGACATTGGGGAAAAGTGAAAAACCAGTGGGGAAGTGGTAGCGGGATACCATTGATAATTTTTATTATATTATATACTCTTGTATGCAATACTTGGTGAGAGTATCCATGGTGAGGCTGAGAACTTAGTATACCTATTTAGGCGACGAGTTAGTTTCACTTGTTGTTCACTGTGCTTTAGCATGTTTACTTTTGCACGAGAGGATATGGGGAGGATCCTACTGAGTATACTATTATACTCACCCGACGTTATATAAACTATTTTTCAGGTCAGTTGGAGCAAGTTGGAGATCAGTCTGGTTATTACTAGCTTGGGGTTTTGCAAGAGTTGTTTGGGCTTTGTGGTTGGCACGTGCATCGCAACGCGTGCAAATTTGCAGTATTTATTAACCTACGAACTACTGTAGAAGCGGCAAGCAGGGTCGAACCACATAGAGAATGTGAGTAGACACTAAGAATATCCTAATGAAAAAATGTTTAGGCAAATGAGTTCTTCATGTGATTAACAACTAAGAAGTTCTAAAAGCTAAATGACTTTAAAAATGACTATTTAAATTAACTAAAACTATCTAAGTGAACTAAATTAAGCTATGGAAGAAACTATCAAAGATGGAAATGTCAGAGTCGTGACGTCCGTTCAGGTGCATGCAATGCTAATTATTTAATTCCCACATTTGAATATTTATTTATTCAATTATCACTGATTCCAAATTTAATCAAAATACCATCTGGTCTCGTTCTATGATGTTAGACTGTATTTTAATTTTCACACAAATTATCCATCATTTCATTCTCTGTCCTGACGAATAATTTGCATGTCATTATAACACTAAATCACTTGGTGAAAGACAACGACCCGTTTCTCATAAAGTCCAAGTATCTACCTACGTCAGGTTTGCTCACATGATATTACTTATTAGGTATCACTCTTGAAAGTTTGAAGGAGAGCACACATAAAATATTAATTTTTTTTCGATTAATATATTTATTTATTCAGAATTATCTTGTGCGCTTGATCGAATTCTGGATAAATAATTTCTTTGATGAACTCCCTCCCATGACTACTTATTAGGTATCACACGAACATGCACCAAAGCATGCGTGCAGAGCTCAATGAAAATTAATTTAAACACAGATATAATTAATTAAATAAACAACTAATTAAAATTAAATCAAAAGGCAATCAAACATGGTTCAAAAATAATGACAGACAATTACTGTCACTTTCATCGCAACTCCGACACCAATGAAATTAGCCAACCATCGCGCTAACACGACACGAAAAATAAATAAATGAAATCACCGTCTTCATGTTGACGCGAGGACCACCGCAAGCTGTCATCGACGATCGCAAAATAACAATCATCTCTCCGCTCCGTGCAGTCAATGACGCCACACCAGAATCAAACCACCGCGCTGTCAAAAACATGATCGGATTTACGCTCGCTCTTGACGTGCAGCGTCAATCTCTGGAAACCAAAGCGAACCTCAACATACGTCGATGACACTCCCAAATCACCACTGCACTTCTGGAATGTAGAAGGTGTGGTCGCCAACTGTTGTATTAGCTGAGGATGTCAGTGCTGATGGCGGCCTATTCTGCACCTGCATAATAGGGGAGGGAAGATGGGGTGAGCGGGTGTGGTAGAGAGGGGCGAGGGAGATGAAGTGGGGAAGGTTGAGGGGGTGGGGTGGGGCAACGAGTCCAGGGGGCGAGCAGGTGAGTGGAGATGGGGAGCGTGGGGGTGATATGGGATAAAGGGGTGTGATGGGGTGGCCTGGAGGGATAAGGGGATGAGGGGGAGGGGATTTTAGAGAGGGATGGGGTGACCGATTAAGGGGAGTGAGGGTAGGCAGGTAAATAGGGAGGGGAGGGGAGCAGGTCAAGGGGGGTAGGGGAAAGTAAAAAAAAAAATTAAAAAATCAAATTCAAAATTAAAAATCCAAATTCAAAATTTAAAAATAAAATTATATACAAAAAATTGTTGAATGTTAATAATAAAAATCACTATTATCAAATAATAATAATAATAATAATAGAATTAAATATATAAAATTATAATTAACTATAAACAAAAATAATTAAAAGAAATGTTAATGAACCTAATACTAATAACGTTAAATAAAATATATAAAATTAATATAAACTAATAAAAATACTAAAATACTAATATCAATATATAAATTTACTAAAAATTATAAAAATATCTAAATTACTGTAAAACTACAGAAATAAGATAAAAATATAAAAAATGGTTAAACTAATTAATCAAAACTAAGTTAGAAAATTATAAAAATACTAGTGAAATTCATGTACATCAGTGGTCGATGTCGTTTTACTTCTTTTGGTATTTGCAGTTTTCCTTTTCAGTTTTCGTAGTTCTTGCATGAAATTACATATGTGCACTTGGGTTTCTTTTACTTTGTAGTCTGAGTAGGATTTGGTTGGTTTCTGTCTTATCTCTTTCTTTTGAATGTGTTCTCTTAAAGGGTAATTCCTCCCATCTGTGTGCTTACTATAGTCTCGATGCTAGTTGCCAACACGGGACCTACTGGCGGCAGGACTCAGGTGTCATTATCTCTCTTCTCTCATTGCCTACCCAGGAGAGGTACACTTTGTGGGGAGGGGGTCGTGAAAGAGTGGTATCAAAGGTCTGGTTGAGGGATATGAAGGAGTTTGGAGTTAGGCACATGTGAGGTTTCATGGGTTGGTAGGGCTAAAACATCATCTAAGTTTAACAGGCAATGTAAATAAGGGAGACCGGTTGAGACACAGATATTTAACCCCTCCTGTGATCTCATGCACGAACCTTCAAGTTTACAGTGGTTACTAAACGAGGTGATAGTTGTTGCAGGGTAGATACCTAGGAAAGGATCATGCATCATTATTCATTGCGCCTATGTTTGAATAGGTATACCTTAGGATAGGTTAACCTAAAATGATAAAAGAAAAAAATTAATTAATGTTAAAGTCTTCTATATTTCAGGTTTAGGATCTCTAACTGTTTTTCCCTTTTAAGGTATGGCTCCGGGTCAATGTCCTTGTCAGGTTCGCGTAGAAGATGTCCAGCAGGTTGCACCAGCAGATCGTTGTAGAGTAGAAGTTGACGACGACGACACTTGGAGGAGGACACTCCTTGAATTTCAATGCCAGGTTATGTAGAAGTATGAGGGCTCCATTTTAGATGCAATCACATAAGATTTCTTGGAGGATGTTGAGGTATCCTTTAGTTTGATTCATGCTCGGAAGGAGCACTGGGTATCATTGGTTGTGACAATGCTACATGGGGCAGTGAGGCAATGATGGTTATTGTTCCTCAGGGATCGTGAGGATTCTTCAGTCTCATGGGAGAAGTTACGAGATCACTTCAGAGCTGAGTTTATTTCTTCGATTGCGAAGGCAACTAGTCTCTAGGAGTTTCTTGCCCTTCGTTAGGGGAGCTCCAGTGTGTGAGAGTTCGGGCTCCATTTCAGGAACCTTATGTGATGTTCTTTTGGACCTGTGGCTAGATGTGGAGGCCAGGGCGATGCATTTAGAGGAGGCTTTTCATCCTAAGATCTAGCACTGAGTCACTCCATTTATGCTGAGGACGTATCTCGGGGTGCTGGTGAGGGAAAAGTTCGTCAAGAGAACGTTATCCAGAACCAGATTACTGTGAGAGGGGAGTTATCAGGATTCCTCACAAAGAAGAGTTGTGGTCCAGACTTCCCGATTCTTAGGGAAGAAGAGTTTCAATTCGGTTGGGGGTAGGTCCTAGACCTCAATGTCTCTTTTTTTCAGGGGAATCATCTCTTAGGCCTATGCTAAGGGATCAGACACTTTTTTTTTCTTGTGGAGGATGATGTCATCAGTAGAATGAGTGCCCAAACTTTCTGAGCAGTCAGCGTGTGCCATGTGTTTCGCTTTAGGTTCCTCCATTAAGGTTGTTCTGGCTGAGCCAACAATAGCAGTTTACACCAGCTTTGAATCAGTAGAGAGAAGATGGGGCAGGCAAAACACAGCCCTAGGATGTTCTCCATCCTTAGAGAGCAGAGTGAGGCCATGAAGGTGGTTATGAACAGGGTCAGAGAGGTCATGGAGTAGGTCGTGGTCAGCTTTATGCATTAGCATTGCCAGTTCCAGCCGATCCAGGCATTGTTCGAGGTACCCTTTGCTTGTTTTCTACTTGGGTTCATGCCTTGTTTGATTCAGGTGCGGCACACTCCTTCAAATCACCTGCCCTTTTCCATGCCTTGAGACTTGTGGTAGAGAGTATTCCCGTGCCATTGGCGTTGACTACATTAGTTAGAGGTTGAGCTGACTTGTTTGAAGTATGTAGAGATTGTGATCTAGTTTGGGGAAACACCGCTCTTGGGGAGATTTCCTATATTTATGAATAGAACCATATGATGTCATCCTCAGCATTAATTGGTTGTATTCGGTGTTGGCTATCATGGATTGCTTCCCTAGGTAGGTGATGTTCTTCGATGATGATGGATAGCCAACAATGTTTTTTGGCGAGCGAGACACTCAGATGGGTCAGAGGTGTGTTCCATCTTTTTCATCATTGATGGCTAAGCTGATGTTGTGTTTGTTATAGGTTCAACAATTAGGATTTTCTAGGGTCGTGGAAGTGTACCCTAATGTCTTTCCATAAGAGGTTGTAGCGTTACCCCCTCGACGGTAGATCGAGTTTGGGATCGAACTAAAGCAAGGTATATCTCCTATCTCGATGTCTCCGTATAGGATGGCGCCATCTGAGTTGCAAGAGCTGCATATACATATTGATGGTCTGTTGTAGTGTGGTTTCGTTCGACCAAGCGTGTCACCATGGGGCGCACCAGTTTTGTTGGTGAAGAAGGATAATGATAGTTTGCGGTTGTGTGTCGATTATCATCACTTAAACCAAGTGACAGTGAAGAATCACTATCATCTTCTGCGGATTGATAATTTATTCGATCAACTAAAGGGTGCACGTTGGTTCTCGAAGATCAATTTTCGATCAGGATATCATCAGATGCATTTGAAGGATGATGATATCTTGAAGACTGATTTCCGTTGTTTTCATGGGAATTATGAGTTTGTTGTGATGCCATTCGGTGTGATGAATTCTCTAGCTATGTTCATGGGGTTAATGAACACTTTGTTTCATAAGTTCCTGGAAAAGTTTGTGGTGATTTTCATCAACAACATCCTTGTGTTCTCCGTGTTCGAGGAGGAGCATGCAAGGCATCTGCATGCGGTTTTGGGAGTTCTTCACTGTGAGAAGCTGTTTGGGAAGTTGTTGAAGTGTGAGTTTTGAACTCGAGAAGTCTGTTTCATGGGGCATGTTTTATCCCAGTATGGAGTAGCTGTGGATCTGTCAAAGATAGAAGTAGTTGTGTCTTGGAAATCCCCCAAGACAATGGAAGAGGTGCAAATCTTCTTTGGTCTCACAGGTTATTATAGGAAATTCATAGCCAATTTCTCTCAGGTTGCAGCTCCTCTGACAGCATTGACTAGGAAGGATCAGGTGTTCATGTGGACTGATCAATGTCAGACAAATTTCAAATATTTGAAAGAGAAGTTGGTCAGTGCTCTGGTTCTTTGTCCGCCAATAAAAGGAGTTTAGTTTGAGGTTTTCTGCGATGCTTCGTGTCTAGGGTTAGTTGTGTTCTGATGAAGTGGAGATCATTCATTTATTATGGGTCTCGGTAGTTGTGTCCCCATAAATGTAACTATTCCACCCACGATCTCGAGTTGGTGGCAACGGTGTTTGCTCATAAGTTGTGGAGACATTACCTCATTGGCGAGCATTTTTTAGTCTTCACCGATCATAAGAGCCTGAGGTATGTTTTTTTTCAGTGTGAATTGAACTTGTTGTTAGGGTTGGTTTTCGGAGAACCAACTGTTTATACATTGATTACATGAATGTACACTTATTATATATTGTTCATTATTCTGGATGACTATAATATAATAATGTCCTGGAATATTTGTTGCATTAATAAGGTCATGACAGATCCCCGCTATGATGAGAACCTTGAAATTTTATAACAATATTCTTAAATAAAGTTCTACAGTTGGATTACATACTATGATATGACACATGGTATACAGACCATCATGTGTGAGTACTCGTAAGAAGACAAGGCTCTCTCTCATGGAGTTCGCACTTGGTAATCTCCAAGATGAGAGATTATGAGAATAGACTCACCAGTAGCAATTACACATGTCTTGGTTTCATCAGACATTTCTATCTAAGAGCGTGTGTAATGGTCCTTAGACTAGAAGATTATCATTAACTCATGTCATGACTCACACACTTAGATTTGCTGATGAAAACCGTCATGAAGACAGTTGGCGGGAAGTAGGGTACATTGGGTGCGTCACGAATGACATGTTGTTAATGGATAAGTCGAGGAAGGATTTTTCCCTTCCATATTTATGGAAGTAGATATCTCGGGCCCCTTTGATTGAAATATAATTGTTTCTTAAATTCCATGGACATGGTGTCATGGCAAGTTTATTTCTGGAAGTCAAAGAATGACGGATCAAGCATATAGGTTTATGACACTGCCATGAAACCTTCTTGATGAGATATTGAGACAAAGGGATTAAATTACATGGTAATCATTCATTTGAGGTGACACATCAATGCAGCGTCAACTTCTTTCTCTTGGGTGCCTTGACCCGTTGCTAGACAGTAATCTTGGACTTTAGGCAAGCCCGCCTAATGCCAACAAGAAAGAGGCCTAGAGGGTCACACACTAAGTGTATCCAAGTATCTCAAGTAGAATAAAGATTATTCCTGTATGTGGTTTAATAATTATTCAAGGAAGCCTAAATAATTTTAATGTTGGAGGAAGAATAAAATGAAAAACAAAATATACACGCCATGTAGTTTTCAATGAAAAACGAGTACATGCCGTATATTAATGATTACACGCCGTGTAGTTTTTCCAGTCGGGATTTGGAGGAAATAATATTGTTTTATTAAATGATATTTATTATAATCAGTGTGGGTGCATGTCAAGGAATTAATGATTCGACACAAGGTTTTCAATAAGAGTTAATGAAATAAATAAAAGGCGTAATGCATTTATTTATTGTCATAACTCTATAACCTCAAACCCGATTATAAATATCCTCACAACCCCAACACTTTTCCTAAGAATCGTTGTGCACAACAATTCTGGAGAATTCTCTCAAGACCGAAAGAATTCCATCCTCCAAGAATGCTCTCAAGACCGAGAGAGATCCACCTCCATCGGATCAGCGCGATCTAAGGCGGAAAACACAAGAAAAGGCTTCTCCATGCTAGCACCTAGAGATTCTTTTGGCGATGTCCAGAGATACGTGGTGCACATGTGGATCACCACTAGAGGAAGTCTACACTTGGCTTCTACGATGCAACAACGAATCACATCATAACATGATCAGAAATATCAACGAAGAAAGAACACCGTAAAAGGTACTTTTTGTCAATTAATTAAATTAATTATAATGAACCTGTGATGATCCTCCTTTGTGGTTCCAGGACTATTCTTCTTCTTTGTCTATTTCTGTGATTCGATCCGTGGAGTCTGGCGCTTATCGTCATATTGATCCCGGATTGATCATTTCTAATGAAAAAAATCCAAGTGGGCACATCCACCCATGAGCTTCCGCTGCGCCCGGGACCTTCAATTAGTATCAGAGGGGTCACAACGTTGATTATAGTTATTTAATTTTTGTTGATAATTTACGCATTTATATTTGATTCAATTCAAGATAAATCGTTCTATAAAACTGAATGAACGAGATCTGTTCTTCCTCCTTCGTTTCTCGATTCACATAACAGAAACAACATTTTAATTTTAATTTTGATTAAAATAAAAATGAGGAACTCATCCGGAGGAGTCGCTCATTCTGTCTGTACAACACAAGAATACACGACGTGTAGTAAAAACTACACGCTGTGTGCTTAGGTTCAATGAATCGGTACTGGTCCGCCAAACCCACATTGTGTGAATTGAGCATACCTAAGTTTTTATTACACTATGTTGACCAGAACTGAACGATGCATGGAAACTGGAATACACAACATGTATGTTGAATCAACACGTTGTGTAGTCCGATCCGGCCTAGGTGAAACTGTGTACAAGGAGAAGCCATGTACCACGTAGACAGGATTACCAGGACGGTAACCGCGTAACAAGGAAATACACGCTGTGTTAGATTAATCTACATGCCGTGTACTCCAAAATTTCAAAATAATATAAAACACACCAAATCCCCCGGCGTGTACTTTGGATAAAGGGTGAAAATAAATACACACTGTGTAATATAGCCTACACGCCATGTACTTTCTAGAAATGGAATTTCACCAGGTTTCCTCCAAAGTACAAAGACCTGTACAAGGAATATGGATGAGAATAATCTCAAGGAAATTCAGAAAAGAATTTAAGATAAAAAATTGATTAATTATAAGATCATAATTAATTAAATTCAAGCGTGACTTATCATGAATAAAAGAAGGATTAAAAAAATTTGAATACTAAATATGCGTAAATGTCATTGCATGCTATGGATGATCATGAGCTAGACCAAAGACCCTTTGTGTGTGTATGGTTTCATTTAAATTTATTTAATTTAAATTCGTTGGTCTGCGAGCCTTCTTCCAATAAAATGTAGGGCCTGCGTGCCCATGGTTTCTTTAATGTAAACCCCATGTAATGGAGGATCTCCCAAGCCAGAGGAGACGGTTCAAAATCCGAAGCTGAGGCGAAACCAACCCAAGAAGATACAAAGGTGGACAGGTGGGAGCTGCAAAAACACAAACCATCGGGTTAAAGGTGTTTTTCCCTTGGTCAGGGTTATCTTATCAAAACTTGTAGATAAGCTAACCAATAGAAGCTCATGATCATGCCATCTTATTTTATTTCAATTTGATTTAAAGGTTTATTTATTATGTAAGTGTTGTCACATTCACATAATTAATGAAATAAAAAAGCATGCAAAGATGGAATAAAATAAAAACCGGACTATGCGTAAACATTATCAGAACATGGTTTATCACTTAAACAAGCATCACTTAATATTAAAAAGCATGTGGTAATGCAAAACAATGAATAAAGGATTAAAATCCCTCAAATACCATATTAAGTCATACCAAGACTTCCGTTACTTGATTAAGGGAAAGACTCAATAAAACTATGTGTTTGACCAACCCTTGTTCGGACACTTTCTTTTATAAAGGAAGCTCTTATGAAAGTTTTGGGTAGACTTAAACATTTTACATCAAGAGGAACAACCCTTGCTAGACTTGTTGTAAAATGGAGGCAAGTGTTGAGGGAATCCAAGTTAGGATTTCAGGATTGGGGAGTCCACTCAACAGATCAAGGAACTGTAAGCTCACAGTTGGCAAATACCTGCCTACCTAAATACCTTTAAATAGCTTGACCAACCCTTGTTGGGGTTATGCGAAGGGGAATATGGATCCTTTCCACTATAATGTAATCACAAATGGACATTCCGAGTTTAATGGTGAGGTCCATTGGAACTTGATAAAATAGTGGGAGAATTAATAAATTCATTTATTATTTTTCATAAAATGTAATCAAAAGGTACTAATAAATCTACTCTTTTAATTTGTAGAATCAATCTAACAAACTAGTCAACCACATTTTCTCTACGATCAATTCTGGATAAACACAATATCCTCACCGGCAGTAACTTTTAGGAATGGTTTAGGCGCCTTCGGGTTATCCTACGCCATGAAAGAATGTTTTACGTGATGGAGTCCTCGCTTGCTGATTCGCCTGCCCAAGGGGCGAGTGATGAAGATTTCCTAGTCTATGATCAACATTTGAGCGATGCACTCAATGTTCAATGTTTGATGCTGTCATCAATGTCTAGTGAGCTCATGAAGTCTCATGAAGACATGGATTCCTATAGCATGCTCGATCACCTCCGTGGTCTATACCAGGAGAGAGCAAGATAGGAAAGGTTTGAGATCTCCAAGGCTCTATTTCAGAGCAAGCTTGGAGAGGGTTCCCTAGCTGGGCCTCATGTACTGAAGATCATTGGCTACATTGAGTGCTTGGAGGTTCTAGGGTTTAAACTCCCCGAAGAACCGGGTACCGATCTCATTCTTGCATCACTCCCCCAGAGCTTCTCTAACTTTTTTGTAAATTTCAACATGAACAACATTGAGAAGTCTCTATCTGATCTTCTTATCTTCACTCACCAAGTGGACAATGATATGAAGCGTGAAAATACTTTTGTCCTTATGGTGAATAAACGGAAAGAGAAGGAGAAGAGCTTTAAGCCCAAAACTTCTTCAAGGACTTCCAAGAAAAGGAAAATTAAAGGGTAGGCAAGAGAACATGAGGCTATTTGTTTTGCATGTGGCAAGAAGGGCCACTAGAAGAAAAACTACACCCAGCCAAGGAAGTAAGGGGAAGCTTCAGGTGCGTTTGTTATCGAATGAAATCTATCTATTTCTACCAATTGGTTATTAGATACTGCTTGTGGTGCTCACATTTTTATCCAAATACAAGAACCAAGTAGATTTAGAAAGATTGACCGTGGTGAGGTGGATCTGCGAGCAACCAACAGAGCCAGACTCATTATTGTAGCTGTCAGAGACTACCACCTCACATTGCCTACTAGGATGGTCTTGGTATTAAAAGGATGTTATTATGTACCCTATATAACCAAAAACATTATTTCAGTATCCAGATTAGATACTGATGGATTCATCTTCAAGTTTGGAAATGAATGTTGTTACTTTTATAAAGATAACATTTGTTTTGGTAGGGAACATTTATATAATGACCTTTATGTGTCAGACTACACAAACCAAGTAAAGGCGATCAATGACAAAGTTAATTCACATGACTCATACCACACCCAACTTTGGCATCACTGGTTAGGTCATGTTAATGATAAACATTTGACAAAATTACATCAAGATGGGTATTGAGATTCTTTCGAACTAAAACCACTTGGTGTATGTCATGCGTGTCTACAAGGAAAAATGACCGAAACCCCATTTAGTGGGAAAGGTGAAAGGGATAAAGAGCTTCTAGAATTAGTTCACAAATATGTGTGTGGACTATTTCCAGTTGAAGAAAGGGGTGGGTTCTTGTACTTTATAACTTTTACTGATGATTTTAGTAGATATGGATATATTTACTCAATGAGGTATAAGTCAGATTGTTTTGATCGGTTCAAAGAATAAAACAATGAAGTTGAGAAACAGCTTGGTAAGAAAATTAAGAAACTCTGCTCAGACAGAGGAGGATAATATCTTAATCAGGACTTCATTGATTTTTACGGGATTTTGGGATTCTATCTTAACTCACTCCTCCTTACACGCCTTAGTGGAATGGTGTAAGTGAAAGGAGGAACCACACCCTGTTGGACATGGTGAGATCAATGATGAGTCATGCGAGTCTTCCATTATCCTTTTGGGGATATGCATTACAAACAACATTACACATACTAAACTAAGTACCAAATAAATCGATAAATGGTATTCCATACGAATTATGGAGTGGACGCAAATCCATGTTATCAAATTTACATGTGTGGGGTATCAAAGCATTTGTTAAGGCCTCTTTAGGTAACAAGCTTGCACCCCGAGGCACAAAGTGTACCTTTATAAGATATCCCAAGGAAACACAAGGATATTACCTATACAACCCCTCAGATAAAAAGGTTATAGTGGCAAGAAACACCATATTCCTTGAGAGGGAGAACATCTCTAAAAGAGATAGTGAGAGTGAGATAGACTTCGATGAAGTCAAGGCTCAAGATACACAAGTGTTGGTACAAGAATAGATTCCAAAAAAGCCCCGTGGAAGAAAAATCTATTCCAGAGACACAAGAACTGCGTAGGAGCACGAGAGAGATGAGAGAACCAGAATGATATGGTTTTCTTGTCATCGAGGATGATGAATCGTTATTGGCTGGAAATGATGATCCTCTTACCTACAAGGAAGTAGTTGAAGGCATAGATGTTGCCAAGTGGAAAGAAGACATGAATTTTGAAATGGATTCCATTTACCAAAACCAAGTATAGATTTTGGTAGATCCTCCGGTTGATATAAATCCTGTAGGTAATAAATGGGTATTCAAGAATAAACTGGACATGGAGGGACAAGTCAGCATCTATAAGGCACGACTGGTTGCAAAAGGTTTTAGACAGTGTCAAGGAATTGAATATGATGAAACCTTTTCACCGGTTGCGATGCTGAAATCCATCAGAATCCTATTGGCCATTTCCACTTACCATAACTATGAAATTTAAAAAATGGATGTCAAAACAACATTTCTTAATGGGAACCTCCAGGAAGATGTCTACATGACACAACCTGAAGGGTTTGTGACTCCAAAGGATGCCAACAAGGTATGCAAGTTGTAGAAATCCATTTATGGATTAAAGCAAGCATTAAGGTCATGGAACATTTGTTTTGATGAAGCTGTAACGAAATTTGGATTTATTAAGAACAAATGTGATCCCTGTGTCTACAAATGGTTTAGTGGAAGTGCAGTCATTTTCCTAATAGTATATGTTGATGAAATATTTCTAATTGGAAATGAAGTACCTGTCTTACAGTCAGTTAAGGCATGGTTGGATAAATGCTTCTCTATGAAAGACTTGGGCGAGACAACATATATTCTTGGGATCAAGATCTATCGTGATAGATCCAAGATAATGCTGGGCCTAAGTCAAAGTACATACATTGACAAGATACTGAAGAGATTCAGTATGGAACAATCCAAGAGGGGATTGTTTCCAGTGTCACATGGCATTTATCTTGCCAAGAAAATGTGTCCTCAAACACATGGGGAAAGAAAGAAAATGGAAAGGATCCCTTAGGCATCCTCGATTGGTTTAGTCATGTATAATATGTTATATACAAGGCTAGATGTTGCTTACGCATTAAGTGCAGTTGGTAGATATAAAGCTAATCCCGGAGACTTCCATTGGATGACAGTCAAGACTATAATTAAGTATCTGAGGCATACTAAGGATATGTTCCTGGTTTATGGAAGAGATGAGGAACTACTCATCAGATGAAATGTAGATGCTAGTTTCCAGACTGATCAAGATGACATGAAGTCGCAGATTGGATACATCTTCAGTTTGAATGGAGGTGTAGTGAACTATAAGAGCTCAAAGCAAGGTGTGGTCGCAGATTCTACAACAGAGTCCGAGTATATCAAAACTTCTGAGGCAGCTAAAGAAGCAGTATGGATGCGAAGCTTCGTCCAAGATTTGGATGTAGTACCTAGAAGTAAAGATCTTATCACACTCTATTGTGATAATACTACAACGGTGTCACTTGCAAAAGAGACAAGGTCACATCAACAGACAAAGCACATACTTCAGAAGTATCATCTCTTGAGGGATTTTTCTCAGAGAGGTGAAGTTGCAGCGAGAATTATTTCCACAGAAGACAACGTGGTGGACCCCTTGACAAAAACACTGACTCAACAGAAACATGATCATCATGTGAGGTTTAGCGGACTAAAAGTTGTAGGCAGTTGGCTCTAGTCCAAGTGGGAGTTTGTTAGGGTTGGTGTCCTGAGAACCAAATGTTTATACTTTGATTACATGAATGTACACTTATTATATATTGTTCATTGTTTTACATGACTATAATATAATAATGTCATGGAATATTTGTTGCATTAATAAGGTCATGGAAGATCCCTGCTATGATGAGAACCTTGAAATGCTATAACAATATTCTTAAATAAAGTTCTATGGTTGGATGACATACTATGATATGACACATTATATATAGACCGTCATGTGCGAGTACTCATAAGAAGACGAGGCTCTCTCTCATGGAGTTTGCACTTAGTAATCTCCAAGATGGGATATTTTTAGAACAGACCCGCTAGTAGTAATTCCGCATGTCTTGGTGTCATCGAAAATTTCTATCTATGAGCGTGTGTAATGGTCCTTAGACTAGAAGATTATTATTAACTCATGTCATGACTCACACACTTAGATTTACTGACGAAAACCGCCACGAAGACAGTTGGTGGGAAGTCGGGTACGTTGGGTGCGTCATGAATGACATGCTGTTAATGGATAAGTCGAGGAAGGATTTGTCCCTTCCATATTTATGGAAGTTGATATCTCGAGCCCCTTTGATTGAAATATAACTGTCGCTCAAATTCCATGTCCATGGTGTCACGACGAGTTTATTTCTAGAAGTGAAAGAATGACGGATCAAGCATATAGGTTTATGACACTACCATGAAACCTTCTTGATGAGATATTGAGACAAAGGGATTAAATTACACGGTAAGTGTTCGTATGAGGTGACACGTCAATGCAGAGTCAACTTCTTTCCCTTGGGTGCCTTGACTCATTGCAAGACAGTAATCTTGGACTTTAGGCATGCCCACCTAATGCCAACGAGAAAGAGGCCTAGAGGGCCATACACTAAGTGTATCCAAGTATCTCAAGTAGGATAAAGATTATTCTCGTATGTGGTTTAATAATTATTCAAGGAAGCCTAAATAGTTTTAATGTTGGAGGAAGAATAAAATGACAAACAAGATATACATGTCGTGTACATTGAATGTACATGCCGTGTAGTTTTTATTTTAGAAAGGAAATGAAAAATGAAAACAAGATATACATGCTGTGTACATTGAATGTACACGTCGTGTAGTTTTCAATGAAAAACGAGTACACGCCGTGTATTAATGATTAAACGCCGTGTAGTTTTTCCTGTCGGGATTTTGAGGAAATAATATCATTTTATTAAATGATATTTATTATAATCAGCATGAGATCATGTCAAGGAATTAATGATTCGACATGGGGTTTTCAATAAGAGTTAATGAAATAAATAAAATGCATCACACGTTTATTTATTGTCATAACTCTATAACCTCAAACCTGATTGTAAATATCCTCACAACCCCAACACTTTTCCTAAGAATCGTTATGCACAACAATTCTGGAGAATTCTCTCAAAACCAAAAGAACTTTGTCCTCCAAGAATGCTCTCAAGACCGAGAGAGACCCACCTCCATCAGATCAGGGCAATCTAAGTCAGACAACGCAAGCAAAAGCTTCTCCACGCTAGCACCCAGAGATTCCTTTGGCGATGTCCAGAGATACGTGGTGCACGTGTGGATCACCGCTAGAGGTAGTCTACACTTGGATTCTGCGACGCAATGACAAATCACATCAGAACATGATTAGAAATATCAATGAAGAAAGAACGCCATAAAAGGTACTTCTTGTCAATTAATTAAATTAATTATAATCAACCTATGATGATCCTCCTTTATAGTTCCAAGACTATTATTCTTCTTTGTCTATTTCTGTGATTCGATCTGTGGAGTCTGACATTTATCATCGTATTGATCTCGGATTGATCATTGCTAATGAAAAAAAATCTAAGTGGGCACATCCACCCACAAGCTTCTGCTGCGCCCGGGACCTTCACTTGTGACAATGTCAGTGGATGAAGTTCTTACAGGATTAGGACTTCAAAATTTCGTATACACCTGAGATGGGGAATGTTATAGCCGATGTGCTAAGCAGGAAGTCATGTAGTGATGCAGTGCGTGAATTAGGTGATTCCTATAGAGTGATGGAAGAACTTTCAGCATTACATATGGATATGAGAGAAGTTGGGGGAATATGTTGTCTTTTTCAGATGATGGTGTAATCATCTCTGGTGAAACAGGTAGAAGAGTCCTAGATGGAGGATCTTAAGGTGGAGGTCTGGAGAGAGCGAGTTGTTTGTGGCGAGGCTCCTGATGGTTGGTCTGAGGATGAACAACACCAGGTGTTGTTTTCGAGAAGGCTTTTCATTCCTTTGACGTCACGTGAGATGGTTCTCAGAGTCCCATAGTTCACCCTTAGCGGAACATCTTGGCGTGATAAAGATGTATCAAGCTTTGAGAGGTCGGTTTTGGTGGTCTGGGCTGAAGCGTACAATTGTAGAGTTTTCATCTCAATGTTTGGTCTGACAGAAGGTGAAGGCCGAGCCCCGCATTCCCGGTGATTTTCTCTAGCCGTTTGATGTTCCTCAGTGGAAGTGGAAGGAAATCTCTATGGAATTTTTTACCAGTTTACCTCGATCTCGGGGAGGCTATGATGCTATATGAGTGGCAGTGAATCATAGGACGAAATCAACCCACTTTATAGCAATTAAGGAGTTGTTCTCAGTGGAGGTTTTGCCGAGGCAATATCTGGAGGGGGTGGTGAGACTCCATAGGGTCCTGAGGACGATCATTTCTGATTGAGATCCTCATTTTACCTCCAGGGTGTGGAGAGGTCTCCTGTATGCTTTTGGTTCTCAACTATACCTTGGAACTGCTTTTCATATGCAGATGGACGGTCAGACAGAACAAACCATCCAAACTCTTGAATACATGATTCACTCTTGTGTCCTGGATTTTGGAGGTTTGTGGATGAGGTAGTTACCCTTGGTAAAGTTCTCTTACAACAATAGTTTTCATTCCACCATCGGTATGGCGCCGTTTGAAGCCTTGTATGGATGAACTTCTTATTCTTTGTTGTGATGGACTAGGGTTGGAGAGTCATCAATTCTTGGGCCGAAACTGGTATAGAGTACAACAGAGATGGTTTGGGTGATTTACGAGCGGATGAAGGTAGTGCAAGATCATCAGAAGCCCTATGCTGATCATAATAGGAGACCTCTAGAGTTTGAAATTGGGGATCAAGTGTTTCTGAAGGTGTCTCCCCATCATGGGAAGCGAATGTTTGGTCGTGGGAGTAAGCTTTCTCCCCAGTTTTTTGGGCCTTTCAAAGTGTTGACTCGTGTTGGAGCCATGGCGTATCGGGTAGCACTTACCCCGTAGATGATTTAGATACACAATGTTTTCCATGTGTCACAGATCCATTGTTATCTTCATGATGACTCTCATGTCATCGATTGGGTGGGATCGATGTTGATGATGATGCGACCTTCGAGGAGCGGCCTGTGGAGATCCAGGACTGCTAGGAGAAGGTGATGCATGGGTGTGCTGTCCCCTTGGTTTGTGTCTTGTGGTGGCACAATGGCATGGAGGAGAGTACATGGGAACATGAGTAGCGGATACAAGCTCAATACCCCGAGTTGTTTGATGTTTAGCTCTTTTCTTGTAATGTTGTTCATTTGGTGGTTGTAGACTCTTTCCATTTAGGAGATGACTCTCTTTTTTTTCTTATTGTGGCTTGCTCTCTTTTGAGAGGTATCTCCCCCAGGAGAGTGTTTAGGAGCTGGTTGTGATTGTCACATGTTTTCACGTTGTTCTTTATAAAGCGGTTGAGTTCCTGTGGTGGCAAGAGCTTTAAGAGGTATCTTGGAGGGTGGTTGTACGAACCCTTTTTTTATGTTTTGTATCTTTATTGGTTTTGGATTCTTGAGGGTAAGAATTGTTTGAGAGGTATCTGATGTAATGGCCCAAACCTATTTGGTCCATTACTTTGTGAAAGTATGGTGTTTGAGGTGTTCTGGGAGGTCAAGGCGACTTATTTCAACACTTCCAAAATTTCCAGTTTTCCAACGGTAGCTCGTTTTACCGGTTGGCCAAGAACAGCGAGTCAGGAGTGGTGATTCAGAATGATGAGTTAGCAACGGTGATTCACAACAGTGAATCGTGACAGTAGCTCATTGAAAAGTGACTTGAGAACTATGGATCGTTGTCATGAACCAACCCTGGACAACCCTAAACCGGTCACTCGAGTTGGTTCACGATAAGGCCCGAAGGGCATTCTCGATCCCCATGGGCTGACAACTAGTGCTGGGCATCAATATAAACTAGTTGAGAATGATTTGGTCCATAAAAAAATACTGATAAATAAACATAAACTGAACAAAATAGCTAAATAAAAGAAGTTTAACTAAACAAAGTTGGAGCAAAAAAAGGAATAAACTCAGTAACGAGACAAACCTCAAGTGACCTCATGGGTCACCATGGAACATATACCACACCCACTACAAGAGAGATCCAAAACTAGACCCTAAAACTGAAAAGACAAAATAGGCCTAAGAATCGAGATGCTTAGTAGGAATTCCAGAGTACAACAACGCCCTATGCCCTTACCTTTAAAAAGAAACCCAAAACGTGCTAGTTTGAAAATAAGACATAATAAAATAATGTTTTTCATTTTCAAATTCAAGTAACTAGCTTGGATTTTCAAGAAAAGAATTTCTCTTCCACTTCATTTTCAAAATAGGTTCCAAGCATGCATTAACATTTGAAATTTAAAGGGGACCGATTTAGATTAAAAATATGGTTTTCAAAAAATAGGGAACAATCATGAAACAACTGAATTGAAAATCGTATCACAAGAACCATGAGAAATCCCTAAGCAACTAGTGTTAGTTGGGGACTTAGGATCCTCAAAACTCAGTGAAACATGGTATAACAACCACAATGAACTACATTCTCATGCACAAGCCACTAGTAGATAACACACCCATAACCTAGTGGTCTCCAACAATCATCATTATGTTTAGTTAGTGTTGTAAGCATCAATCCATCTAGAAAAAATTGGGACAAACCACTTCCGTATTATCAAGCGTACTACTCCAAGTCCGCCCACCTAGATACCCAAGTTTCCCATGTCCTCCATTTCAAGTGGGGGTGAGTTTTTATCAAGAAAACATATATGAAATTCTCATTTTATTTACTCAAAAATGCATCCAACCTCTCACCACTGATCTCCCTCCTTGAGTGCATCCCCCTTTATAAGTCACACAACAAAGCATAAGCCTCTTTACTAGACACATATCACACATTTAACATACACATCATGTTTCTAAAAAAATGGGGAATTCCTAAAGAGGGATTTTCCACTTTTTCAAACCATTTTCAAGGTGCCAAACAAGCCTCATTATTTCACAAAGAATAACTTCGCATTTGAAAACAAACTCAACCAACACTTTCATGTTCTAAAGACATTTAAAATTTTAATTAACAAAAAAGGATTCACACATTTTAAAACAACTTGAAACCATGCTTAAATCCATGCAACCCATTTAATAAAGGTAAATCACTATTTAACCTTGAATTCATATTAAATCCCATACACTTTTCCTAACTTACAAAATCGTGCAATTTCCCCATTTTAACATCACACAAGAATCCATATTCATTTAAATCAACTTTCACAACTAATATACACACAAACATTTTGAGAAATACCCACCACACACCCAAAACCATTTTAGAAACTACTTTTGAGAATTTAAAATGTTAATCATTCTAAAACAAGCTTGGGATCATATTTTAATAAAAAATACACATGTCAACACTTAAAGCAAACCTGAAAAACAAAGTAAAGACTAACATCAACCACCACCATCACTTTTCATAACATGAATATACTATTTAATATTAAAAAAACACTTTTTAAAACACTCAAGCATTTAAGGAATTCAATTTAAAGTTATAGGTATAGGGGACCTACCTCAATGTGGAATCAAACTGAACATTTGACCCTTGATGCTTTCTAACTAAAAGTTTCTGCTCCACCACTGAGCATATGCACCTTCACATACAAATAAGGACACATATCCCCTATTCACACATCTGCATGGCGATGAACATGTACAAGGGGATCCTTACATATATGCTTATGTGCATATACTAGTCTACACTCACCTACGCATGCATTTTTCATATATATACATAGGAACACCTTGCCCCATACATGTATTTCACTGCCATGGGTGAATTTAAACGTAACAGGGGAACCTATCTATATATATACTTACCTATGAATACGCAGGTGAGTCGCCTTAGACTCTGGTGACTCGAACCTACCTCAAGGATGATCCAACAAACTACAAACAATACCAGGGTCTAAAAAATAGTGGAAAGGTTCAACACACTCGAAAAATAATACCAGGAACCCATAGACTACAAAATCCCTAAATTAAAATTGAGAGACAATAAGAATGAAAGAAAAACCTTACCCCAAAACATTGGTGGTGAACCAAAACACCCCAAACCGCCTCGCCTTTGGTGGCGGTTGCTGGAATATGCACAAGGGAGTCCTGATGGACCTTCCACACCACCTTACAATAGAAGAAACAAAGGGAATTGGAGTTAGTCCATTCATAGTGTTTGGATGAATTTCATAGGTCCACAGAGAGGTCGAAATTCGACTAAAAATAGGGAGGAGGAGCAGGGAACCATACCTCGAAGCTTTGAACAAGATTCACAAAGAAACAGAGGAAGAAAATGACAGATGGAGGGGGCCAGAGGGTGGTGCATCGCGCAACCATGGGGGGGCTTCGAACGGGGGTGCGTCCCACCGCATGGAGGTCGCATGGAGGGGTGAACGGGGCGCTGACCAGGGAGTTCGCCAGAAGGGGAAGGGGGTGCCAGCCAAGGGATTAGGGCAGCACACTACTTGGAGAGGGAGGGAGGCACCACGCAAGACACATGTGGGAGGAGGAGAGAAACTAGGGAAAAGGAAAGAAGAAAGAAAGAAAAAATAAAGAAAATAAAATAAGGAAAACAAATAAAAAAACCCTAAAAAACCTAAATATAATAATAAAAATAAAAATAAAAATAAAAATATTATCATTATTATTATTACTATTAAAATAGTCTTTTTTATTTTATTTCATTTTTTTAATGTTATTTTATTTTTCAAAATCCTCCAAACCACGCAAGATTTGGGCGCACAATTGTCAAACCGTGCGCCAGCCGTGCTCCTCTAATGGAGACCCAAAAAATTTAAAATTTAAAATCAGTTCGACATGAAACTCAAAAGAAAAACCAGATATAATTAAATAATTAGTAAATCATGGTCAGGGTGTTACACTCACCGAACGGTAGTTCACCAAATGGTGACTCGCCAAACAGCAGCTCACTGAACAATCACTCGTCTAATAGTGAGTTGTCCAATGGTGATTCATTGAACGATGACTCGTCCAACAACGAGTCATCCAACGACAACTCGTCCAATGGTTATTCATCCAATGGCGACTCATCCAACGGTGGCTCGTCCAACGGTGAGTCATGAACATGTTTCCAGTTTCCTACAGTTTCTCCCCTTTGACGTCATCTTGGACGTAAAATGCATTCAAAGCCTTATTTTAAGGGATTTAAGGCCCATTAAAAGCCCATAACCCCTATCTAAATTTTCCAAAGTGTCCGGGTTCCTTTACTTGGACAAAACATGTAATTTTGACTATATCTGCTTTTAATGGAAAATCTAAACTGTATCTAAACCACTGCTCCATTTAGATTTTCAAAAGGGTTGAGATACCTTCCGCCCTTGTTCATCCTTCTTGTTTTTCCTTAATATGGTACACCCATAGTTCTTCCTCCCATAGCAGTCATGTGATCAAACTGCAATCCTTAGATCATGTTCCCCTTAGAGTTTTCCTACTACATGCACACCCCCTATTTTAGTGAAAACAAGAAGTGGTGATCCGTCTTCAATATAAGGTATGTTCTACCTCCATTATTATGGGTTCCTTGATCTGTTTCCTACCATTTCTCCTTTCCATGTGATGACATGTGATCTCCATGTTTCTAATGGATCTTTCTTAGTTTTTCATTGGTGCGGTGGTGTCGCGGTATCCTTAGGTGGATTCATTCATTGTGTGAGAGGTGATCGTGATCCGTTGTGTGGTCCATTCTGGTGCAAAGAACGTCAGTGACCTTTTGAGGTAGGGGATTCGTTGCTTCTCTAGTTATTTACATGAAATTGTAGAGCCAACATGATTTAGACTCTTGGATTGCAATGAAATTGACATAATAAATATTTGAACCAGATTAAAGAATTGGTACCGATTATATGTTGCTTTATACCGTGATAACGGTTTGCCTCTTGATTTTCCAGATAGTGTGATATATATGCTTTTCTTGGTTAGAATGTTGTTCTTGATGGAAATTGGTAAAGAACATAAATTCAGAATTAATTGATTATTTATTGGATAAAGGTTTAAAGAGGCATGTTTAATGAATCTGGTTGTTGTTGTTTCTTAGGTTACCCATATTTGGAACCTGTGAATAATGAATTAGTTAATTCAAGATGGAATAAAAGAACTGGATGTGTGATTAAATAGAATGCCTTTGTGGGACCTAAGTTTCCCATTTTCTTGTAAGGCTGAGTGGATTATACTTTGGATCCATGAGAGCTTGTGGTGTGAAGGCTGGATGCCTTGTTTAGGGCCACATGACCAGTTGCTTTGTTTGTTTATTGCTGCTTGTAATGTGATGTGAGTCTGGGATGGCTAAGTCTGGATGACTGTTGTGGTACATGGGGCTTGAAGGCCCTGTTGTTGTGGCAAAAGTTGATGCATAGAGTGGAAAGATGCATCGGTTTATGCATGTGGGTGTCGGGGAGGACACCAGAGATGATGGAACAAGTTGAAGTTCGGCTTACACATTGATATGAAATTTGGATTCTTAATGAATATTTTATTCATTTATCTTCTTTACTCTCTCCACTGCTTGAGGCAGCTGGTTTTTCTTACTCTCCTTCCAAAAGAGGTGAATACGTGTGAGATATTCCATGTGTCTTACATGTTTAGCTTCTCGAGGATGGATGGGTCTATGCTCCTGCTATAGGTGACAAAGATTTGACGGGTAGCTCATCTACTCACCATGTTGAGCCCCTTGTGTTTGGTACCTTATAATGTTTTCCTAAAATACCTAGAAATATGGAAATATGAAAAGTGGTAATGTAGTTAATAAATGAATAAATGTTTAATCCATGGGATTGGTGCTTGATGGGATGCAATGCTAGGGTTATATTTCTAAGAAACCATGGGCTCAGTTTGGTTATGCTTAGAGGGCATGGATCTTTGCTGGAATTATAATGAAATGTAATCTAGAATTGATAATGATTAATTAATGGTTAAAGAATTAATTAACGTAAAGTAAAAATGATGAAAAGGGATAAAGTAACTTAATGAAGATCTTTGAAATGGTTGTGTGATTATAGGATATCTAGTCTTAGCAGTGGAAGCTGGGAGTCCAAGAGACGTGAGGTGCAGTTGAGTCTAAGTCTAGGTTATGACCATAGTGTGGTTGTGTTCTATATTATATCATGTAATTTATGTGTTTCTATATGCTACTCTACCCTATCGGTTAGGGCAACTAATACCCTAGGGATTTTGAGCCCTGGGGGTGTTTTACCCAACATCTCAGTGGGAGGATGGATGATTGACTACCCTCTTTGAACCCACACTCTTCTCTTGGTAGTTACTTGTGCAGGTATGCACGACAATTATTTTTCCCCATATATTTGTGTAGAGGGATGTAATGGCATGCGGTTATTTCAGACATATATTCTGGATATAGTTTCCTATGGATTACTATAGGTGTAACGTGTATAGGTTGTGATGTCTTGAGGATCATTACTTGGCATATGGATTGTAATGGATTGTGGTATAATACCTGATGTATGATACAAGCTATGTGACCTATCTTGGCTCCCACAAACTACTTGGTTACTTTTGGTTATGTGGATGTGGTGGTGATTTGCATGAGGTGCATGTTTGGTGCTTTTCCCAGGTGTTTTCGGGCTAGCCTTTTTGGAGAGAGATGCTCAGGACGTGCAACGTTGGGGAAAAACAACAAACCGGTGAGGAAGTGGTAGCGGGATACCCTTGATATTCTTTATTATATTATATACTCTTGTTTGCGATACTTGGTGAGAGTATCCATGGTGAGGCTAAGAACTTAGTATACCTTTTTAGGTGACGAGTTAGTTTTAATTTTTTATCACTGTGCTTTAGTATGTTTTCTTTACTTTTGCACGAGAGGCTCTGGGGGGGATCCTACTGAGTATACTGTTATACTCACCCTATGTTATATAAACTTTTTTTCAGGTCAATTCGAGCAGGTTATAGATCAGGTTGGTTATTACTAGCTTGGGGTTTTGCATGAGTTGTTTGGGATTCGTGGTCGCTGCCCTTTTACTTATTTGGGTATTTGCCTTTTTCCTTTTCAGTTGTAGCAGTTCTTGCATGACATTACATAAGTGCACTTGGGTTTCTTTTACTTTGTAGTATGTGTAGTAGTTGGTTGGTTTCTATCCTATCTCTCTCTTTCGCATGCATTCTCTTAGAGGATAATGCCCCCCATCTATGTGTTTACTATACCCTCGGTGCTAGTCACCAAACTGGGGCCTACTGGAGGTGGGACTCAAGTGTCATTATCTCTCTTCTCCCATTACTGGCTCAAGAGGGGTACACTTTGTGGGGAGGGGGTTGCGGCATATTTTAATGATAGTAATGAATGCATAATGCATAAAAATCATTTTTTGGATGAAGACTGAGTAGGGGTAATGTTTTTTAAGACCTAATTTTGTGCAAGATATGATGTTTGTATTTCATGGTACCGTGTAATTTCTTTGAACATATTTATTGTTCATTTTTTGATGTTTGATGTTAATTAATAAAATATTTAATAAAACAATATAGTCATGTGTGCCCTCATTATTTTATATTTTCTATACCATGTTATTGTTTTTTAAGGTAACAACATGGGCCCATACATGTTTTCCTATAAACTATATATCCTATTAATGTTGTGATAATTTTATATTACATATTTCCATATCAGGATTCCTTATAAAAGGTAATTCTTAAACATCATAAATTGAAATATTTCCTTTTAAATGTTACACGAAATCATTAAATATCAATTAAGTTTCACTAATACATTCAAATACAATGAGTGTTTGAACTTGATAGCATTAATCATTGTTTTTTCAAGCTGGAAAAGTGAATGAACTCCACAATAGGATCCACCACATCAAAACCCTTGAAAATTAAATCTCATAAAATCCCTCTTCTAATGTTGCAGTAGTCTCCAATATCCTTGAGTATGTATGCTTGTTTTAAATGGGTATTCATAGGTTGATTTTAATGGAGAAATAAATGGACGATTTGGATTGCGATTTTAGTGGATGGTTTAATAGAGGACATCATGGGGATTTAAATTAATGTTTGATCATAAATATTTAGAGACAATGACTTCAGGCTGGAACTGCTCAACTGGTTGTGATGTACACCTATTTTAGGGCATGGAAAAAGAAAATTTATATTCCTAATGTAGTATAGAGGCTGACAAGGGTCGTCTTACTTGAGGAGCATCATAGTTGGTTTGATCACCAATTCTAATTCACCTAATCTAATTATTATTGTTTTTTTATATTATTTATGGAAATGTTAGTTTTGGTAGTTTTGGAAAATCATGAAATTAAAATAATGAAATGAATAATTTAAATCTAAATGCAGATGTGAAGAAAATGAAATTAGGGAAGAGAGGTCTTGATCCTAGGGTTGGATAACATAAGTTCATTTATTATTTATTTGTTGTTTAAATTCAATTTGATAATTCATTTGGTAAAACCTCACTAATGAATTACTTTTCTTTGATTTATTTAGTGTGTGATTTTAGAATTCCTTTAGCGCACTAAACCACAACTCCAATAGTCAAATAGGATAACATCTCAACCGATAATGTTATTCCTAAAAGAATTGGATCCACCATATGTCATTTTATCTCTTTAGTAAACCTCAGCTCCACCGTATGAAGGGTTTTCCCAATAGAAGAGAGGGAAAAATAATTAATCAATGAAAAAATGGAATTAAAAATAATTTTGTGGTGGATGACCACCTCAGTCGTGCAATACTCTTTCATCCACCAAAAATAGAATAAAATAATTTTTGAATTGAAGCACAATAACAAAGAACACCATGAAACCTCCCTTAGGGAAAAGACTTAGGTTAGTCACTTTCCATTGAAAAGTGAAATGATATCACAATGAAAATATGGATGTGAGAAAGATAATTAGAGTTCAAAGAGAAAGAAGGATGGAAGAAGAAAATGAAACACTTGAATTAAAAATATGAATATGTGTTACATGTGAAAAGAAAACTAAAATAATAAGAAAAGAAAGATATACTAAATAATAAGCATGAACCTTGGTCTCCTATCCAATGGTGGTTGATTGTATGGATTGGAATGATTTGTGAAGGAGGAGCTCTCCTCCTTTTATAGGCAAGATTATCCCTTCGAAAGTCTATGCGTGATAGCCACATTAAATGGTCGATTCATGCATGGAATCCTTCATGAAAGTTGTTCCTTTGTGTATTTATCATCTCTGCCCACAGATTTTAGCATATGTGGTTGTGTGAAGAGAGGTTTATTCCCTTTTTACTTTGAGAATTTAATCTGCCTAGGGAGACTCTCCAAATTCCATATCTTCAGTTTCTCATGAATTAATGGTCTTGTAAACAACCGATTCATGCATGGAATTATTCATTAAACATGTTAATAACTTCCTTCTCCATCTCCATGTATAATTTAAGCTTCATTGGGCCTTATAACTTTGAGATATGAACTCATATTTAAAACATTTCAGATATGTGAGAAATATTCTAGGCCTCTGTTATGATCTAATTTTGGGCCTTCAATTGATGGATTGAGCTTGTAGCCTAGGAGAAAATGTTTCCCAAGACTTCTAAGATCCTAAAAAAATGAATTTCACAATTTCAATTAGTTTATAAAAATTAATGGCCGAAATACATAATAAAATAAAATAGTTAAATCCCAAAATTAGGTCATTTTTATAATTAAGATCAAAATTTCACAAAAACATAAAAATGTCACAATTTCCAATAAAATAACACTATGGAGAGTTTAAAAATATTTAAATTAAATGTAAAATTATAGAAAATATTAGTTCTGTCAATCCCCCCACACTTAAACTGTCACGACCCCCTCTCCACAAAGTGTACCCCTCCTGGGCCGGCAATGTGAAAAGGGAGATAAAGACCCCCGAGTCCCGCCTCCAGTAGGCCCCGGGTTGGCGACTAGCACCGAGGGTATAATAAACATACAAATGGGAGGCATTACCCTCTAAGAGAACACATGGAGAAGAGAGAGATAGAATAGACTCCAATCAACTCCAACTTAGAACTGAGATATAAAAGGAAACCAAGTACATATATGAAATGTCATGCAAAAGTACTACAACTGAAGGGGAAAACTAAAAGTACCCAAAAAAAAAAGATAAACGGCAGCGACCACGAGCCCGAACAGCTCCTCCTCCAACAACAAGCTAGTAGTAACCCGCTTGATCTCCAACCTGCTCCAAGTGACCTGAAAAACAGTTTATAGATACATAGGGTGAGTATAACAGTATACTCAGTAGGATCCTCCCCAAGCCTCTCGTGCAAAAGTAAAGAAAGCATGCTAAAGCCCAGTGAACAACAAGTGAAACTAACTCGTCACCTAAACAGGTATACTATGTTCCTAACCTCACCATGGCTACTCTCACCAAGTAACGCATACAAGAATATAGAATATAGTAAAGAATATCAAGGGTACCCCACTACTACTTCCCCACTAGTTTGCCGCTTTTCCCCAATGACATACGTCCTGTGCATCTCTCTCCAAAGTCTTGCCCGCAGATACCTGGGCGAAACTCCACAATCTGCACCCCGTGCACCACATAGGCTTGCCCGCAGACACCTGGGCGAAGCACCACACCTTCCTCACAACCAAAAGTAACCAGGTAGTCTCTGGGAGCCACCACAGCTCGCATAACGTGTATCATACGTCGGGTATAATACCTCAAGCCATTACAGCCCATACTCCGAGTAAGGATCCTCAAGCCATCATAGCCTATACACGTTACACCTATAGTAGTCCGTAGGATACTATATCCAGAATATATGTGTGTGAATAACCACAAGCCATTACAGCCCTCTACACACATATATGGGGTAACTAACCGCTGTGCCTCATGGCACAAATATCTACCAAGAGAAGAGAGCGGGGCCAAAGGGGGTAGTCAGCCATTCGACCTCCCATCAGAATGTTGGGGAAAACACCCCCCCAGGGCTCAAAATCCCCGGGGTGTCAGTTGCCCTTACCGACAGGGTGGAGTAGCGTATAGAAACACAAAAAGTACAGAATATATAAGTAACTCACATCCACACTATGGGCATTACCTAGTCTTAGATACAACTGCAGCTAACGTCTCTCAGACTCCAGACTGATACTTCTAAGACTAGGTATCCTATAAGCACACAAACATTTGAAGAGATTTATTAGATTACTCCATTCTCATTTTATCATTTCCACTGTACGTTAATTAATTAATTAACCACGAACAATTTAACACATTAAACTAAATTGGCATCACATTCAAAACTGCTCCTTTTTAGGATTCACATCACTATTAAATTCCAGTATCTCCATCCCCGTGGATTTTCACCATTTAATCAAACATTCATTATAGAGTTACCTTCCCACATTCCCAGGCATTCTAGAAAAGAATCCTATGCTACTAAACACAAAGGAGGCTCAACACGGTGAGTAGATATACTACCCGTCAAGTCTTTGCCGCCTATAGAAAGAGCATAGACCCATCCTCCATCGAGGGGCTAAACACGGAAAGCACGTGGCATACCCCGCGTGTCTTCACCTCTTTCGGAAAGAGGGTAAGCAAGACCAGCTGCCTTGACCAGTGGGGAAAAGTAAAGCAGATAAACAACCAAACCAAACCACCAACATCAAACCATCACATTCATCTCATACCATCATCCTTGGTGTCCTCCCCGACACCCATATGCATAAACCGATGCATCTCGCCACACTAGGCGTCATCCGCTGCCACAACCACAAGTCCCCATGCCTCCACATATCACAATAGCCATCTAGGCTCACATCAAATCACCAGTAGTAGGAAATCAAAGATCACAAAATGGGCTCTCGTCCCTTTAACAAGGCATTCAGCCTTCAAACAAAATGAGCACTCAGAGCTCCAAACCACAAGGCATTCAGCCTTACAAGCAAGCGGGTAACTCAGAACCCTTTTGAAATTATCGAACTAATAGTTTTTTAATCCATATTGAATTGACAGATTTGTTATTCGTAGGTTCCAATCATGGATACCTAATCAGTAAGCTATCACAATTAAATAACCATGCTTACTTCCCTAATTTGATTATCCTCAAATTAGAACAACTACAACAACTGAAATAACCAGATTAATTTACATTCCTCTTTATCTTTATCCAATTAATTAACAATTAATTTCGGCTTTACGTTATTTATCAATTTCCATCATGAACGAGCAACTAATTAAAGAAAAACATAGATATCACTCTATCTAGGAAAACATGAGGCAAACCGTTATCACGGTATAAAGCAAAAACATGCGATCAACCAATTCTTTTAATCCGGTTCAAGTATTTAATTAGGTCAATTTTCATTGTGATCCAAAGGGATAAATCATGCTAATTCTACGATTGAACATATACAATTAGAGAAGCCATGAATCCCCTACCTCAAACAGTTCCTCACGTTCTTTATCCACACAACAGGTCACGATCCTCCCCTCGCGACAACTGCATCCACCGGAGGATGCTGCAGTATGACAGTACCAACCAACCCCAAGAAAACCCATTAGAATCTTGGAAATTACATGGTATAATTATGGAAAGGAGGATAGGAGAAGATGAACCCCAAAGAATGATGATACAACATACCTTATATCTAAGATTGATCGACAGGGCTCGGTTGCATCCAAAACAGAGCAGAACCAATCCTAGGAGTAAAGATTGATTGTGCAACTCCTACGGGAAGGATTGAAAGGTTCTAGTGCCTCTTAGTTGAGAACAAAGGGAAAGAACAAGGGAGAATGATATCTCATCCCTTTTTGAAGGTTAAATGGGGCAATGATTTAAGATCCGGTTAATTCTCCATTAAAAACGGATCGCATTAACCCACGCAGTTTGACCAAGTAAAACATTCCAAGCCTTAGGAATAATTAATATAGGATTTATGGCATTTTAAATGGCCTTAAGAGCCCTTAAAATAAGGCTTAAAAAGTATTTTATGTCAAAGGAAACATCAAAAGGGGCAAAACTGTAGGAATCTGGAAACACTGTTCACCCACTGTTACTGTACATGAAACCGATCTGTGAAACCGATCTGTGAAACCGATCTGTGAAACCGATCTGTCAGACCGATCTGTGAAACCGATCTGTCACACCGATCTGTGAAACTGATCTGTCAGACCGATCTGTGAAACCGATCTGTCAGACCGATCTGTGAAACCGATCTGTCAGACTGATCTGTGAAACCGATCTGTCACACCGATCTGTGAAACCGATCTGTCACACCGATCTGTGAAACTGATCTGTCACACCGATCTGTGAAACCGATCTGTGAAACCGATCTGTCACACTGATCTGTGAAACTGATCTGTCACACCGATCTGTGAAACTGATCTGTCAGACCGATCTGTGAAACCGATCTGTCACACCAATCTGTGAAACCGATCTGTCAGACCGATCTGTTAAACCGATCTGTCACACCGATCTGTGAAACTGATCTGTCAGACCGATCTGTGAAACCGATCTGTCAGACCAATCTGTGAAACCGATCTGTCAGACCGATCTGTGAAACCGATCTGTCAGACCGATCTGTGAAACTGATCTGTCACACCGATCTGTGAAACTGATCTGTGAGACCGATCTGTCAGACCGTTCGGTGAGACCGATCTATTACTGTTCATAAAACTGGAAACACTGTTCACAGAACTGGAAAATTGGCAAAGTGTTGGGGATAAGTCCCCTTGACCTCCCAGAACACCTCCAACACCAACATTTCACAAAGTAATGGACCGGAGAGGTCCGGGCCATTACATTAGATACCTCTCAAAACATTCTCATCCTCGAGAATTAAAAACCAACCCAGAAGAAAAGAGGGGTCCGAACAACCACCCCATAAGATACCTCTCAGGGGAAAACCACCATGAGTTGTTCAAAATCTGGAACAAAACTTCGACATCCGGGAACAAACAATCCATACCCAAACAATTCATTAAAAACATCACATCAAAGGTACATAAATAAAACATGAAAGGTCTAACCATAAAGGAAACATTATTACAAAAAAAAGAGTTAAACATTAAACAACTCTGGGTACTAAGCACGTATCTGTGACTCACGTTCCCAGGTACTCTCCTCCATGCCACCGTGTCGCCACAAGACACAAACTAAGGGGATAGAACGCCCACGCAACACCTTCTCCTTGCGGTCTTGGATCTCCACAGGTCGCTCCTCGAAGGTTGTATCATCATCAACATCGATATCTCCCCAATCGATAACATGAGATTCATCACGAAGATAACGACGGAGCTGTGATACATGGAAAACATCATGTATCCGACTCATATGAGGGGGAAGTGCTACTCGATACGCCACAGCTCCAACACGAGCTAACACCTCGAAAGGCCCAACAAACCGGGGAGAAAACTTACTTCCACGACCAAACCTTCGCTGCCCACGACGGGGAGTCACCTTCAGAAACACATGATCCCCAACATTAAACTCTAACGATCTCCTTCTTTGATCAACATATGATTTCTGACGATCCTGTGCTGTCTTCATCCTTTCACGAATCACCTGTACCATCTCTGTTGTATTCTGCACTAGTTCTGGTCCGAGAATTGCTGACTCTCCGACCCCAGTCAAGCACAATGGAGAACGGAAAGGCCGGCCATACAGGGCTTCAAATGGCGCCATACCAATGGTGGAGTGGAAACTATTATTGTAAGAGAACTCTACCAAGGGTAAGTGCTTCATCCATGAACCTCCAAAATCAAGAACACAAGAGCGTAGCATGTCTTCAAGAGTCTGGATGGTTCGCTCTGTCTGACCATCCGTTTGAGGATGAAAAACAGTGCTAAGGCACAGTTGAGAGCCAAAAGCATGTTGGAGACCTCTCCACACCCTAGAGGTAAAATGAGGGTCTCGATCAGAAATGATCGTCCTAGGAACTCTGTGAAGCCTCACCACCTCCTCCAGATACTGCCTCGACAAAACCTCCACTGATCTCGACTCCTTGATCGCTATAAAGTGGGCCGATTTAGTTAAACGATCCACTACCACCCATATAGCATCATGTCCTCCCGGAGTTCGAGTTAAACCTGTAAAAAAGTCCATTGAGATGTCCTCCCACTTCCACTGAGGAATATTTAATGACTGGAGAAGACCACCAGGAACACGGTGTTCGGCCTTCACCCTCTGACAGACTAAACATCGAGACACAAACTCTACCACTGCACGCTTCAGCCCAGGCCACCAAAACTGACTCCTCAAGGATCGGTACATATTTGTCACACCAGGATGTACTGCTAAGGGCGAGCTATGGAACTCTCGGAGAACCGTCTCGCGCATCACCAAGGGAACAAAAAGCCTGCCATGATACAACACTCGGTGTTGTTCATCCTCCGACCAACCATCAGGGGCCTCTCCACAAACAACTCTGTCTCTCCAAACTTCCACCTCTGGATCAACCAACTGAGACTCTTCCACCTTCTAAATCAGAGATGACTGCACCGTCATCTGGAAAAGACAACCTCTACCTCCAACCTCTTCCATATCAAGATGTAATGCTGATAGTTCCTCCATTACTCTCCAAGAGTCACCGGATTCACGCACAGCATCACTACGTGACTTTCGGCTCAACGCATCAGCAACAACATTTCCCTTCCCGGGTGTATACGATATTTCGAAGTCGTATTCCTGCAAGAACTCCATCCATCGACGCTACCGTAAGTTCAAGTCCCACTGAGAGAAAACATACCTCAAACTCTTATGATCGGTGAAAACCACAAAGTGCTCGCCAATGAGGTAATGTCTCCACAACTTCAGCGCAAACACCACGACTGCCAACTCAAGATCATGGGTGGCGTAGTTACAGTCATGTGGACGCCACTGCCGAGACCCATAAGAAACAATTGACCTCTGCTGCATGAGAACACAGCCTAGCCCCAGATGTGAAGCATCACAGAAAACATCAAACTGCACTCCCTCCGCTGGAAGACAAAGGATTAGAGCACTTACCAACTTCTCCTTTAGATATTCTAAAGCTGCCTGACACTGATCAGTCCATATGAATGCTTGATACTTCTTGGTCAAAGCTGTCAGAGGAGTCGCAACTCAGGAGAAATTGGCTACAAACCTCCTATAATAGCCTGCGAGACCAAGGAAACTTCGCACCTCTGACACTGTCTTGGGGGCTGCCCAAGACACTAATGCTTCTATCTTCGATGGATCCACAGTTACTCCCTGTTGGGACACAACATGCCCAAATAAACGAACTTCTCGAGCCCAGAACTCACACTTGGACAACTTCCCAAACAACTGATGTTGGCGAAGAACTCCCAAAACGGCTCGTAGATTCTCTGCATGCTCTTCTTCAGATGTGGAGTACACAAGGATGTCATCGATGAAAACCACAACAAACTTGTCCAGGAATTCACGGAACACAGCATTCATCAACCCCATGAAAACAGCTGGAGCATTCGTCACGCCGAATGGCATTACAACAAACTCATAATGCCCATGACGACAACGAAAAGCAGTCTTTGGGATATCCTCATCCTTTACACGCATCTGATGATATCCTGACCACAAGTCGATCTTTGAGAACCAACTTGCACCCTTCAGTTGATCGAATAAGTCCTCAATCCGTGGAGGAGGATATCTGTTCTTTATTGTCACTTTGTTTAATCGACGATAATAGACGCACAACCGCAAACTGCCGTCAGCCTTTTTCACAAACAAAACTGGTGCACCCCATGGTGACACAATTGGCCAAACAAAACCACACTGCAACAGACCATCAAGCTGAATACGTAGCTCTCGTAACTCAGAAGGGGCCATTCTATATGGAGACATAGAGATAGGAGACGCTCCCGACTGTAGCTCGATCCCAAACTCGATCTCTCGTCGAGGGGGTAAGGATACAACCTCTTCTAGAAAGACCTCAGGGTACTCCTCTACGACCCTAGGAAACGCCAACTGATCAACCTCTGAAGAACATAACATCATCCCATCCATCATGGATGATAAGGATGAAACTCGTCTATGACTCATCCGAGGATCTCTCTCACCAACAAACACTACTTTCTCTCCATCTGCATCAAAGAAAAAGACCTTCTTCCTGTAGCAATCCACAATAGCCTGCACCGAATACAACCAATCCATGCCGAGTATGACATCATATGGTTGTATTCGTAAACATAGGAAATCTCCCCAAGAGCGGTGTTGCCCCAACACTAGCTCACAGTCTCTACATACTTCAAACAAGCTAGCTCGACCTCCAACTGGCGTAGTCAACGCCAAGGGCACTGGAAGCCTCTCTACCTCAAGTCCCAAAGCATGGACAAGGGTAGGGGATATAAAGGAGTGTTTCGCTCATGAATCAAACAAGGCATACACCAAGGTAGAAAACAAGCAAAGGGTACCTCGGACGACGTCTGGCTCGCCTGGAGCTGGCAACGCTAGAGCATGAAGCTGACCACGACCACCTCCACGGCCTCTCTGACCCTGATGACGACCACCACCACGGCCACGCTCTACTCTCTGAGGATGAGGAACATCATGGGGCTGTCCTCTGCCTGCTCCATCTACCCTCTGGTGATCTAAAGCTGGTGCAACCTGCTGCTGCTGCCTCGGCTGGAACTGCCTCAACGGATGAACCTGGAGTGGAGCGCCCGGTGCACGATGACTGCTCTGAAAAGTCAGGCACTCCCGCTACTGATGACCACGACCACCACAAGAAAAACAAGCGCCAAATCCCTTGGCATAGACCTGAGAGTTGCTGCCTCCGTAGAAACGAGATGGGAAGGTCTGGGACCTAACCCCAGGTGAACAGAAACTCTTCTGTCCTGAAAACCAGGAACCCCGGACCACAGCTCTACTTCGTGAGGAATCATGACGATTCCCCTCTCGTGATGATCCGGTCCTAGCCAAAGTCCTCTCAACAACCTCTGCCCCCTCCAGCACCTCAAGATATGTCTTTAGCATAAATGGGGTGACCTGGCACTGGATCTCTGGACGCAAAGCCTCCTCGAAATGCCTCGCCCTAGCCTCATCATCTGGTAACAGGTCTGAAGCATATCGTAGAAGGTTCCTAAAATAGATTCCAAACTCTCGAACACTGGAGCTCCCCTGTCGAAGGGTGAGAAGCTCCTGGCGACTGGACACCTTCACAGTCGATGAAAGAAACTCGACTCTAAACTTGTATCGAAACTCCTCCCATGAGATTGCTAACTCCTCACGATCACCGAGGAACAAGAACCACCACTGCCTCGCTTCTCCACGCAGCATCGTCACAACCAAGGACACCCAGTGTTCCTTCCGAGCACGAATCAAACTGAAGCCTATCTCGATCTCCTCCAACCAGTCTTTTGTGAATGCATCTGAAACGGAGCCCTCGTACTTCTGTAGACTCTGGCGCTGAAACTCTCGGAGTGTCTTCCTCCAAGTGTCATCGTCGTCAACCTCTACCCGGCGACGATCTGCTGGAACAGCCTGCTGGGCACCTTCTGCGCAAACCTGACGAGGACGTTGACCTGGAGCCATACCTGTAAAATAACAACCGTTAGAGCTCCTAAGCCTGGAATATGGAAGACTCAACATTAATTAATTAATTATTTTGTTTTATTAATTTTAGGTTACCTATCCCAAGGTCTACCCATTCAAACACAGACGCAAAGAATAATGATGCATGATCCTTTCCTAGGTCTCTACCCTGCAACCAGTATCACTTTGTTTAGTAGCCATCGTAAACTTAAAGGTCTGTGCAACAGATCATAGGGGGCCCTGAACACCTATATCTATGCCGATCTCCAGTGTTTACCCCACTTGCTAAACATGAATGAAACCGTTGCCCTACTATCCCATGCATCCTCACCTGTGCCTAACTCCGAACTCCATCCTATCCCTCAACCAGACATCTGATACCACTCTGTCACGACCACCTCCCCACAAAGTGTACCCCTCCTGGGCCGGCAATGTGAAAAGGGAGATAATGACCCCCGAGTCCCGCCTCTAGTAGGCCCCGGGTTGTCGACTAGCACCGAGGGTATAATAAACATACAAATGGGAGGCATTACCCTCTAAGAGAACACATGGAGAAGAGAGAGATAGAATAGACTCCAATCAACTCCAACTTAGAACTGAGATATAAAAGGAAACCAAGTACATATATGAAATGTCATGAAAAAGTACTACAACTGAAGGGGAAAACTAAAAGTACCCAAAAAAAAAGTTAAACGGCAGCGACCACGAGCCCGAACAGTTCCTCCTCCAACCACAAGCTAGTAGTAACCCGCTTGATCTCCAACCTGCTCCAAGTGACCTGAAAAATAGTTTATAGATACATAGGGTGAGTATAACAGTATACTCAGTAGGATCCTCCCCAAGCCTCTCGTGCAAAAGTAAAGAAAGCATGCTAAAGCCCAGTGAACAACAAGTGAAACTAACTCGTTACCTAAACAGGTATACTATGTTCCCAACCTCACCATGGCTACTCTCACCAAGTAACGCATACAAGAATATATCATATAGTAAAGAATATCAAGGGTACCCCGCTACTACTTCCCCACTGGTTTTCCGCTTTGCCCCAATGACATACGTCCTGTGCATCTCTCTCCAAAGGCTTGCCCGCAGACACCTGGGCGAAGCTCCAAAATCTGCACCTCGTGCACCACATAGGCTTGCCCACAGACACCTGGGCGAAGCACGACACCGTCCTCACAACCAAAAGTAACCAGGTAGTCTCTGGGAGCCACCACAACTCGCATAACGTGTATCATACGTCGGGTATAATACCTCAAGCCATTACAGCCCATACTCCGAGTAAGGATCCTCAAGCCATCATAGCCTATACACGTTACACCTATAGTAGTCCGTAGGATACTATATCCAGAATATATGTGTGTGAATAACCACAAGCCATTATAGCCCTCTACACACATATATGGGGTAACTAACCGCTGTGCCTCATGGCACAAGTATCTACCAAGAGAAGAGAGCGGGGCCAAAGGGGGTAGTTAGCCATTCGACCTCCCATCAGAATGTTGGGGAAAACACCCCCCAGGGCTCAAAATCCCCGGGGTGTCAGTTTCCCTTACCGACAGGGTGGAGTAGCGTATAGAAACACAAAAAGTACAGAATATATAAGTAACTCACATCCACACTATGGGCATTACCTAGTCATAGATACAACTGCAGCTAACGTCTCTCAGACTCCAGGCTGATACTTCTAAGACTAGGTATCCTATAAGCACACAAACATTTGAAGAGATTTATTAGATTACTCCATTCTCATTTTATCAGTTCCACTGTATGTTAATTAATTAATTAACCATGAACAATTTACCACATTAAACTAAATTGGCATCACATTCAAAACTGCTCCTTTTTAGGATTCACATCACTATTAAATTCCAGTATCTCCATCCCCATGGATTTTCACCATTTAATCAAACATTCATTATAGAGTTACCTTCCCACATTCCCAGGCATTCTAGAAAAGCATCCTATGCTACTAAACACAAAGGAGGCTCAACACGGTGAGTAGATATACTACCCGTCGAGTCTTTGCCGCCTATAGAAAGAGCATAGACCCATCCTCCATCGAGGGGCTAAACACGGAAAGCACGTGGCATACCCCGCGTGTCTTCACCTCCTTTGGAAAGAGGGTAAGCAAGACCAGCTTCCTTGAGCAGTGGGGAAAAGTAAAGCAGATAAACAACCAAACCAAACCACCAACATCAAACCATCACATTCATCTCATACCATCATCCTTGGTGTCCTCCCCGACACCCATATGCATAAACCGATGCATCTCGCCACACTAGGCGTCATCCGCTGCCACAACCACAAGTCCCCATGCCTCCACATATCACAACAGCCATCCAGGCTCACATCAAATCACCAGCAGCAGGAAATCAAAGATCACAAAATGGGCTCTCGGCCCTTTAACAAGGCATTCAGCCTTCAAACAAAATGAGCACTTAGAGCTCCAAACCACAAGGCATTCAGCCTTACAAGCAAGCGGGTAACTCAGAACCCTTTTGAAATTATCGAACTAATAATTCTTTAATCCATCTTGAATTGACAGATTTGTTATTCGTTGGTTCCAATCTTGGATACCTAATCAGTAAGCTATCACAATTAAATAACCATGCTTACTTCCCTAATTTTATTACCCTCAAATTAGAACAACTACAACAACTGCAATAACCAGATTAATTTACATGCCTCTTTATCTTTAGACAATTAATTAACAATTAATTCCGGCTTTACGTTCTTTATCAATTTCCATCATGAAAGAGAAACTAATTAAAGAAAAACATAGATATCACTCTATCTAGGAAAACATGAGGCAAACCGTTATCACGGTATAAAGCAACAACATGCGATCAACCAATTATTTTAATCCGGTTCAAGTATTTAATTAGGTCAATTTTCATTATGATCCAAAGGGATAAATCATGCTAATTCTACTATTTCACATATAAAATTAGAGAATCCATGAATCCCCTACCTCAAACAGTTCCTCACGTTCTTTATCCACACAACAGGTCACGATCCTCCCCTCGCGACAACTGCATCCACCGGAGGATGCTGCGGTATGACAGTACCAACCAACCCCAAGAAAACCCATTAGAATCTTTGAAATTACATGGTATAATTATGGAAAGGAGGATAGGAGAAGATGAACCCCAAAGAACGACGATACAACATACCTTATATTGAAGATTGATCGACAGGGCTCGGTTGCATCCAAAACAGAGCAGAACCAATCCTAGGAGTAAAGATTGATTGTGCAACTCCTACGGGAAGGATTGAAAGGTTCTAGTGCCTCTTAGTTGAGAATAAAGGGAAAGAACAAGGGAGAATGATATCTCATCCCTTTGTGAAGGTTAAATGGGGAAACGATTTAAGATCCGGTTAATTATCCATTAAAAACGGATCGCATTAACCCACGCGGTTTGACCAAGTAAAACATTCCAAGCCTTAGGAATAATTAATATAGGATTTATGGCATTTTAAACGGCCTTAAGAGCCCTTAAAATAAGGCTTAAAAAGTATTTTACGTCAAAGGAAACGTCAAAAGGGGCAAAACTGTAGGAATCTGGAAACACTGTTCACCCACTGTTACTGTACATGAAACCGATCTGTGAAACCGATCTGTGAAACCGATCTGTGAAACCGATCTGTGAAACCGATCTGTCAGACCGATCTGTGAAACCAATCTGTCACACCGATCTGTGAAACTGATCTGTCAGACCGATCTGTGAAACCGATCTGTCAGACCGATCTGTGAAACCGATCTGTCACACCGATCTATGAAACCGATCTGTCACACCGATCTGTGAAACCGATCTGTCACACCGATCTGTGAAACCGATCTGTCACACCGATCTGTGAAACCGATCTGTGAAACCGATCTGTCACACCGATCTGTGAAACCGATCTGTCAGACCGATCTGTGAAACTGATCTGTCAGACCGATCTGTGAAACCGATCTGTCACACCGATCTGTGAAACCGATCTGTCAGACCGATCTGTGAAGCCGATCTGTCACACCGATCTGTGAAACTGATCTGTCAGACCGATCTGTGAAACCGATTTGTCAGACCAATCTGTGAAACCGATCTGTCACACCAATATGTGAAACTGATCTGTCAGATCGATCTGTGAAACTGATCTGTCACACCGATCTGTGAAACTGATCTGTGAGACCGATCTGTCAGACCGATCGGTGAGACCGATCTGTTACTGTTCATAAAACTGGAAACACTGTTCACAGAACTGGAAAATTGGCAAAGTGTTGGGGATAAGTCCCCTTGACCTCCCAGAACACCTCCAACACCAACATTTCACAAAGTAATGGACCGGAGAGGTCCGGGCCATTACATAAACTGTGATTTTTCTCAATTATCAAATATAAACATTGAAAATCAGAGGGCACCAGTGTTATCAATATTCAAATTTCAATGCAATATAATCACACAATTTTCAATTTCACTTTTTTTTTCAAAAATCCACATAAAATATCAATTTAATTTCTTGTTTTTCCAAGAAACAAAAATTTCATGTATTTTTCTTTTCCCCTTTGAAAAATTATGGATCTTCTCCTTTCATTCATTCAAGATTCTCAATTAATTATTATTAAATATGCCAAGTCCTGATTTACCTCACTTGAATATTTCCTTTCATCTACCATGATAAAATTCAGGCAGAGTTATGCACATATCATGAAAACATTCTCCTTATCCACAATCTTGTAAAGTAACTACTTTCTCCACTTTGTAAAGATAAAAGTCACATAAAATCCTGAGGGTTTTCATTAAAGGTTCAAATGAATCTGAGGCTTAAGGTTGGTAGTAATTTATGTTTGAAAATTTAAGGCTCAAATGAGGAGGATTATCTCTTAAGTGAAATGCATAATATCAAAAGTAAAAGTTTAATGAAATTCTCCTCTTCAAAGTAGAAGCTCGCATTTCCCCAAAACTCAAAGTAAAAGTTATGATCAATTAAATAATAATGAATGATTTGTGCACCCTCTTAATTATATTTTATTTTTCATAGAACCTTTTCATTTTTTTTCTTTTTCAAAAGTTATTCTTTATAATAAACGTCACATATACCACCTAAACATGTATGATAAAAATCACAGGTCTTGTAGTGGTTATTTTTGGTTTTCTGAAATCACAATCCATTTTTATAATATTTTTGGTTCTTTTGTATTTTTATTTTTTTATTCAAGAGGGGAAAAACAATAGAGTACAATTAATAAATAAACCACCTCAATTTACTACAATAAGCACCTTCACACTTTTGGCTTACAATGTGTTTTGTCCCTTCCACCATTACTCCCTTCACCCCCACACTTCGAATTTTATATATCATGAAAATACTAAGAGGAGGGTATGAATGGATAAAATTGTCCTGAAAAGTTTCTCATTTTTATAAAGGTCATTAATGGTGTATATGAGTTAAATAAATAATGATGTAAAGGTGGGTTTTAAGGATAAGTTGTTTATCAAAATATACCTCAATCATTTTAAATGTGTTTTTGTACATTCATAGTTTTGACAAGTTCAAATTCAAGTTCTAGTAGGTGGAATGTCCCAAGATCACTCAAGAAATATACTCAAGATAAAATAGGAAGTACATGGTCTAGAAATCCTCATGGTAATGAGACATATGATTTGAGATAATTACTTAATTCATGATTAATAATAAAAAATCAATTCACATGAATTTCAGAAAATGAAATCAATAAAAATGGTTGGGAAATTTCATTTACAGGAATCAATTAATTACTTCAAATCACGAGCCCTCATTTTAATATCCATGATTCACTTTAAAAATTTAATTCTCCACTTCACTCATTTAATCACATCATCCTTGAAAACACGACATCACATGATTTCTAATAAACTCATGTCTGCTTAGTTTTTCATGTAAAGAAAAATTCAAGTGTGGGCATGAAATTTTATCTTTAAAGCTCTAAGAATGTTGTTGGACAAAAATATAAGGAGTTTAAAAGATAAATACTAAAAGTGAACACCATTTTGAAATGATTCTTTGTCCTCTTCCTTCACTGTTTGGGACTTCCTTTTACCATCATGAACCAATAAAAGAAAAAAAAACTCAATTAAGCACAATGATCATATGTCATTAAATCTAAAAAAAATATAGGAGGGAGTGAGCTACATGCTGAGATAATTCCGAAGAAATGAGATTGAAATATAAATTCCTAAAAATCATATAAATACAATTCTTGGTATGATCCCCCAAGTGGGCCCTGGGTTTTTACTGTCTCTAGAGGGAAGTACCGGTTATTATCTAAAGTCTGATGGTGGTTGAAGCTTCTTGGATTTGAATTACCACATGTGGATTTTCCCAAAATCTATGTAATGTCCTGGAATTTTTGTATAATTTTTTTATTATATGGAATTATTTCTAGATCGTGAAATTTGACGGCATGTAATTCCGAGGCCCATAGTGCCCGAAATGATCCGTTGAAAAATGTTATGTCACGACCCGCCTTCACCAAGATGAGGGAAGGAACAAAAGATTGCCAGACCCTCCCTTCTTTAAGTTGAAGAAGAGATAATGACCCCCGAGACCCGCCTTCAATAGGCCCTAGAGTGGCAACTAGCACCAAGGGTATAAAATCTCACACTAAATGGAAGGCATTACCCTTTTTCTTTTAATAGGATCGGGAGATAAGATAGTAAATCCCACAATACCAAAACTGAAAGTATAGGTACGGCTGAAAGTAAACCATTCCCATATGCATGTTCAAAGGTAAAAGATACAAGCCACAAAACTCCAAAGGTAAAAAGATACCAAAAAAAGGAAATAAACAATAGAAACTACCCTAAAGGTCTGAGCTAGTACGGTCCTGCATGATCCCTAAAGTCCTCTTGGAAACCTAAAAGCAGTTTTATATACGCAGGGTGAGCATACAAGTATACTCAGTAGGGAAAACCAAAGACTCTCGTGCACAAGTGAGGAGACATTCTAATGTCCTGTGGAAAAAGAGATAACCAAACACCCAAAAAGGAAAAGCTATCCACCCAAACCTCACCAAGGCACGCTCCCCAAATAACACAAGTCAAGTAACGTAAAGTAATAACACATCAATATTTGGGTACCTCGCGCCACTTTCCCATTGGTTATTGAAGACATCCTACGCATAGAACCAATCCCGCCATTCTTACTGTAGTCCCACTGCCACACCCCGCCCGCACACACCTGGGCCATATCCTCACGCAGTCCCACTGCCAAACCCCACCCGCAGACACCTGGGCCAAAACCTCTACGCGTAACCACACCCACAAACACCTGGGTCAGAACAACTACTACCACGCCCGAAGACACCTGGGCCAGAAAACTACTGTCATGCCTGAAGACACCTGTGCCTCATCCCGAAGACACTTAGGAAACAAACTGCCCGAAAACACCTGGTCCAACCATCACAACTACCCTGCCCGAAGATTCTTGGGTTAATAATGGACTTCAATCCATCATATCCTACCTGAGGAGTCTTGGGATATTCGGGAAAGGGAGCCAAAAAGGAGATAATAACTAGCCACTCATAAGAGTGTTGGGAAAACAACCTCCTCCATGAAATGGGAGAGTTCGAAACTTAAGTGTTCAACTTGGGTGGGGCGCGAATAATAAACATAAAAACTACAAGTATATACATAAGTAAACAAGCACTCAACCCAACCTAGAGTTTCGAAACCAGCCTAAGCACAAACACCGCATTACTATTCATTCATGAAAGGTATACCACCCACAGCCAGGTCACAATCCATCCCAGAACCAATTTTCCCATTTAACCTATTCTTGTTTTCATGTTCAAGTGATCCCATTTAGATGAAAACTACACAACTGGGCAACTAACAGGCACAACTACCAGCCAGAGAAGGGAAATAACCAAACTGAAATTTAAGTATTTGCACCCGGTTCTCTTGTAAAGTCGCAAAAACTAGGGATCAATTGAGATACCTCAAAGTACTGGAAACAAAAAAACCCCAAGACACAGCCCCATGTCCCCAAAATACAGGAGCCAACGGTTTCTCAACAACAGAAGATCCCACCCGAATTCGTGTCACAGCAGAGTAACCACACAGCCTCAGATTCACAACCAGCGAAAGTAGAATAACAGGGGATCCCATCCCCACCCATATCACCCCCACAATCTAAGCCCCCATCCAAGAACCATAAAGTCACCCACAATCGGCCCGTGAAGGAAAAAAACCAAACCACTACCACCAACACAAGGCAGTCCCTTGTAGGTATTTTCAGATTTAAAAGATTTAACACACTCCATGGTTTCAATTCCACTGGGATTTAACCGGAGTTATCATAGAAATGGGTTGATCCTGGTGCTTTCAATTTATTTAACCGAGTATACGTAATTAACCAATTCCATGTTGTGTTTCTGTAAACATCCAGGAGAACTGATGTTCATTAGTGCACAGAGAAAGACCACCAACGAACACGATTTCCAGTGAGCATAGGCCCGTATAATTCACAACACGCATCAACATAAAATAGTGAAGAACATCGATCACACCCCCTTTCATTCTTTAATGGTCCATTCATTATCTTCATTAAGTTCGGTTTCATCAATTTCCACAGAGAAAAAAGCATACCCACCCCGCATGATACACAAAAAGGAGAGACGAAGGAGAAAATCCTAACCTGATTGATCAAGGATCGACGTTTTTCTCCACGTGCCAAGAATAGGGGATGCGCGATTTGCAGGGGAGGGACGTCGGGAACTCCAAGGACGAGCAGACGACTCGAGCACAGGCGCACCACAACTCTCGGGAGGGGGGGGGGGGAACTCCAGGCGTACCAGGGAGAAAGAGAGGAGTCAGCCAAAAGGAAGAAGAGAAATAAGAACTTCCTCTGTGATATATAGGTAAAATCCCATTTTTACGGGATATAGGGATTTTGAATGCCTTGAAAGTCGGATCATGGTTTCCCACGTGGTTTGGGAAGTTACACACGATGATATTAAGTTGTTATTTAATATCCCCCATTGGGGATATTTCTCGGGATTTTTAGGTATTAATTATGGGCTTTAATAAGGGTAAGATAATTAATTTACCGCGGGAGCGGAAAGGTCGGGACTGGAGAAGAACGAAGAGGACACGGTGCCACCGTCACGGTGTCACCCTCACAGTGCCACCGTCATGGTGTCACCCTCACGGTGCCACCGTCATGGTTACACCATGACCGGTGCCACCGCCACAGTGCCACTATGACCGGTGCTACCCTCACGGTGCCACTGTTTTGGTGGAGCCTCACTTTTGGAAAATTAATGGGCCAGAAGGGTCTGGTCCATTACATTAGATACCTCTCAAACTATTCCCGCCCTCGAGAATTAGAACAAACCTGAAGAGAAGAGAGGGTCCGAACAACCACCCTGAAAGATACCTCCTAGGAGTGAACCTCATAGTTATTTAGAAACCCCTCCCTCTTAAGAACCAAGCAACATACCAGGGTCAAACTGCCCAGTCATATGGGTTAGGGAGTCTCTTCCTCCATGTCAAGATACTATCCGCTTTGGGCGGCACTGACTCGCCCGCATGGGTTTAATCACATCTAACTTAATGTATCTTGATTAGGGATCAGGTCCTCCCATCCCCATAGCCAGAACTTTTCACACACATTCAGAGAATAAGGAAAACCACACATTCCTTAGTCAACAAGGTGAAGCGTTCCATCACAAACAAGTATAAACAGAACAACACAAAACTCAAAACAACTCTAGGTACTGGGCGCACATTTGTGCTTCCCGTTCCCAGGTACTCTCCTCAAGCCCACCATACTTCCACAACACTCGAACTAAAGGAATGGTTCGCCCACGAAGCACCTTCTCTTCGTGATCCTCGATCCTCAATGGTCTTTCCACAAAGGTCACATCGTCCTCGATATCTAGATCTACCCAGTTGAGGACGTGTGAATCGTCGTGTAGATACTGACAGAGCTGGGACACATGGAAAACATCATGTATCCCCAGTAGCGATGGTGGTAGCGCTAGCTGATAAGCCACTTCACCGACCCTCCGCAACACTTCGAAGGGTCCGATGAATCTGGGAGAAAGCTTACTCCCTCTACTGAACCTCCATTGTCCACGCCGAGGGGAGACCTTAAAGAACATGTGGTCTCTAACCTCAAACTCCAAGGGCCTCCTCCTGATATCGGCATATGACTTCTGTCGTTCCTAGTCTGCCTTCATCCTTTCCCGTATAAACTGAACCTTCTCTGTCATGCTCTGCACCACTTCCGGGCCAAGAAAGCTCGTTTCCCCAACCTCAGTCTAGCACATCAGTGAGGGACACAACCTTCCATACAGGGCTTCAAACGGAGCCATACCAATGGTAGATTTATAACTATTATTGTAGGAAAAATCTACCAGAGGCAAGTGTCGCACCCATGATCCTCCTGAGTCCAGAACACATGCCCGTAGCATATCCTCCAAGGTCTGGATGGTGCACTCTGTCTGTCCATATGTCTGGGGATGGAAAGAAGTGCTAAGACGTAGCTAGGTGCCAAAAGCATGTTGCAATCCTCTCCAAACTCGTGAGGTAAACCGTGCATCCCTATCTGAGACTATGGATCTTAGAACTCCATGAAACCGCACCACCTCATCCACGTACCTCCATGCTAAGGCATCCACTGCACCCGACTCCTTGATCGCCAAAAAGTGATCCAACTTCATCAACCGTTCCACCACTACCCAGATAGCGTCGCAACCTCCTTGAGCCTTAGGTAGTACCGTGAAGAAATCCATCGAGATGTCATCCCACTTCCACTCGGGAAAATCCAGAGGCTGTAACAAACTGCCTGGAACACGGTGTTCAGCCTTCACCTGCTAACACACCAAGCATTTGGCCACAAACTCTTCCACCGCCCGCTTCACCCCGGGCCACCCGAACTAACATCTCAAGCCCCGGTACATATTGGAAACACCCAGGTACACTACTGGGGGTGAGTTTTGGAACTCACTAAGAACTTTCTCACGCATCGCCTCTGGAACAAACATCTTTCCTCGGAAAAGCACCCGATTATGACCATCCTCCGTCCAACCTTCTGGAGCATCCCCTTGGTTAACCTGGTTACACATCACCTCACTTTCCGAGTCTCCCTATTGGGACTCCTCTACCTGGCGCAACAGAGAAGATTTCACTGTCATCTGATACAGGCAACCTCTACCACCTTCCATCCTTGCATCTAGGTGTAGGGCAGCCAACTCCTCCATTTCCTTCCAAGAATATGCCGACTCCCGAACCACATCCTTTTATGATTTTCTGCTCAAGGAATCAGCCACCACATTCCCCTTTCCTGAGGTGTAGGAAACCTAGAATTCGTAGTCCTGAAGGAACTCCATCCATCTCCGCTGCTGTGAGTTTAGGTCCCACTGGGAGAAGATATACTTCAAGATCTTGTGGTCCGTGAAGACTACAAAGTGCTCCCCAACGAGGTAATGCCGCCACAACTTTAGTGCGAACACGACCGCCGTAAGCTCTAGGTCATGGGTGGAATAGTTACACTCATGGGGACGTAACTGCCTAGACCCATATGAGATCACCCCTTGCCGCTGCATCAGCACACATCCGAGGCCTTTTCCTGAAGAATCAAAGAACACCTCATACACCGCCCCTTCTTCTGGAAACCTTAACACTGGGTCACTTACCAACTTTTCCTTTAGATAACTGGAGGCCGCCTCGCATTTCCCATTTCACATGAAAGCCTACCCCTTCTTGGTCAAGGATTTCAAAGGTGCCGCAACTCAGGAGAAGTTGAGCACAAACCTCCGGTAGTAACCTGCTAGCCCGAGGAAACTACGAACCTCTGCTATGTTCTTGGGTGCTGCCCAAGAAAAAACCACTTAGACCTTCGATGGTTCCAATGCTATCCCCTGCTCAGACACCACATGCCCAAGGAAATGCACTTCTCGCATCCAGAACTTGCACTAGGACAATTTCCCATAGAGCTGGTGCCGTCATAGGACCTCTAAAACCATCCCCAGGTGATCTGTGTGATCCAACTTTGATCTTGAGTATATCAGAATGTCGTTAATAAACACGACCACGAACTGGTCCAAATATTCCCGAAAGGCGAAGTTCATGAGCCCCATGAACACAGCTGGTGCATTCGTAACGCCGAACGACATGACTACAAACTCTAAGTGCCCATATCTGCACCTGAAGGCAGTCTGCGAGATGTCACCCTCCTTCACCCTCACTTGGTGATATCCAGACCACAGATCGATCTTTGAGAACCAACCCGCTCCCCTCAACTGGTTAAAGAGATCATCTATCCTCAAGAGAGGGTAGCGATTCTTGATCGTCACCTGATTCTGTCTCCTGTAGTCTATGCACAGCCTTAGACCACCATCCGCCTTCTTCGCAAACAACACAGGATCACCCTATGGTGATGCACTTGGACGAACAAAACCCTTCTTCATTAGATCATAAATCTAGATCTGTAACTACCGCAGCTTAGAAGGTGCCATCTGATAGGGAGCCATCGAAATCGGATGGGCACTAGGTTGCAAGTCTATTCTGAACTCAACATCACGTCGAGGGGGTAGAGTCGCCACCTCCTCAGGAAAGACGTCCATAAACTCACCAACGGTTCCTGGGACTTCCACCATTTATGCATCTACTGACTCCACTGACATTTCGGCCAAAAAGGAAAGGAGGGGCTCCTTTTTCCCACTGCTTCTCTGACAACCCCACTCGCCGACGAAAGTTACACGTTGACCGCCCAAGTCTGAAAACACAACCCTTCCTCAGAAGCAGTCAATGACGGCGCACAAAGAGAACAACCAGTCAATGCCTAGGATGACAACGTATGGATGTATCCCCAACAATAGCAGATCCCTGATAGACTGATGTGGCCCTATCCTCAGTCTACACCCTCGGAAAACATAAGATAAGTCGGTCTGACCTCTGACTGGCATGCTCATCACTAGAGGTGTTGGAAGTTTCTCGACGTCTAAACCCAAATCATGGGCTAGCCCGGGTGTAACAAAGGAGTGTGAAGCTCTGGTATCGAACATGGCATAGACAAGAGTACTAAATAAGATGATCGTACCTCGAACGACCTCTGGCCCTGCTGGAACTACTGCCTCTGTGGTGTGCAACTGCCCACGCCCAGCTCCTCTGCCTCTCTGCTATCGGACGCCTCCCCGGCCACGCCCTGGTCGAGGTCCCTGAGGGGCGCCCTGAGGTCGACGTCCTCCTGCAACGTCTGCCCTCAGAGGGGCGGGAGCCTGCTGCCCCTGAGGCTGCTGCTAAAAGGGCCTAGCTGGAAATTGCTATGGCTGAGGTGGGCGCTGAACCTGCCCACCCCCGCTGTACTGCACTCTGTCTGGGCACTGATTCCAAAGATGTCCATGGCTCCCATAGATGAAGCACCTCGGTCCTAGGACCAAAAGAAAAGGGTGAGGACCGGGGGATCAGAACTGGAACCACTGAGGCCTGTTCCCTGCTGGTCGAAACCTGGAGGGTCCTGATGCCGGAGGCCTGCTGCTGACAGCCTTCCCTTTCGACGGGTCCAACTGAATCCCCTCTCGTGACACGCCTCCCAGCATGTGCATCCTCTCCACCAATTCATCATTCTTCTGCACCTACAAGTATGTCGGTAAGGAAAAGGGAACAATAGAATACTGAAGAGAAGGTCGAAGTGCCTCCTATAGACGTCTCGCTCGAGACTCCTCATCTGGAAAGAGGTCTGAAGCAAAGCGAAGGAGATCCTTGAACTTGATCCCCAACTCTCTCATTGACATACTCCCCTGCTGGAGGGAGAGTATCTCCTGTCTCTTCTCAACCTTCATCGTGGAAGAGAGGAATTCTTCCTGGAACTCCATCTCGAAGTCAGCCCATGCAACCTTAATCTCCCTCCTCTCTCCAAGATAAAGCATCCACCACTGACGCGCTGCTCCCCGCATCTGGATGACGGCTAGAGGAACCCAGTACTCCATTGGAGCCCAAATCAAGCTGAAATCTATCACTAGATCCTCAATCCAGCTCTCTATCTCCACGTCTGAGATGCTTCCCTCGTACTTCCCGAGGGTCTACTGCTAAAAATCTCGAAGTGTCTTCTACCACTGGTTATCCTACTCCTCTCGGTCGATCCTCTGTCGATTGGCCAAGTCAACCACCTGAGCCTCGATCCTCCGTACTACTCGTGGTCGCCTCCCAGGTTCCATAACTGCAAGGAAAACAAGGAATGCCTAAGCTCGAGTAGTGTAGAATATTGTTCTTAAATTTTCTTAGACTTCTTCATTTATTTTGAATCCCCAAGACACCCATGAAACATAAGAACACAAGTCATTATGATGCATGTACCTTTCCTAGGGTCTCTACCCTAGAATTAGCATGGCCTCACTTGGTCGTTCGGTAGGTCCAGAGTCCTTGCATCGGATCACGGGGGGCCCTAAAATCCCGTGTCCTAGCCAGTCTTCCCAGGCCTAATTCACGCACTGAGGTCACCCAACACTGTTTCCCTACCATCCCATGCAATCCTCACTGTGCCTAACTCCAGACTCCATCCTATATCTCAAACCTCACCTTTGATACCATTCTGTCATGACCCACCTTCACCAAGATGAGGGAAGGAACAACAAATTGCTAGACCCTCCCTCCTTCAAGTTGAAGGAGAGATAATGACCCCCAAGACATGCCTTCAATAGGTCCCGAAGTGGCGACTATCACCAAGGGTATAAAATCTCACACTAAATGGAAGGCATTACCCTTTTTCTTTTAATAGGATCAGGAGATAAGCTAGTAAATCCCACAATATCAAAACTGAAAGTATAAGTACGACTGAAAGTAAACCATTCCCATATGCATGTTCAAAGGTAAAAGATACAAGCCACAAAACTCCAAAGGTAAAAAGATACCAAAAAAAGGAAATCAACAACACCAACTGCCCCAAAGGTCCGAGCTAGTACGGCCCCACACGATCCCTGAAGTCCTCCTGGAAACCTGAAAGCAGTTTTATATAAATAGGGTGAGCATACAAGTATACTCAGTAGGGAAAAACAAAGACTCTCATGCACAAGTGAGGAGACATTCTAATGTCCCGTGGAAAAAGAGATAACCAAACACCCAACAAGGAAAAGCTATCCACCCAAACCTCACCAAGGAACACTCCCCAAATAACGCAAGTCAAGTAATGTAAAGTAATAGCACATCGATATTTGGGTGCCCCGCGCCACTTTCCCACTAGTTATTGAAGACATCCTATGCATCGAACCAATCCCGCCATTCTTACTACAGTCCCACTGCCACACCCCGTCCGCACACACCTGGGCCATATCCTCACGCAGTCCCACTGCCAAACCCCGCCCGTAGACACCTGGGCCACAACCGCCGGGCGTAACCACACCCACAAACACCTAGGTCAGAACAACTACTGCCATGCCCGAAGACACATGGGCTAGAAAACTACTATCACGCTTGAAGACACCTGGGACTCATCTCGAAGAAACTTGGGAAACAACCTGCCCGAAAACACCTGGGCCAACCATCACAACTACCCTGCCTGAAGATTCTTGGGCTAATAATGGACTTCAGGCCATCACAGCCTGCCCGAGGAGTCTTGGGCTATTCAGGAAAGGGAGAAGAAAAGGATCTAATAACCAGCCACTCATAAGAGTGTTGGGAAAACACCCTCCCCCATGAAATGGGAGTGTTCGACACTTAAGTGCTCAAATTTGGTGGGGCGCAAATAAGAAACATAAAAAACTAAAAGTATATACACAAGTAAACAAGCACTCAACCTAACCTAGAGTTTCGAAACCAGCCTAAGCACAAACACCACATTACTGTTCATTCATGAAAGGTATACCACCCACATCCAGGTCACAATCCATCCCAGAACCAATTTTCTCATTTAACCCATTCTTGTTTTCATGTTCAAGTGATCCCATTTAGATGAAAACTACAAAACTGGGAAACTAACAGGCACAACTACATCCAGAGAAGGGAAATAACCAAATGACAATTTAATTATTCGCACTCAGTTCTATTGTAAAGTCGCAACAACTAGGGATCAAGTGAGATCCCTCGAAGTATTGGAAACAAAACAAACCCCAAGAAACAACCCCATGTCCCCAAAATCCAGGAGCCAACGGTTTCTCAACAACAGATGATCCCACCCGAATTCGTGTCACAGCAGAGTAGCCACACAACCTCAGATTCAAAACCAACGAAAGTAGAACAATAGGGGATCCCATCCCCACCCATATCACCCCTACAATCTAAGCCCCCATCCAAGAACCATAAAGGCACTCGCAATCGGCCCGTGAAGGAAAACAACCAAACCACTACCACCAACACAAGGCAGGTCCTTACAGGTATTTTCATATTTAAAAGATTTAACACACTCCATGGTTTCAATTCCACTGGGCTTTAACCAGAGTTATCATAGGAAAGGGTTGATCCTGGTGCTTTCAATTTATTTAACCGAGTATACGTAATTAACCAATTCCATGTTGCGTTTATTTAAACATCCAGGAGCACCGAGGTTCATTAGTGTATAGAGAAATACCACCAACGACCATGATTTCTAGTGAGCATAGGCTCGTATAATTCACAACACAAATCAACATAATAGAGTGCAGAACATCGATCACACCCCCTTTCATTCTTTAAAGGTCCGTTCATTATCTTCATTAAGTTTGGTTTCATCAATTTCCACAGAGACAAAAGCATACCCACCCCGCATGATACACAGAAAGGAGAGATGAAGGAGAAAATACCTACTTGATTGATCAAGGATCAATGTTTTTCTCCACGTGCCAAGAATAGGGGATGCATGATTTGCAGGGGAGGGACATCGGGAACTCCAAGGATGAGTAGATGACTCGAGCGTAGGCGCACCACAAGTCTCGGGAAGGGGGGGGGGGGAACTCCAGGCGCACCAGGGAGAAGGAGTGGAGTCATCCAAAAGGAAGAAGAGAAATAAGAACTTCCTCTGCGATATATAGGTAAAATACTGTTGTTATGGGATATGGGGATTTTGAACGGATTGAAAGTCGGATCGTGGTTTTCCACGTGGTTTGGGAGGTTACACACGATGGTATTAAGTTGTTATTTAATATCCCCCATCGGGGATATTTCTCAGGATTTTTAGGTATTAATTTTGGGATTTAATAAGGGTAAAAGAATTAATTTACTGTGGGAGCAGAAAGGTCGGGGCTGGAGAAGAACGAAGAGGACACGATGCCACCGTTATGGTGTCACCCTCACGGTGCCACCGTGACCAGTGCCACCTCCATGGTGCCACCATGACCGGTGCTACCATCACGGTTCCACTGTTTTGGTGGAGCCTCACTTTTGGCAAAGTAATGGGCTATAAGGGTCTGAGCCATTACATGTTAAGCTTTAAATAACATGCGTGAGAAGTTTTCCTAAAAAAGTAGAATAACTCTTAAATGGGTGCCCAGATCAGAAATCCGAGGGAACCATTGCATTCAAGATGACGAGTTTACCCTAGACGCAACTTAAGTTTAGTCAGCGCAGACCTCTAGTGAGAAAACCTGAAAATATAATAACCGTAAATAAAATAATAAAATAAAATAATTTTATTTTTCAAATTCTAATAACTCACGAATGGTGACTCAGATTAAAAATATGAGACCACTGCTGAACTCGTGAGGGTATGCTTTCCTTAGGCAGGCCCTAACATTGGCCGGTGTGGGCCAATAGTAAAAGTTAGTTTTTGTCTGTAAATAAAATAATTAAGTAACAATTATTTTAATGTTAAATACTTTAACTTTTAAATGATAACTTCGATTGAAAATTTGAGAGTACCGTTTGATTCTTGGGGGCGTGTTTCCCTTAGGCAAAGTCTAACCTCGACCGGTGCGAGTCGAGCATGACTGTTATTAATTTTTGAACTTTTTTTAAGGTACGTTCGGTAAACGTGAAAGCGGGATTTTCTATATTTTGAACCGTCGCTCGGATCGAAAATCCGAGGGCACTGTTGAATTCAGAATGGAAAGATTCTCCTAGAAATGAATTAACTTCGTCCAAAAAGGGTTGAGCGGAAAAGTTATTTTTTTTGGAATTTTCGAGAAAAATAATAATATAATTTAAATGAATTATTTTAGTTTCTTTCTTCCTTTAGAGTGGTGGACGACAATGCTGTGGTACAACGACATGGTAACGAAACGACCGCGACTATGCACATCAATGAGGCTCATTAATGTTTGTTAAACTCACAGTCTAACGACACTTTAATGATGAGAAATAGCGACACTGTTTCTTAAATAAAACAGTGTAACGACGAGACGTCGCATCATTATGGGAACTCTACGATGTACTATTTATAATTTGACGTGCTTGGAAAATGTTGATTAATGAAATTGGAGGATTCTCTGACGAACCTCTGAGAGAATTCTACCCTAGTGAAGAATGATGAACGCTGACGAAACTTCTTCTTCTTCAACACCTTTCGAATATCGGAGCCAGAAAGCGATACCAACATCTTAACCCCTCGAGGACGAAAGTGAGGCAATGAAATTCAAAGAGGTAGAATGTTTTTATTTCGTTGTTCTTCCCCGTCCATTTCTAAACGAAGAATGCGGATTAACCCATGAACAAGTTAATCCGCAGATTGTATGTTATAATGGGAGGGTGAATTTTTCTTTTGGGGTGATTATTCAGGATTAAACCTTGGTGTGAATGATTGAACACAAACATCCCTGAGCCTCCCCTTTATTTAAACTTCTAATGCGGAGGGCCCAGGCTGACACGAACAAGGATTGAGCACCTTTTCTCATGTGTTCCTCATGGTAAATCTTTCAAATCAACGACAAGGTAGTTTTCAGATCGTCATGGTGGAGAGGATGATCCCCAGAAAACATAGGCATAAGCAGCATGAAGAAAGGACCACCGGTGTGGACCCGGTGGTCTGTGCAGGAATCCGCCGACGCCAGCGGTGGCACCGGCGACTGCCAGTGGTGGCCCGCGGTGGCGGCCGCAGGTGGGAGGTGGTGCACCGGTCAAAAGGTCGTGGCCGGACCAGGCCATGACGTAGCATGAGAAGCCACCGACCAAGCCTGCAGATGGAGGTGGCGGACGTGGTCAGTTGACCACGTTGGAGGGCAGCAGGCTGCGGTCTCTTAACCTTGGTGGAGGATGTGACCCACAAGGATATCGTGGGGCACAAATGTGGCTCTCGGGTGCATCCAGTGAGGCGGACCGGTCCACCTCTTGCAGACCGAACGAGGCGCGAACACCCAGCGAAACAAACCCGCATTGTGGGCCAGACCCATGGCTCACCGGGCCGGGCTGGTCCAGCTGCCCAGCGGGCCGAACACACGTTGACGGGCTGGAATCGCGCCGACATGCCAGACCCGCACCAACAGACCGGACCCGCACCTGTGGGACGGACCTGCGCCAGAGGGCCAGACCTGTGTCGGTGGGCCTGACCCATGCTGGCATGCTGGACCCGCGCCCCTTTGGATCGGGCCGGACTAGACCGGGTTGCCGGGCGACCCGGCGGGCTGGACCCTCTGCCAACTGGGCTGGGTCCAGCGAATCCTATTGGGCCCGACCCATTGGCTAGGCCGGACCAGACTGACCCCAACCTACACCAGGTCAGGTCGGGTCTGTTAGAATGAATCAGGGTATGTGGAACCCCCAAGCTGGGTTGGTCGGGCCGGTCCGACCGGGTCGGATCGGGCCCCATCGCAACCGCCCCCTGGTTACTAAAACACCCGTATCTTGCATACCATACGTCCGATTGATGATCCGTTTGTGACGTTGAGACCCTCTAGATGACGTGGATCTTTTGGAATGTTTTATGGTGACTTTCTTGGATGTCGATATGTGACAAATGGCTTGAGGAGCGGTTCTCCTAAGCGCACTACATACGGAACCCTGCGGCTAGCTGAGACCTGAATACTACTGACCTCCGACTCAGTGTGACTCGACAGCCGAGTGTGAAGCAGCTCTATGTGACCTGGTAGGCACATGGTGGGGAGCGACTCTGTGTGACCTGACAGACCCACGATACTCGACAGGAGGAGTACCACCGTAGGCCACAATGGGGAGCAGCTCTATGTGACCCGACAGACCCATGGTACGTGATGAGGAGGGGTACCTAAGCAGTTCAAGGTTAGTGGGAAGCAGCACTGTGTGACCCGGTAGACCCACTGCACTAGATAGAGGAGGAGTTCTCCTGCAACAGATCTGTTTGACATTTGTGACTGACGATGCTATTGTTACTACTTTAGAATATTCTTGGTGTGATTTGTCTCATGTTTCGTGATTTACTTTGAGAATTGTTGTGTGGTCTTTCTTCTTTTGTTTTGGAGTCCCTATTGAGTACTGTGTTACTCACCCATGCATGGGATTTTCCCGCACATGTTGTGTCTCGTACATATGACCGACATTTCGACAGGGGGTGCTCAGGGATACGGGACTAATGGACGCTATGACGGTGGACATGGTGGCCTAGGATTAGGTGGGGTCTAGTAGGATCGGGAGGACATGACGTACTACTTCAGCTTCCAATAGCTTCCCTACTCTCACGATCAGGTGGGGTTTACTACGGATGGCCATCAAAGCACTATTTTTGTACTTTACAGTTTTTAGTACTTTTTCTTGGGTTTGTTTTCTGGCCCATTTTCTTTCAGTTGTACTTGTAATCAATTATTTAGTGGTATGATGTTTCCATTTTGTGAGTTGGGACTAGGTTGGATGTGTGTGTGCGTACAGGTATCCATGATAAAGGCTCCCACTTGCAGGTTGATTCCTTCGGTGCTAGTCGTCTGCCCTTGGCCTTCAGGAGGCGGGCTTGGGGTAGTCACCACACAGGCCCCGGGGGATGGGTTTTGATAAAGTGGTATTAGAGGGAGGTCGGTTCCCCCTCAAAGACTAGGAGTCTGTGTTTTTATTAGAGAAATAATGTTAAATGTTTTGAGTCTGACTTTCAGATTTAGGGAGTCCAGTGTTGGTGTGGAGGCCAACGTATCCATATACTAGGACCTTGAATTCTTCTTTTCAGATCAATGCATGAAAACAATAGTTGCATAAGTGTCTTTTTATTTTGAATAAGAGTCAAATCACAAGGTATAATGTTCTAACTACGGTACATATTGATCTATCTTAGGATTCCTCTACATAGATGACCAACCAGGATCCCGATACAAGGTCGTGAGGAAAGCCCATCTAGAAACGAGGCGTCCGTTCAAGGACCAATGCTTGAGATGGCCCCACCAGGTGGTGCACCTATGCTACCACCACCCGATGATCAGCATCTACTGCCGGTGGTTCTGGCAGAGGAAGTTCTTAGGCTCAGTGCCCTATACGAGTTTCAGAGATAGGGACCTCCCAGGTTTCGGGGAGATACAGATCCTCAAGTCGCTGAGGAATGAATAGAGGCTGTAATGCGGGTCTTCCACTTAGTGGGGACACCGGCTGACCAGATGGTGATCTTGGTAGTGAGACTTCTGCCGGGCTCGACAAGGATATGGTGGAGCTTGACCATCTAGACTCATGATGAGGTGACCCTCACTTGGGTTGACTTTGAGTGGCTTTTCCGGGAGGAGTTTTTTCCTGTGAAGTTGTACTCTGTGTGCATTCAAGAGCTGCTTCACCTAAAGTAGGGAAACATGACGGTTTCTGAGTACTCGGCAAGGTTCACAAAGCTTTCCTGCTACTCCAAAGACATGGTGCGAGACCCTTTCTTTAGGTCTCAAGCCTTTTAGCAAGGAATCAAGAGGGAGATCAGGGCATCAATGTTGTCTCTCGGCATACCTACCCAGGAAGGGGTGCTAGAGCAAGCCCTTCTTGTGGAGATATTCTTGACAGAGCAGGCACTGATAGCTAAGCCACCAGCAGACCCCAGGCGGCAGAGTCTTCGGTGGGAAATAGACAACAAATGCATGGGCCTAAGTGGGCTAGGTATTTCAGAGGACAACCCATGACTCAAATTTAGTTGTGTGGGGATCCCTGTCCATAGGGAGTCGTCAAGGATCCAAGAAGTGCTAGCGTGCAGTGGTCAGGGAAACATGACACGTGACTGCCCGACCCGCCATACAAATGACCAAAAGATGGTCGAGGAGCTGTCGAGGTAGCAAAAACGGTTCGAGCAAGGAGTTCCGTAGGGCGGAGGGTATGGAAGAGGAGTTGGCCGAGCGACAAGCGGTGGGAAATGGTTTGAGATGTTACTGCCACCACTCCCAGGTGGTCTACCCCAACCTCAGGGAGCAGGCAGATAGGGGTGATCTCAACTCCAGGTAGTAGAGGATTACGACCATGACACCCCAGAGATGATCCAAGGTACAATATGTGTCTTCTTCACCCTAGATACTGTAATTATAGACACAGGTTCTAGTCACTCCTTGACACGAATCTCATTCAGAGCTCAGAGATTCTGGTAGATCTGTTAGCTCGATCCTTACGGCTAGAGAAACCCACGAGAGGGGATTCGACAATTACACACTGGTTCCGATAGTGTGAGCTTACTCTAGGAGTTGAGAGCTTCAGCTGGGATCTCCTAGTAACATTGTTGAGGCCATACGATGTCATCTTGGGTATGGACTGGTTATCCACAGTCCATGCTCAGATCGACTGTTTTAGGCGTATGGTGTAGTGTGTCCGCACAGATGGGACTAGGTTTTCCTTCACCGGTAAAAAGGAAACCCTTTTAGCACAGGACATACTCTATCGAAGGAGGGTGCAGCCGATCACTCCCTAGTTATCTAGCCTCACCCTCAGTGCAGTGGAGGAGTGGAGTCCATCTTTTCTTGTAGTGGTGGACGAGTATGGGGATGTTTTTCCAGACAAGGTTCTAGGACTACCTCCTCATAGAGAGGTAGACTTATGCATCGACCTGTACCCTGGGACAACACTGATATCCACACTGGCATATCGAATGGCTCCCATAGAGTTTTGTGAGCTGAGGGTACAACTGGAGGACTTGCAGGAGAAGGGGTTCATAAGGCCCAACGTTTCACTATGGGTATCCCTGGTGCTTTTTTTCCAAGAAGGGGGAACATGGTGGCAGACGCGCTTAGTAGGAGGACCAGGTTGCAGCTGCTGAGTGAGGTGACAGAACAGTTAGCCGCGATGCAGGTATCCCTCGTAGATGATGGTAAAGATGTTTACCTCTAGTCGATGGCTGTTACCCCCCACTTGTTCACCGAGTCAAGGAGGCATAGTTGGGGGACGTTGACTCTGAGGCCCGACGTGCTCAGATATCCTTAGGACAGTCTCTTGAAGGATTTTATGAAGGTGTGGAGCACATCATTCTTTTTAGAGGGCGCACCTTAGTACCAGTGGTGGTGTAGGAGGAGGTGTTGAGGGAGTTCCATATTTCCCCTCTGGCGGTACATCATGGAGTGGAAAAGATGTACCAGGACCTCCAACATTAGTACTAGTGGCTACGGATGAAGAAAACTGTGGCCGAGTTCATTTCACGATGCCTCACTTGTCAGTGAGTAAAGGCCGAGTACCAGGTTTTGACAGGCTTGACTCAGCCACTTGAGGTACCGAGGTGGAAATAGGATGATATCTAGATTGATTTCGTGACGAGGTTACCACATATGTCTATAGGTCATGACTATATTTGGGTGATCGTTGACCAACTCACCATGTCGGCTCACTTCCTACCCATTCGGGAGTAGGGGACGGTAGAGGGATTATGACGTTTCTACATCCAGGAGATAGTGAAGATTCACGGGGTGCCTTCGACTATCATCTCAGATCATGATGCCCGCTTTAAATCCTAGTTGTGGAAGGGATTAGAGGAGGAATTCAGGATGCAGCTATGCTTGAGCACAACTTTTCATCCCCAGACAGATGGTCAGATGGAGCGGACCATACAGAACTTGGAGGGCATGCCTTGTGCTTGCACCCTTGACTTTGGTCACGGTTGGGAGGAACACCTGCTGCTGGTGAAGTTTTCATACAATAATAGCTATCACTCCACCATTGGCATGACACCGTTTGATGCCTTGTATGAGTGACCTTGAAGATCACCCATATGCTAGATAGACCTAGGGGAGTCAACACTCATGGGTCCAGAGTTGGTACGGGCTACCACCGAGAAGGTGCAGATCATCTAGGAGTGGATGAGGACTGCACAGAGTAGGTAGAAGTCTTATGTCGACATGAGACGAAGACCCTTGGAGTTTGAGGAGGGAGATCATGTGTTCTTTCAGGTCTCACCCTGACGAGGAATGCGGAGATTTGGATAGGGCAACAGGCTATCTCTGAGGTTCATTGGACCTTTTCAGATCCTGAACAGAGTTGGTGAGGTGGCATACCGCCCATCTCTTCCCCCACAGATGCATCGGGTGCATGATGTTTTCCATGTTTTATAGCTGAGGAGGTACATGCATGATCCATCACATGTCATTGAATGGGGATAGCTGGAAATCGATGATGGGGTGACGTTTGTGGAGTTCCTAATGGAGATAGAGGATCGACAGGAGTGGGTCTTACACGGGAGGTCGATTCCACTAGTGTGTATCCGATGGAAGCATGAGAATCTCTAGGAGAGAACATGAGAGTGGGAGGCTCAGATTTGTGCTCATTACCGCCCATATTTTTGTTTAGTTGTTGTTTTGGCTTTTAGGGACATACAACTCTAAGGTTTGGAGAATGTAATGTTATGGAATTTACGTATAATTTATTTTATTATATGGAATAATTTTGATACCGTGAAATTTGACGGCATGTAATTCTGAGGCATGGAGTGCCCAGAATGATCCATTGAAAAATGTTAAGCTTTAAATAGCACGCATGAGAAGTTTTCCTAAAAAGTGGAATAACTCTTAAACGGGTGCCCAGATCAGAAATCTGAGGGAACCGTTGTGTTTAGGATGGCAGGTTTACCCTAGGCACGACTTAAGTTTAGTCAGCGCAGGACTCCAGTGAGAAAACCTAAAAATGGCATAATTGTAAATAAAATAATTAAATAAAATTATTTTATTCTTCAAATACTTATAACTCACGAACGGTGACACAAATTAAAAATCTGAGACCACCACTGAACTCCTGAGGGTATGCTTTCCTTAGGAAGACCCTAACATTGGCTGGCATGTTCCAACAGTGGAAGTTAGTTTTTGGCCGTATATAAAATAATTAAGTAACAATTATTTTAATGTTAAATACTTTAACTTATAAATGGTAACTCGTATTGAAAATCCAAGAGTACCTTTGGATTCGTGGGTGCATGTTTCCCTTAGGCGGAGCCTAACCTCGACCAGTGTGGGTCGAGCGTGACTGTTAATAATTTTTGAACATTTTTTATTGTACATTCAGTAAACGTGCAAGTAGGATTTTCTAACTTTTGAACCATCACTCAGATCGAAAATCTGAGGGCACCGTTGAATTCAGAACGTTGAGATTCACCTAGAATTGACTTAACTTCAGCTAGTAAGGGCCGGGCAAAAAAGTTATTTTTTGGACTTTTTGTGAAAAATGATAAAATAATTTAAATGAATTATTTTATTTTCTTTCTCCATTTGGAGTGGCGGACGGATAAACTACATGGAAACGAAAGTGCGGTGAATATGCACATTAATGAGGCTCATTAATGGATCATTAAACTTACAGCGTAATGACACTTTAATGACGTGAAACAACGATGTTGTTTCTTAAATAAAACAGTGTAACGACACAATGTCGTATCATTATGGGAACGCTGCGATGTTCTTCTATTTATAATTCGACGTGTCGGGAAAATGTGGATTAAAGAAATTGGAGGATTCTCTAGAGAAACTCTGAGGGACTTCCACCCCAGTGAAGAATGTAGAACGTCGGTGAAACTTCTTCTTCTTCGATGCCTTTTGAATATTGGAGCTGGAAAGCGATGCCGACGTCTTAACCCCTCAAGGAAGAACGTGCGACAACGAACTTCATATAGGTAGGGGTTTTTATTTCATTGTTCTTCCCTGTCCATTTCTAAATGAAAAATGTGGATTAACCCATGAACAGGTTAATCAACAGATCATGCATTATAACGGGAGGGTGACTTTTTCTTTTGGGCTGATTATTCAGGATTAAACCTTGGTGTGAATGATTGAACGCAAACCTCCCCGAGCCTCCCCCTTGTTTAAACTTCTAACGCAGAGGGCCTGGGCCGACACAAAAAATGTCCGAGCACCTTCGCTCATTTGTTCTTCATGGACAATCTTTTGAATTGATGGAGAGTTAGTTTTCAGACCGTCGTGGTGGAGAGGACGATCCCCAAAAAAGGCAGTCAAAAACGACACAAAGAATGGACCACCGGTGCGGACCTGATGTTCCGTAGAAGAATCCATTGGCGCACCAGCATCGGTTGTGGCACCGGTGACTGACAGCTATGGCCCACAGCGGTGACTGTGAGTGGGAGGTGGTGTGCCATGATGGCGCGCCGGACGAAAGGCCGTGACCAGACCGGGCCACGACGTAGCAAGAGAAGTCGCTGGCCGAGCCGCCGACTGGAGGTGATGGATGCGGTCACTTGACCACGTTGGAGGGCAGCAGGTCACAGTCTCTTAATCGCGGTGGAGGTGGCGACCTGCGGTGACCCGTAGGGTGATGGCAGGGCATGAATGCGGCTCTCGACTGCGTCCAGTGAGGCGGACCAGTCTGCCTCTTGCAGACCGGACGGGACGCAAACCCCCAACAGGCCGGACCCGCATTGCGAGCCTGACCCGTGGCTCACTGGGCCTGGCCAGTCCCGCTGCCAAGCACGCCGAACCTAAACCTAGCGGGCCATATTCGCACTGGTGGGTTGTACCTGCACCAGTGGACCAGACTCGCACCAGCGGGCCGGACCCACTTTGGCAGGCCAGACTCGCGCCCCTTCGTGCCGAGCTGGACAAGACCGGGTTGTCGGGCGACCCGGCGGGCTAGACCCTCTTTCAAATGGGCCGGGTCCAGCAAGGCCTGTTGGGCCTGGCCCATAGTCCAGGTTAGACCAGACTGACCCCGACCCGCACTAGGTCAGGTCGGGTCTATCAGAATAAACCGGGGTATGTGGAACCCCCGGGCCGGGTTGGTCGGGGCGGTCCGACCGGGTCTGACCGGGCCCCGTGCAACCGGTCCCCTAGTTACTAAAACGCCCCTATCTTGCAAACTATACTTCTGATTGAAGAGACATTTACGACATTGGGACCCTCTCGACGAGGAGGATATTTTTTCATGTTCTATGTTGACTTTTGTGGATGTCAAGATGTGACGAATGGCTTCAGGAGAAGTTCTCCTAAGCACACTACATGCGGAACCCTGTGGCTTGTTGAGACCTGAAGACTGTTGACTTTCGACTATGTGTGACTCAAGGACCCAGTGGGAAGTGGCTCTATGTGACCCAGTAGACCCACAGTGGGGAGCAACTCTATGTGACCCAACATACCCACAATACTCGACAGGAGGAGTACCTCAGCAGGCCACGGTGGGGAGTGACTCTGTGTGACCTGGCAGACCCACGATACGCAATGGGGATGGGTACCTAAGCAGTTCAAGATTAGTGAAAAGTGGCACTGTGTGACCCGACAAACCCACTGTACTCGATAGAGGAGGATTTCTCCAACAGCCAAGGTGTTCGATGTTTGTGACTGACGATGCTACTATTACTACCCTAAAATATACCTGGTGTGAGATGTCTTGTGTTTCATGATTTACTTTGATATTTTTTGTGTGGTCTTTCTTCTTTTGTTTTGGGGTCCCTATTGAGTACTGTGTTACTCACCCCTACATGGGCTTCACCTGCACATGTTGTGTCTAGTACAGACGACCGAAATTTCGACATGGTTGCTCTAGGAGATGGGACTGATGGACGCTATGACAGTGGACTTGGTGGCCTAGGACCAGGTGGGGCCTAGTAGGATCGGGCATACATGACGTACAACTTCATCTTCCAGTAGCTTCCCTAATCTCATGATCAGGTGAGGTTTACTACAGATGGCCATCAAAGCACTTTTTTTTACTTTACAGTTTTTAGTACTTTTTCTTGGGTTTGTATTCTGACCCACTTTCTTTCAGCTATACTTGTACTCAGTTATTTAGTGGTATGTTGTTTCCCTTTTGTGAGTTGGGACTAGGTTGGACATTTGTGTGCATATAGGTATCCAGGTATCTAGGCTAATGCCTCCCACTTGCAGGTTGAATCCTTCAGCACTAGTCCCCAGCTCCTAGCCTTTGGGAGGCAGGCTTGGGGTAGTCATGGCACAGGCCCCGGGGGACAGGTCATGACAATCCAGTTCTTTTTTCACGAGGAATGATACATGAATAGAGTATACCGGGTCCCCCATTCACAATTAGGTATATCTTTCATGGTAGGGGTAGGATGAAGTATAGATCATCCTCCTTCTTGGTTGCTACTTGTGAAATCTCTTTCTGTAATAGATTCACATGGGATGCATGAGATGAATGATAAAAGGGAAATTAAATAGGTATATTTACTTGAATAAAATTTTAATTTTTAAAAATCAATCTCTCCCATTTCATAAAAGAAGCCTCTTTTCTGATTTCCTTAGGCTCAGAAACTTTGATATATTCATGATGGGGCTTCACAAATGTATTTTCATCAAAATAAAGGAGCTTTATGTGTTCCTCAATAGGTGAATATCTAGGTTCTTTTTTCTCCAAGGCATAACAAATATTTTATGATTATGTATAATCAGAACAATAAGGAGTGATTCAAAATTTATATTATATAAAATCAGAAGAGATAGAGTCAAAGAATGGTTTAAGTCCTTGAGTTTGTTTAGTTTCAAGAAATGAATTAGTGCTAAGTGAATCATGGAGTATATTCTATGAGGATGGAGTTAGGTAGTCAGGATCCTCCATTTTCATTCAAATTCCACCACTTGGGTGGTATATTCCTTCACTGATGTTGGATACTTTCTTTACATGGTTTGGGGAGATTAATAAGTTCCTCACACTCATTCAAGAATCCATACAATTATTATTGATCCCCACATGTATCTCAGTAGGAAAGTCTTCCTCCTTTGCCTCGTCAGGTAAGAAAAGTGGCTCGTCTTCTGGTTTAGGTTCATACTTAGGTTTAGGTTCTTCTGTTGATTCTTGGAAGTATGCAGTTATCCAATCCAGTTTTCTTTGGATACCTTGAACCTTTTCATCAAGCTCTTGAATATCATACTTGAGTTTGTGTTTTTTCACTTTCTCCTAGACATATTCTTGTGGAACTTCTTTAAAATTGTTGGGAGGAATCTAGGAGTTCGCTTCTTATGTCTTGGCCTCTTCTTGATAGAATTTGGGGAAGTACTCCTAGAATCCAGTGAGATCTCTAGCCAATCCTTCAAAAACTGGTTGCTTGAGGGTCTCTTTGAGATACCAAATGAGGTTCTTTAATTCATCCTATTTGAAAATTTGGTTTTGTGCTCCCCTAATCTATCTATCCCATAATGTAACACTATATTCTATAGACTAGGGGGATTTAGCTTCTGGATCTTGCACCTGAGAGTATTTTTTGTTCCATGAATTTAAAAAATTGTCATATGAAAACACCATGAAAGTTTTTTTTAGTTTTTTATAAAAATAAATGAAATATATGTATGATGTAAAAATAGAAAAAGTAAATGAATAACTGATTGGCTCCTAAAAAATGATTCTAGTTTGATGCGAGCCTGTCGTAGGGTGTGGAAAAAGAAAATTTATATTTCTAATGAAGCACAGTGGATGACTAGGGTTATCTCACTTGAGGAGCATCGCAGTTGGTTCAATAATTAATTCTAATTCACATAATCTAATTATTCTTATTTTTTTATTTATGAAAATGTCAGTTTTGGTGGTTTTGGAAAATTATGAAATTAAAATTTTGAAACCCCATCTCCACCGAGAATGTTATTCCTAAAAGACCCAACTCCACCGTATGTTGTTTCATCTCTTCAGGAAACCCCATCTCCACAGTATGAAGGGTTTTCTTGAGATAAGGGAGGGAAAATGAATTAATCAATGAAAAAATGGTATTAAAAATAATGTCTTAGTGGATGACCGCCTCACCCATGCAATAATCTTTCATCCACCACAAATAGAATATTTTTTTGAATTGAAGCACAATAACAAAGAACATTGTGAAAACTCCTCCAAAGATAAGCCTTGGGTTAGTCACTTTCCATTGAAAGGTGAAAAGAGATCATGATGGAAAAATAGAAGAGAGAAAGATAATTAGAGTTGGAAGATAAAGAAGGATGGAAGAAGAAAAGGAAACACTTGAATTAAAAATATGAATATGTGTTACATGAAAAAAAAACTAAAAAAATAAAAGAAAGAAATCCTAAATAATCAGTATGGACCATGGCCTCCTCTCCAATGGTGATTGACTGGATAGATTGGAATGGTTTGGGAAGGAGGATCTATCCTCCTTTTATAAGCCATATTCTCCTTTTCGAAAGTCTCTACATGATACCCACATTAAATGATTGATTCGTTCATGGAAACCTTCATGAAAGTTGTTACTTTGTGTCTTTCTTATATCCCCCCAAATTTCATTGTATTATCCCATGTGAAGATAGATTTATTCCATTTTTTACTCTAAGAATTTAATATGCATAGTCAGACCCTCCAAATTCCATATCTTTGATTTCCCATGCATTAATGGTCTTGTAAATGGACGATTCATGCATGGAATTATTCATGAAACATGTTAATAAATTCCTTATCCATCTCCATGAATAATTTCAGCTTCATTGGACTATAAAACTTTGATATATAAGATCATATTTAAACCATTCCACATCTGTGAATAGTTTTATAGGCCTGTATTTGAGCTTATTTGGGCCCCCAATTAATGAATTGAGATTGTGGCCGAGAAGGAAAAAATGTGGCCCAAGATGTCTGGGATACTAAGAAAATGAATTTAATAATTTCAATTAGTTTAAAAAAAATTTATTGCTGAAATAAAGAATAAAAATAAAATAGTTAAATCCCAAAATTAGATCATTTTAACAATTAAGCTAAAAAATCCCCAAAAACATATAAATGTGACAATTGCTGATAAAATAACATTGTGGTTTGTATAAAAACATTGAAATTAAATTTAAAAATATGTAAAATATTATTTTTGTTAGGTAGACATTGTTTTCTGCCCAAGATGTTGTACACAACATGATCGATGAAAGTCCAAGGTCACCTACATGACTCATGGAGATCTACAAGGACTACAACAACCTTCACACTTGCAACATTAACTATATCCCATTGGAAGGTCCAACATCAAATGCAAGCCTAATAAGAGTATTTCTAGACCATCAGTATCCATTGAGCCAAATAATTTCTACATTAACATCAAAATTGTTTCCCACCATAGAACACTAAAAGGGTGGACACATGGAAGACTATCAAGGAAAGAGGTATGGGATGAGAATTTTGTTAGAAGTTTGTTGATAAGGCCATTGAAATGGAATAATAAGTTTCTGCCACCACACTTAATAGGAACCTTGAATATTTTTCTTTATTTTCTATAAATTTTACAGTCATGGATGGAAAAAAATATCCACCTCCATGGAACTCCTTTACTATTTCTTTGTTTCCTCTATTTCTTTGAATAAACTCCCACTTTGTGGGATGATTTCTATATAATTTCATTATGCGTTTCTTTCTCTTCCTCCACTTATTTCCTATTCTTCAATTCCATTTTTAATTTTTTTAGTTTAATTTTATTTTATAAGAATGTTGGGTTGAGCTATTTCTAAGGGATGTTTGGTAAATGAGGTCAATTTCTACTTAGATAAATTCAATAATTCTTTAGATGACATTGAAAAATAAAACTATTGAATTTATAGAAGAATAGTGTAATCAGCCTAATACATCTTATGATTGTTATGTTGTCCTATATAATTTATTTTTTTCTTAGATGATTATCATGAAATGCATATTATGATTGATAGGGTTAGAATTTTGAATGAGGGTTCCTATCCTATTGATCATCTACTAAACTCATATTCTTCAGTTTAGTTTGATAGGATAAATTTAAAAAAAGTATAGGAATAAAATCATTGGTTAATCATGATAATGATTATGATAATGACGTGAGTCCCAATTTAGTGATCATGAAATAATTATAATTTTATTGATTAAATAATTATTTTTAAACTATGAATCAATCAAGTTCCCATTTCTCCTATGTTCACATCATTCATTTTGTTTGATTTCCACACTTTTTTTTATTTTGAAAAAAAGAAAAAATACTTTGAATATACTCTATGTGAGAACACAATCTCAAGTGACCCCTTTGTATAATATTGATGGGTAGTAGAGAATTACATTATAAATGAGGGAAGAAAACCCTATAAATGAATAATGTGAGAGGATATAACGCCCTGAGTCTTTAAAAGAGAAAACTATGTTCGATAGCATATGCAATATACAAAACCCAACCCAAACGAACAATAATTATTTAAATATTATAATTTTTACCCAGCCATTAAATTTTTAGGTATTAATCATATGAACTAGTTTATGAAATATATATGTCCTAAATATATTGATAAATGATTAATAATTAATTAATCAATTTTTGGAAATGTCTTTCTATTCTTCAAAATATGTTTTCTTAAAAAATGATTTATATTCCATTATTATAGTTATTTTTTAGATAATTTATAAAATTTATTTTATAAAATTTTCTCCACTTTTTATATCATCAAATAAATATTAACATATGGTGAAATTTTATATTTATTGGAAACTTTTAATTTTTTCACTAAATAGTGGAAAATACAGTTTTTATGTAAAATTCTCATTTATTTTGATAAATTAAGTAATATAAGTCTCATTATTATATTAATTTGATTTCAATGAAACAAAATATTTCTTTAGTTATATTTAGTTTAATTAATTACATTTAAATCATCTTTATATTGGATTTTAATACAAGTTTATTTTTAGGATTAAAAACACATTTTTCCTGAAAATTATTTTGAAATTCATAATGTTTCTCCATTATAATTAATTAAAACAACCAATAATGATAAATTATTTAAATTAAATTTTTAGATTAAATATATATATTTATTGATCTAAATTCATATAATGAATATTACTAGTTATATAGTTAAAGAGAATTCATCTTTTCCTTGAAAATAGATTTTTTGAAAAACTGATTTCCATCTTACTTGCAGGTTTTAAATTAAATTAAATGATTCCACCGGTGGTTCTGATATCTATGTAGGAGTTATTTGAAGCCTCTTAGTTTCTATCTACGGCTCTGGTGGCGAAGTTCGTTCGGCGCTGGCCCTCTGTGGAGATGTTTGACAGGTACGTGAACGGGGAATGGGGTTTAAGCCATCGTACGGTCGTCAGGCTCCTGGGGCTACGAAAAATCATCATTTGCTTTGCTAATGAGGATGACCTGGCACGAGCCTGGTCCAGGTCTAGCATATATGTTCGAGGTTTCCACTTCTATATCCTTCACTGGTCATTTGGCCTGCATATGAATTGAGATCCGTCTACCTCGGTTATTTGGCTTCAGATCCCTGGTTTACCGCTGCCCTTCCAGAACCCGACTCTTCTTCGGTCAATTGGAAATTCCATCGGCCGTTTCTTGTGTGCTGATCGGTGGAATGCTTCCTTAAATCATCCTATCATGGCACACATATGCGTCGAAATGGACCTCGCACGGCCCCCTCCATAGGTGGTGTGGATTGTGATTGAGGGAGATTACAGGTATGTTCAACCCATTGTTTTTGAATCATGGATGCGTTTCTGTTCCTTCTGCTCTCAACAGGGCCACTGCCATACTGATTGTCACAAAAGGGAACTGCATGAGGGTTTGGTTGAACCTACTGTAATGGACGAAGGGCCCCCATCACCGGTTGTGCTTGATGAAGCTTGTCCTGCTCGAGCTTTTGATCCAGGTGGGTGCAAGCAGGGGTGCAGGGAGGTCTCTGATTCGGGTCTTCCCCCCTCACAGGCCTCCCCAGTTGTGGTTTACCAGGATGTCCAGGAGCATGTGACTCCAGTTCCGTTAGGTGAGGAGCTGCATCAGACTGACATTCCCAATACGGAGGCCCCTCTGGTTTTGGGGAGGGGAGGTCTTGTTGGCTCATTGATGAATGCTTCCCCAAGAGAATCAGGGCCTCGAGTTTCAGCTATTTTTGACTGACTAAGACAGGATCTGGGTATTATCCCTTTTTCTAGTGGATCGAGGGTCATTTTTCAGGTGTGTGGGGTTGGGGAAGTGGGGAGGATCCCCCATCAGGAGGCCATTCCAACCAGGCATCTGGACTGTTCCAGTTTAGCCAGTGGTGCGGCTGCGCGCTGGGAGGCCTCTACTCCAGGTGAAGTTGGGTATCTTCAAAGTGAGGGAGGGGAGGATCCAAGTCGTCATCTTCAATACATGGGCTGAGGGTATTAACAGGCCAGAGTTTCATAGGTTCTCGAGCAAGTCATATAGGCCAACCCTTCCTATGTTGATACGGTGAAGTTGGGTGGAAGGGTTTCCCGCTCTCTTAATCGGTTTGCAGTGTTGGAAGATGAAGAGAAATATGTAGTTGAGGAAGGGGGTGAAGAGGAGACTGTTCCTGGAGAGGATAGGGAGTCAGACTCTGATTCTCTCGCTGAACTGAAGGAAATGGAACTCGCAGAGGAGTTTATCAGATTCTCCTCAAAGAGAGGGAAGAATAAAATCATTGACACGGAAGGGTTCATTAATCACTCACGAAGGCCACAGAAGAAAATAGACTACTCTTTATTGCCTAGACCACCTGTCACTAGATCCTCCAGTAAAGGGAAAATTCCTCATAAGTCTCCAAAGTAGGTGGGGATAGATCCTACGGAGCTTGAACCACCTGTAAAGGATCCATTTTCCACTGATATGGAGAATGAAGTTAAGGAGTCATCGACAACTCATTCCCACCAAAGAGGAAAAGATTTGATGGAATGTGACGAGTGGGAAGCTATCCTCAATAGCAACGAAGGCTTCTCAAACAAGGGAATGGAGGTCATCACCATGCAGGTGGAGTATGCCAGATTGGTTGGGAGGCAGTTCCAGGCCAACCTCTCTAAGGAGAAGCGTGACTGGGCCAATAAACAACTTGGAATTTTAGCCCGTGGTTTTAACGGGCATAAGATTACTGTGGAAGAGCTCATTAAAACTTGGGACAAGATGGTTGACAACTATGAATACCTCCTCAATGATGATTGGGATGAGAAGAATGCTAGCCTCCAATGGACTCTACTCAGAGGGAAAGTTTCTAGAAGGCTTAAATTACAATTCATTGATTCTGCTATTTCTTTTCATGATGAATGACTATCTAGCTGTGTATGGACTGGTTTCTCACTTTTCCCTAAAAGTGTTTTCCTTAATAAAAAAATATTTGGATGGATGTTATAAGGAAAATAGGTTAATTAAGGGTAAAAATAATTTATCAAAGACAAAAAATAAAGTAACCCTAATAGTATGAATATTTATATTTCATTCAAATTATGATTATATATAATCCTTATTTTTTAAATTAAAATGATTAAGTAATCATTGTGATAAAAAATTATATTTTTATACAATAAAATAGAAATCAAAATTTTAATTAGTATTTAATTTCAATAAAGACATTTATTTGGATGAATTAATGGATTTTTTAAATAAATAGTATTTTAATCAAATATTATTATTAAATAATTTTTATTAAATATAAACTATCATATAATTTTTATTAAGTCAAATATAATTTTTAAGGGTTCGAAAACAGTTATTGTAAAAAAATCCAACATTTCTCAATAAATATTGATTTTTATTTTAAAAGTTAAAATATAAATATTTAGAAAATTATTTTGATAATATGAATATTATTTTTGGAATTAGAACATTGAAATTATCTAATGGTTAATTTTTCATAATTTTTCAAGACAGCCAAATTTTCGGGTAGAAATTAAATACCGTATAAATATAAGGTGTGTATTATGACATCATAATGACCCAAAAGTGATGAAATAAATACAATAAAGGATATTAATATTCAAATATATGTTTTTACTCTAAAATAATGTGATTTTATGTTTATTGGTTAATTTTATAAAGCCTTTATGAATCCTCCAAAACTATTAATATATTTTATGGTTTAAAAATAATTTATTTAAGAGTATGACTCACCTCCACATCACCAAGTGAAATATTTTATTCAGTTAGACCCTTGTCCTTATAAAATAATGGAAAAAAATCCTTTTTGGTAGAAACCATGATAATAAAAACCATGAGATGATTTGGGGTTTTGGTTATTTTGTTATATAGAGTCTAAAACCTAATTTTGAGAAATAAAAAAAATTCCCCACTCTTTTCCTACATAATCCCACCCAAAATCTCATTTACTTTCACTAATTTTTTTTATAACAGGTCTTTACTATACCCTCCCCTCTCTATATTCCTACCAATGTGCCCTAAATCTCTCAAGAATCTCTTCGCAAGCGTTTGGTTCCTCACATTCAAGTAGCAGATCCTCATCTTCTCTTATTTATTCAAGTTTCTTTATTATATTATGCCTTATATTTCTAATTACTAATATTGGGATATGTCTTTAAATGTCCCTATTACTACCCATTTGATGTCCAAATTATGATAGGCCCCTTTCACTCCCAGAAACCCATTTTATGAATTTTTAAGGGACACCGTTATACTGCTGAAATTTCATTGTGATTTTCCATACCAAAATAATTGTGTTATGAATACCCATACTCATTTATTATTAAAGGTGTTCATATTTATTTACTTATACTTATTTATTGGGGACATAAATGTTTCTATTCTGTGCTCCATGATTATGGAATAAAATGTGATCATAAATGATTCCATGTTTTTTTGATCTATGTGACACACTTAAGCATGAGAATGAAATGAAAGTGACAGGTGAAACTAGAATTACATAGCGCTCAATGAATTGAGTAATCCTTTTTATCATGATAAATCATGTTAGGACTTGGAGTAAACATTATTCCTTTATGGGAATTTTCCTGTCATGATTTCTTAGCAGTTATCCTTGACCTATGTTTATGTTTCTACATTTTAAGTTCTTTCCACATTTATCATGTTTCCTTCATGTTATCATGCTATATCATGCATCATTGTTCATGTTTATGATTCTCACAACTTTTATGTCCCATTGATATGTATATTTTCTAACATGTATTATTTTCTTCATTTTACACCATGTTTATTCTCTTACTGGGTTTTATAGATCACCCTTTTCCTATGTATATCCCTAGGTCATCCCATGAAGTTTTAAGTACAAAGGGATATTATGAACATGTTAAGGAGGATTTCGATAAAGATGATGTATTCCTTATTTTAAGTTGTTATTTAATATACCTAATTCCTAAAGATAATAGTATTATCAATATTTTGATTTGTATTAAGTGTAATCTTATGTAATATATCATTTATTAATGTGAAATAAAGAGTATGGTTGTTATAGAGGGGGCTCCCTATCTTTCCCAAGTCCTTTGGTTGATGGTATAAATTAACACTAGAAAAGTCTTATTCTCCTAAGCCTATTTCACTAGGCCGATACCAAAAATCTCCCCTATTCTCTCTCATTTCCCTCCCACTTTTAATAACCTCTTTCCCAATATTCTTTGCATGGGATCCCTAACAAAAAACTATTGGGTCCATGAAAAACAACCTAACTATAGTTGTTTCTTTAAAGGCTATAGTTTCCACTGTAATGACCCTTAAGTTCCCTTCTGTTTTGTGTTTTCAATTCTATAGTGGTGCCACACTTTTGAAATGTGATTTCCAGCCTATAGTGGCACCACATGCTCTATCATTTGACCCATCTTGAGAAACAATATTTTTCTCAAGACTGTGGAATGAAAACTGATTATGTTTAATGAATTCATCTCTCAATGTAGAAACTTTCATGGGACACAAAATACAAAAATAGAACCCATGCCCAGAAGAATGATCCATTGAAAAGTATCTAAAAATGGTTAACTAAACTATTTCTCTAATAGGCCATATGTGAAGGTGATTGGAGACATAAATAGATGAATTTTGTTGAGATTAAATCCAATAAGATTATAAAGAGGACTACCATAACCAAGGGGAATGTGTAAAAAATTTCTAAGAATAAAGACTCTAAAAAGTATGCAGTGGGGATGATAAACCGGATTCCCACTCCAAAGTGGAGGTGCTTAGACATCACATAACTTCCAACCGGTGAAGGAGGAACCTTATTGCGTACCCAACCAATGTGTAACATCCCGGACCGGGTGCCACACATCGGTGCCCTGAATTGGTCGGTCACATGACCTCAAGCATGCCTCTTTGTATGCCAGAGGCTACCGACTAACAGCTAGGGTCTATTATCAGTCATAGGGAGACTATACCCTATTTTTTTCATCAGATTAATACACAAGTGGAAATAAATAAAAATAATCAACTGAATAACCAAATAATATAACATATAAAGAGTATTAATAGTATCATAAGTTAACCCAAACTGGAAATACTACATCAAAACTGAATAATAGACATGCCATGCTAATTTACATACCAAGTGTCAAAATGAAACTCAAAATTAAAGACACTGAAAAATCCAAAGTGGGTCTCAAAACACATTTGGTTCCCCCATTCATGCTCCATTTCTAAAACAACCATCTAACATAGGTATCTTTCCATTTTTACTATATATAAAACACAAGGCTATTCGAGTACTGATCAGGCAGTCTGAGTAGGGTGTGAGTACAACTTAGTAGGTCACCACTAATAATGTCAAAAATAACATCTAGTCAAAATAGTGTATGAAGTTGTATAAATAAATATGTACAATGTATAAGTATACAATTATAATATTATAATTTATTCTTTACCTACCTACATTAACTCCCGGGTTCCCGAGGACACCCATACCTCAACGCCTGCTTCAAATCATGTCAGAGCCTGAAGTGTCCCGAGGTAATATCATATCTTAATACCTTCTTTGGCTCATTATAGTGCCCGAACCATTCAAAGGTGATATCATATCTCAATACCTACTTCATCTCATGTCAGAGCTTGAAGTATTCCCAATGAGGTCATATCTCAGAGTGATTTTATTACCATTCCTAAATTCATTCATGAATGCCCATGTTACCATTCATACTACACACAATAGAATGACCATGTTCTTATCCTTTAATTCAAACATGAATGACCATGTTACCATTCATACATCACACATTATAATGACCATGTTCCCATTCTTTTATTCATACTTGAATGATCATGTTACCATTCATACATCACTCATTAAAATGACCATATTCCTATTCTTACATCACACATTAGAATGACCATCTTCCCATTCTTTAATTCACATTCGAGTGACCATGTTACAATTCTTATATCACACGTTAATTTAAGAATTAATTATCCCCACAATTTACACTACTAATTCAACAATTAGTTAAATACAAAAATTTCCTTAGTTAATTCATAAATTGATTATCACATCAATAACATTAATTAATTCAATAATTAATTAATCACATCAATTCCTCTAGTTAATTCAACAATCAACTGATTACACTAATAACATTAATTAATTCAATAATCAATCAATCACATCAATTCCTCTAGTTAATTAAATAGTTAACTAATCACACAAATTACTCTAGTTAATTCAACAAATGACTAATCACATAAACAATGTTAATTAATTCAACAATTAATTAATCACATAAAATACATTAATTAATTCTATAATTAATTAATCACTTCAATTCTATTTTTCAATTAAACAATTAACTAATCACATCAATAACATTAATTAATTCAATAAATAACTAATCACATCAATTACTCTAGATAATTCAACAATTAACTAAGCACATCAATAAAATTAATTAATTCAGTAATTAACTAATCACATCTAGTTAATTCAACAATTAAATAATCATATCAATAATATTAACTAATTCAACAATTAACTAATCACATTATTTGCTCTTGTTAATTCAATAATCAACTAATCTCATAAATAATAATAATAAATTCAATAATTAACTAATCACTTCAATTAATCTATTTAATTCAACAATTAACTAATCACATCAATTACTATAGCTAATTCAACAATCAAATAATCACATCAATTATATTAATTAATACAAAAATTAACTAATCACATCAATTTTATTTCTAGTTCAATAATTAGTTTATCACATAAATCCCCTTAATTAATTACCCAATTAGTTATGTATGTCAATCCCATTAATTAATTCATTAATTAATTAATCAATATCCACAACTCAAAATCCCATAATTAATTCCACAATTTATTATATCATTCACAATATCAATATTTCATAATTAACTCCACAATTAATTATCTAAATTTTCAATTCTCAATATATCATAATTAATTCATCAATTAATTATGTCAACTCAATAATCACAATATCTCATAAGTAATTCAATAATTAATTGTCTAATTCACTTAAATGCATCTACACAATAATCCCCATTAATTAATTTTCCAATTAATTAATCCAAATCATTCAATTGCATCAACACAACTATCCCATTAATTAATTCACCAATTAATTGATCATGTCAAATCCATTAATTAACCCTACAATTAATTAATCACATTTAATGCCATAAATTAATTATCCAATTAATTATGCACAACAAGTCCATTAGTTAATTAAAAATTAATTAATCACTTTCAATCTCTTCAATTAATTCACCATTTTTTGTGCACAATAACTCAATTAATTAATTCCCCAATAAATTAACCACATTTAATCCCATCAATTAATTCACAAATTAATTGTACATGTCAACTCCATTAATTAGTTACTTAATTAATTGGACACAATACCTCCATTAATTAATTCATTGATTAATTAATCTCATCTATCCCATTATTTAATTCAACAATTAAATAATCATATTACTTCATTAATTAATTCATAAATTAATTATTCCAACTAAAACAATTCAATAACCCCAATTAATTCATCAATTAATTGTTCCATATAAATCGATATAATATCCTTAATTAATCCCTCAATTAATTGTTATATATAATAATTCAATATTCTGATAATTAAATCAACAATTAATTATCTCTAATAAAAATTTCAATATTCTATAATTAATTTTATAATTAATTATTCATGATCTAAAATCCCAATATCCTAATTTCACATTTCCCTTAATTAATTAATTCACTAAATTAATTAATTTAATCTAGAACACAGTTTCAAGAACATAATTTCTAAACATATAATAGAAATTATACAATTATATACACATAATTTTAATAAATACTATGAGATTTGAATTTTAGATCACCTACATCAATTTTTGACCAAAGATCACCCAATAGAAATCCCCAAAATTGAATAACACAATGATGTAGAATGAGATCTGGATCTAAAACCTGAAATCGAGATTAAAAAATTCAGGATCTATTAGATATAGATCTAGATGCACAAGCCTAGATATAGATTCACCAAATCTAGATCTAGATTTAGAGAAATAGATAATAACTTCTCTCCAAAAGAATGAGAGAATAAAGGAGGATGAATAAGAAAGCAATGAGATATAATCCAGATGATATTAGGGGTGAGGATCTTTAATATGGACTTCGAATTGTGAAGAAAAGAGGTCAGAAATGCTTGAAATTCATCCAGAGAGCTCCAAAATTGCGAAAGAGGACCTAGGGTCGAATAGGGGCTGATTTGGGGTTAATTAGGGGGCCCAGGTAATTAAAAAAATGAATTTCGAGTCAACTTAATTCTTACACATGGTTTGTTGGGTAAGGGAACACGATTTTCCCTTACCATGAGTCTAAACCATGTTCTTATTTTATTGGGGTTCATAGTTTCTCCTAAGAGGACGCACAATTCAAAAAATGTTGCACCATCCATGTGAATCCCCTCTGTTTGGGTTTTCATGGTTAGCTTTGTTGGGGTGCCTGGTTTTCTCTAACCCTACGCCAACCCTACACAACCCATTCCTTTTCCATTTTTTTTCAAAATTTTACCTAAACACACCCCAAGGTAAAACCCAAATGAAAATTACTCAACACTAAACAAAATAGAACCTTTAAATGAGCTTGAGAAAACTCTAGAAATGTTTTCATTCTTACAATCTCCCCACCTTATAGCAGCTTATCCTCAAGATTCTCTCTCAAGGTTCTCTAATATTTTGAGTAAAAAAGATTGGCCACTGAGCACTCACATCCATTTATCTCTCTCTCAAGTTTTTTCCTATTCACATTCATGTTGACATAATACATGAACTAACAACACATTCTTTCCACACAATACGTTTTCACCATGATCTAACACATGTATCAGATGCTCCTCAAAGGACAGATCAATCTCAAGCTCAACTTTCACAACATTCTTGACATGTTTTCTAACTCCTAATTCCCAACAACCGTAAGAACACCATACAACATTGGAACTTATCATTACTATAAAAAACAATCTGTAATGGACATACATACACTACCTCTAAATCCCACCTAGCCTTTCCCAAAGGAATTTAAACATGAACCTTATAAGTTCCTCATTGGAATTATGGTGCCACCACTTCCAACCCATGGTCTTGCTCCACGCACCTACTTTTAACTCATCACTCCCGACATTCGGAGCTACGTTAATATATCTTTTTCAAGAAACTCAGTCACCACGGTATTCATTGACCTCTGGTCCATCCTAAGAACCTCATTCATAAATTTTTGATAGCGTACCTTCCACTATCCATCTCCACATATTTTTCCTCATAAGAAAAACCTCTAATATGTTCTATATCCCACCAAAACCAATTTAGCTAGCTATGTGTAAAGCCAAATATTTCTCAGATTAGTCAGGAAGATGTCAAGATAGGGCACATGATCGTCACTAATTAAAAGCACACTAAGAAGTCATTGATGAATACCACCACAAATCTTCCATCACTGATGTTACCTCCCATTATGGAAACACATTAAATTGTTGAAAGTCTCAGGTTTCCCTAACCACAAAAATTTCAGCACACTGATCCAAAACCAGAAGACCCCTCACACAACTCACAATTGAGTTCTCAAACTAGGGCATTTTCACTACCCAAAAGGCCCACATCAAGGTCCAAATAACAAAAAAAGAATTTTTAATTCAAAAAATTAACACAGTTTACAAGAGGGATTAAAAAAACCATAACAATTTTATAGTTGGTGTCCTAGAACCAACTGTTTGTACTTTTATTACATGAATATTTGATGTATTAAATATTATATTAAACATCTTGTTACATGTTTTTCATTGTTTTGCATGTGTTTAATGTAATAATTTCATAGAGTATTTATCTCATTGATAAGGTCATAGTGGTTTACCTATTTGATGAGAAACATGAAGTTTTATGACAATATTATTAATATAGTTATGTGGTTGGATAACATACTGTGATGAGACACATAGTATATACACCGTCATGTGTGAATACTTGTAAGCAGACGAGACTTATTATCCTGAAGTACGCACATGGTAATATCTAAGATAGGAGATTATGAGAACATAACCTCCAATAGGAATTCCACATGTTTTGGTGTCATTGTATATTCCTATCTACATGCATGTTTAATGGTCCTTAGAATTTATAATTATCATTAATTCATGTCATTAATCATGCACTTAGATTTTCTGACAAAAACTATCACACCATATATTGGCGGGAAGTAGGTTATGTTGGGTGTGTCACAAATGAAATGTTATTAATGGATAAGTCAAGGATGGATTTTTCCATTCCATATTTATGAAAGTTGATATATCGGCCCATTGATTGAAATAGAAATGTCACCCTAAATTCCATGTCCATGGTGTAATGACGAGTTTTTTTCAGATAGTAAAAGAATGATATGTCGAGCATATAGGTTGCTGACACCAACCTAAAACATACATGATGAGATATTGTGATAAAAGGATTATATTTCATAGTGATAATTTGTATGTGATTATCATCATTGTGACTTTAAGTTCTTTCTCTTGGGTGCCTTGACCCATTGCTAGATAGTAATCTTGGACATTAGGAAAGCCCACCTAATGCCAACAAGAAATAATCCTAGAGGGTTATGCACTAAGTTTTTTTTGTTGGTCCCCATTAAATTTTATTTGAATTTAATTAATGAAATAAATATTATTCTCAAGAGTGAGGAATAAACTTATTCAAGTTATATTGATCACATAAATTAAATAAATATTTATTCATCAGATTGCAAATAAAATATATTTATTTATTTTATTGAATATTTAATAAATATTTATTTACTAGTTTGTGAATAAAATATTTATTTAAGAGAATAAAATATTTATTTAGGTGTCCAATAAATGCAAGAAGAGTTTAAACGGACCAATACTATGTCTAGTGATAAAATAATTCTTTACGAGATGATAAATATTATTTATCCATTTTTCTCAAGTTGGTACACCACAAAATAATAATAATAATAATAATATTATGTGGTATGGTATTTCATTAATGGTTATAATTATATTTAATGGATTTTCTGAAATTAAAATTTCTAACTGAAATCCCAGCTCTATAAATAGACACCTATATCTATTGTGAAAAACATTCAAAACCAATTCCATGTTTGTGAATAAGGAATTTTTTCACACAATGAATTCTATCTCGAATACTACACCTCTCTCCCTCTCAAGAATAAGAAACCCAATATTGAATTTCTTCAAGAATGAAGAACGAGAAACCAAGAACAAGAAACAAAATACATTCGATTCACCGTGCTAGCACCTGAAGAATGATTGACGTTGCTCAGAGACCATTAGAGTACATGTGGATCACCACTAGAGGGATTATAACCTTAGATCCACACAAGCACAATGAAGGTAATCCAGAATGGCCTTTTTGGATGATAAATAACCATTAACCAAGAATGTTCCTATACTTAGGTATTTATTTCTTCAAATATCAAATAAATTAATTGTAAATTTGATGTGAAAGTTATTCTCTATTGGTTTTGGGAAATTATTATTAAAATAAATTTTAATATATCAACTTCCACTGCAACACTCCCACTACGATCGGAACCACCAAGTGGTATCCGAGCTGGGTAATATTTAAATTTATAATTATTTATTTGATTGTTAATATATGCACAATCATGGTTTGATTTTCAATTCATGTTATTTTTTATTTAATCCAATTTGAATTAAAATGTAATTGATATATTAACCATGTTTGTTTAGTGTTTCATTATCTTAGATATTTAAGAACAAATGAAGAATGATCGGAGATGACATCAGAAAGTGCCAAATATTTGGCCGGTAAATCTGGGTTACATGGCGTGCGGATGAATCACATGTTGTATACCCTTGACATTGTATCTAGATGTGTTGAGAAATTAAAAAAATGTGGTGCTATTATTTTCCACCGTGTGTTGATCAGGCCAACTTGGAACACGACAAGCAGATACCGGGTGTGTAGCTAGCATGTAGACACCGTGTAGTCTGGACGAGTTAAGATGTCGAAGCCCTAGGCATGTGACTTGGTTATACGACAATTGAGGTACATGGTGTATAAATGGATTTACATTCCATGTAGTCTCCCATTAATGGAAAAAATTTATAAAACATTAAATTTGAAAAATTGTAGCACTAAAACCTTATTTTATTAATTGTCACACCATTATGTGTTTGAAATTTTAGTAATGGGTTTAAAGATTTTTAAATGCTAAATAATTTACTGCAACAAATATGTTATTAATAGTTTTGAAATTTATTTTCTATGAATTCCAAATTTATGGGTATATCCATTTAAGATCGGATGATCTTTAAGATGAAATGAAATTAAATAATTTATTAATTAATTAATACAAGCACATTCATCTTAATAATAAAGAACAAATAAAGAAATGAATTCTAGCTAGTTAATTTTTATTTATTCATTGCATGTATGACTGATCATGGTCTTGAACAAGACCTATGTATATTTTTACATTTATTTAATTAAATTTATTGCACGCTTTTGTAATTATTTAATATTAAATTAAAATATGGCTTGCAAGTTATCCACCTCTTTATTATTATGTAAGACCTACATGTCCAAGGATATTTATGTAATTTCCTTTAACAAATCATTTGTTACCCCTCACCTACATGTGAGTAATAAATATTTTTAATTAATGGAGCATCCCAAATCGCGTGGAGACGGTTCAAGACAAAACCATAATGACACAAACTTGGTGATAAATAGGTGGACCTGTGGAATACTGTAGCTCATGAAAAGTTCATCATAAGAAGTTATTTCCCCTAAGATATAAGTTGATTTAATTTTATTCATTAAATCAACCATTATATAAGCTCATGATCAGGTCATTTAATTAATTAATTAATTTCTCTCTAATGTATTAAAATTATATTTATTGATGCAATACCATGATCACAAAAATGAAAGAATTAACATGAAAAGATATAATTTAAATAAAATTGATTATGTGTAAATGTTTTATCCAAACATGGTTAATTAATTAAGTAAACATCCACATAAATATTAAAAATACATAAAAAAGATAAAACAAGATAAAAATTTATGTATAATAAAATAAAATCCTTGAATCTAATATTAAGTCATACTAAGCCTTCTATTACATGATTATGAACAAAACACAATATAACTATGTGTTTGAACAACCCTTGTTCGGATACTTACTTTTATATGGGGAGTTATTATAAAAGTTTTGGGTTGACATACCCATTTTACATAAAGAGGAGTATCCCATTATATACATGGTGTAATTTGGAGGTAAGTGTTGAGAAAATCTAATTCAGGATTTCTGGATTGGGTAGTCCACACAATGGATCAAGGATCTGAAAGACCATAGTTGGAACAAAATTTCCTACCTAAATACCTCCAAAATATCTTGACCAACCCTTATTGGGGTTATGTGAAGGGGAATATGGTACTAAAAACTAGACATTCTAGGTTCAATGGTGAGGTATATTGGGACTTGATAAAATAATGGGAGATATAATAAAATAAATTAATTTATTATTTCTCACAAAATTTGTAATCAAGAAAAGTACTAATAATCTGGTCTTTTTTATTGTAGAAAAAATGACAAGATCATCATCCACACTATCCATACTATCAATATTTGATAAATACAATGTATTCACTAGTAGTAACTTCTAGGAGTGGTTTAGATGCCTTTGGGTTGTTCTATGCCATGAACAAAAATCTTACATGCTAGAATCCTCAATACCCGATCCTCCTACTCAAGAGGTGTGTTATGGATATTTCTTAGTCTATGAAAAAAATATGAATGAAGAGGTCAACATTCAATGTTTGTTTCATTAATCTTTGTCTAGGGAACTCATGAAATCTCACAAAAACATGGATGCATATAGCTTGATTGAGGACCTTTGTGGTATTTACTAGTAGAGAGCTAGACAAGAATAGTTTGATATTTCCAAGGATCTCTTTTAGAGTAATCTTGGAGAGGGTTCCCCACCTGGGCCTCACTCTCTCAAATATTCTATAATTTTTTTGTGAATTTTAATATGAACAATATTGAGAAGTCTCTTCCAGATCTTCTTATCCTCCTTCTCCAAGTAGATAAAGATATGATGTGAGAAAGTCCTTCTATCCTTATAGTGAACAACTAGAAAGAGAAAGAAAATAGATTTGATTATAATGCTTCTTCATTCCCTTAAAATAAGAATAATATTAAAGGGGAAACAATGGAACAAGATTATATTTGTTTTTCATGTGGAAAGAAGGGCCACTAGAAGAAAAAATACACCTAGCTACAGAAGTAAGTGGAAGATTCAGGTGCATTTTTTATCAAGAAAAATTTATATATTTATAAAATTTGGGTATTGGATACAGATTTTGGTGATCACATATGTATTCAAATACAAGAACCATGTATATTAAGAAAAATTAACCGAGGGTAGGTAGATCTACTCGCATCAAACATAGCTAAACTTGTTGCTATAGTTATCAGGGACTACCACCTCACATTGCCAACTGAAATGATCTTGGTTTTAAAGGGTTTTTATTATGTGAATTTAGTTACCAAAATTAGTATTTCTATATCCATACTAGATACGAATGGATTCATTTTCAAATTTAAAAATAAATGTTTCTTGTTTTATAAAGATATCATTTTTATGGTAAGAAACATTTATATAATGGTCTCTATGTGTCAGATTACATGAACCAATTAATGGAAATTGATAAAAATGTTACTTCATGTGAATCATGACACACCCATCTTTGGCATCACCGGCTAGGTCATTTAAATGAAAAATTCTTGAAAAAATTACATCAAGATGAATATTTATATTATTTTGAACTAAAACCACTTGGTGTATGTCACGAATGTTTATAAGGAAAAATGACCAAATCCACATTTAGTGGGAAAGGTGAAACAACTAAAGAGTTTCTTGAATTAGTTCATAATGGTGTGTGTGGAACATTTCCTATTGAAGAAAGGGGTGGGTACTCATGTAACGTCTTGGATCTGGTTGCCACCTAAAGGTTCCCCAAACCCAATTGGTCACATAACCGCAAGATAATTTACCCAAATTCTAGAGGCTACCGGCTAGCAGCAAGTGCCAAGGTGTGATAATGAGGAAACTATGACCTCATTAGTAGAGTATACATAGTGGAAAGTAATAGTAAACAATGGTAGAAGCAGTAATACTATACAACAGAAGTAAACAACATAATTCTAATAGTAATAAAACAAATGAAGCACATATATAAATGATGCATGTCACATGTTTCTAAGAATGCATCCAAACAAGTCAAATTTCTGGAAATACAATGAAAAAACCAATGTACATAAAATAAAGTAAAATCCAATAGCATTACAAGCCTCATCTTGGTCCCATGATCTCTAAATATAATAGCAATAAAGTACCTAATGAAGAAGGGATATTTCCCTTATCTGTACATGCAATCATATAATTTGTTTGGGTAAAAAATCATGACATAAATAGGGTGTGAGATGAATCCCAATAGGAAATCACCAAAAGATCTATGCCTAACTATCAGTGAATATATATAGCAGGTAATATACATAAATAAATCAATAAACTAGGAAGTACTCAAAATTAAACAATCCTAATGTTTTCAATCACATTCATTTAAATTTATTATTCAGTCCGTTTGAATCATACAATCTTGGGATCTTTTCTAAACTCTATATCTCCTTGTGAAATTGTAACGAAAAGGTGTCTCATAAGACCATCTAACCAATCAAGTAAGACGGAGTCCAAGCTTGTGATTTGGCTTGGAAGACTCATCAAAATCATTCAACTTTTCACAAACGACCCTATGGGAATTCTCTCACAGTCTAAACCCTTTGGTCCCACATAGCAACAATTCAATAAATAACAACCCTCTGGGAAGCTCTCACGGTCTAACCCCTTTGGTCTAACATAGCACTAATCATTTACAAATGACCACTTGGAATCTCCCATGGTCAATACCCTTGGGTCAACATGTAATCAATAAATTACAAACAACCTCTAAGGTATCTCTCACGGCCAATACCCCTACATCCAAAATTCATTTAATCGAATAATAATGATCACATGAGAAGCTCTCATGGTCTAACCCAAAAAATTATAGATGACCACTTGGGCCGCTCTCACGGTGTAACAACTTTTGGAAGCTCTCACAGTCCAATCCCCTTTGGTCAACAATCACAATGCATAACACATGCATTTCATATAATCATCAACTCCATCCTGAAAAAACACGACATGGAAAACAAGGTACACCTCATGGAAACCTAGACCAAACAACCATAAACAATAAATAAAGGGAAACAAACCCATGGGGTGTCCCATAAAAAAATTATCTAACCTTACACCTAAGCAACAAACCTTTATCAAACAATCAAACCATATAAAGTAAAAAATAGGGTTATAGTCCAATTAAAGAAGTACCCCACTTGTAGGTATGCGAAACTTTTTGCATATATAATCCAAAGACAAACAAAAAAAGGCACAAACCACTTACCTCGATGTTGTACGATGGATATACTTGATTGTCGGCCCTTGAATCGGACTATATTGGTGCATATATACAAAAAGGTGAAAAAATACCAACCTTTAATAACTCACAAGGGAGGAAGAACCGAGAATAAAGGCTTTAGGGTTTTTGATAAATCCCCGATGGGATTCCAACACACCAAACAATGTCTCAATAGGAGCTCAGAAAGATAATTGGGAGGGGTTGAAAGTTCGTCATCTGTTCTGTTGCTCTCCTGTATTACCCATGGGGAGAAGAATATGTTTACAAACATATGATGAGACCCCGCTCCGATATATCAAATAAAAAGAAAAGTACATGGAGTGTTCATTAAAACTAAACTCCACGTTTTTTACTCAACCAGCCCCTGACTTAAGCGGTTCTCCCGGTCACCACATGAATATGTACTCACCCGTTACATGGCTAGTACGCGACTGTACGCAACAACGGGTTACATGGAATGTACACATAAGTACACGATGTATACTTAGAAAAACCCCAATTTCTTCCTTTTCCCTAAAAAACAACCCTAAATCAAGATCCATACCTAAAATTAAGATCCAAGTTCTTACAAACTTCCCTCTTAAAGAAATTCATCCTCGAATTTCTTTTCCAAGGGTGGTGAAGAAGAATCTGCAAACAACTCTGGACACTATGATCGTACATAGGTCTCCCTCTCCCAAGTCTCATCCTGCACTTCACCATGCTGCCATAACACCCGTACTAGAAGAACAGACCAGCCATAGAGAACCTTCATGTTGTGATCCACAATCCGAATAGGGTGCTCCTTGAAGGATGCATCGACCTCCAAATCAATATCCTTGCGTTAAAAAACATGAGACAATTATAAAAAGTAACGACGTAGCTTAGAAAAATGAAAGATGTCATGCATAGCCCAATACTTCTAGGGTAACTAAAATAGATAGGTAACTGGCCCGACTCTCCCCAAAACCTCAAACGGCCCGATGTATCTCAGTGAAAGATTCCCTTGACTCCTAATCCTCTTGTGTCCTAACCTCGGTGTGACACATAGGAAAAACTTATCTCCAACCTCAAACTCTATAGGTCATATCCATCGATAAACATAATACTTCTCAAAAGATTGTGCAGTAGCCATTCTCTTCTATTTCAACTCCACCTGCTCAGTGGTCCCCTGGACAAGACAAGGTCCTAGCATAGTTTCCTCTCCTACCTCTAGCCAACATAAGGGTGATTGACATGACCTACTGTACAAAGCCTCATAAGGCTCCATCTGAATCATTGCCTGAAAGCTATTATCATAGGAAAACTAGACCTGGGGTATGTGTCTATACCAAGATCCCCTGAAATCCAAGATTCATGATCTAAGAATGTCCTAAAAAACCTGAAACATGCAATCAGACAGACTATCTATCTGGGGATGGTAAGTTGTACTCAGAAGTACCTGTGTACCCAAAGCCCTCTATATTCATTTCCAGACACGATAAGTAAATCGACCATCCCTATTTGAAATTATGGAGTGTGGAACCCCATGTAAACATACAATCTCTAGGATGTACAAACTTCCAAGATCATAAATATTGAAGGTTTCCTTGGTCATTAGGAAATGTTCAACCTTCATGAGTCTGTCAACAATAACCCATAAAACATCATTGACTCGCGGTGATCTTGGTAACCCTGTCACAAAATCCATAGCAACATCATTCCACTTACACTCAGGAATGGTTAATTGTTGTAAAATACCTACCAGTCGTTAATGATCCACCTTTACCTAGTAACAGGTGGAACATATCATAACAAAACCAATTACATCCCTCTTTATACCTGACCACCAATATTGACCATGAAAATCTCGATACATCTTGGTGACACCAGCATAAAATTCCCAAACCAATGAATTAAAATATCACAATAGCTCCTCACATATGTTTTCTGACACCCATATACACCCATGAAAATAAAAAAACTCATCATCACATACAGTCCACCCAGGAGTAGGCTCCTTGATTGACACACTCTCCCGTAGGACTAGGGCTTTGGAATCTAATAGCTACCTCATTCGTACTTAGTCTAGTAGAGTAGAGGTAACAACTATAAAAGAAAGAAAAATCTGTCCCTGTCTTTCATTAACCTTCAAATTCATCTCAGAGAATATATCCATAAGCTTCCACTCACTTTTGGCCTCTTGAACTTCCTGTATTAGAGTCCTCTCGCTCAACACATGAGCCACTGCGTTTCCTTTCCCAATCATGTAGGAAAGTTCAAAGTCAAGGGACTGAAGGTACTCAACCCACCTTTGCTATCTCAAATTTAGATCACACTGAGTAAAGATATACTTGAGGCTTTTGTGGTTAGTGTATACCAAAAAATTCTCTCCCAAAATATAATGTCTCCAATAGCACAAAGCATGCACAACTGCAGCTAACTCGAGATCATGCACTCAGTGATTATTCTCATGTGACCTCAACTATTGAGACCTATATACAATGAATCCTCCCCCCTATATAATCAATACTCCCAACTTAATACTTGATGCATCACATCAAATGGTGTAACTCTTACCTGGTTCTGAAAAAATCAGTATCAGTGCTGAAGTCAACCTCCCTTTCAGCTCCTGTAAGGCTGAATCGTAGGAATCTATCCACAAGTACTTCACAAACTTCTTAGTAAGGCCTATCAGTGGCGTTTCTAACCATGAGAAGTATTAAATAAATAATCTCATCCAGCCCTAGAAAATATTGTTGGTCAAATACGTTCTTTGGCTGCAGCTAGGAAACTACTACTCTCACTTTCTCTATGTCTACTGATACTCTTGTCTCTGAGATTACATAACCCAAGATGTGACTCTGATCAATCAAAAAGTGTCACTTTGAGATCTTAGCATATAACTAATGCTCTCTTAGTGTAATCAATAATATCTCAAGATGGATGGAATGGTCATGTTGAGTGTGAGCATACCCCAAGATATCATCCATGAAGACAACCAAAAAATAATCCAAGTAAGGATGGAACACTCAGTTCATCATTTACATAAAAACTACCTATTAATTCATGAGACCAAATGGAATAACCAAATACTCGTATAGACTGTACTTCCTCCGAAAGGCTATAAGAGGTATATCTAATGGTCTAAATCGTAGCTGATGATAACCATGTCTCAATTCAATCTTTGAGAACACTCTAGATCCTATAATATGATCGAGGAGATCATTAATCCAAGGAAAGGGATATCGGTTCTTGACTATCAATTGGTTCATTTTCCAATAATCCACACAATGTCTGAGGGTACCATATGCCTTCTTCATAAAAAGGACAGGTTAACCCCAAGGAGAAGTATTGGGTTGGATGAAACCCTTTTCCTGTAACTCCTCCAACTACTTCTTGATATCTTGTAACTATGGTGTAACCATCCTATATGGAGGAATGGACAATGGTGCCGATCTTAGCACAAGCTCAATAGAGAAATCCACCTATCGCTGCGGAGGTAAACCAGAAAAGTTGTCTGGAAAGACATCTCTGAAATGATCCCCCAATAAAGGGAAGTTAACATATGAATTTCCCTGGTCATAAATATATAAAATAGCAATATGGACTATAATTTATCACAACCCATGATGCTCGGGTCCAACTTTTCTCGCTTAGACATCCCATTATCCCTTGTATAGAAAATACCCACCCTCTAGTGACGTGAAACTCACCCTGCGGTGATAGAAGTCAACAAAGGCCTGAAAGGAGACCAATTGGTCCATTCTGAGAATGAAATCAAAGCTTGTAATCTCTAACACATATAATTCCCACAATAAGTGACACCCACCAACATCAAGAGGTAACTCCTTGAACTGGTGTACACTAACTATACTAATCTCCAATAGAGTTTCTAGCATCATAACTTCATCAGAAGTAAAGATACAGAGCCCAAGGCTCTTCACAACGAAAACCGATAAAAAACTATGGGAAGCCTCTGTATCAAAAAGAAAAAAAGATAAAACTGAGGAAACTAGAGTCGTAACTCTAATCGTAGAGGGTCTATGATCCTGCTTATGCCGGGTCTATTCCATCACAAAAGTCCGACCTGTACTGTAGTCTTGTAACCCTACTTGGCTACCCTAAGCTGGTCCACCTTGCACTCACTAAAATCCGGTCATCTGGATACGTCATCCACGAACACCTCCTCATCCTAAACAACCTGACGAACTTCAGTTCCTTGATTGATGAGAAACTGGTGGTCCTAATCCTAAATGTGGTGTCATAACATATCCCTTCTTACTTGATGTAGGTGAAAACATCCTGCAAAAATGCTGAAGATGACCCATCTTTCTGCAAGATCAACACTCAACTTGGTCTCTCAGGAAATGCGGTCTTGTATGCCCAATATTTCCAAATTGGTAGCACACCACTTGGATACCTGAAGAAACATCCTGTGAAATATCCCTGTAGCTCTTCCTACTATCAGTTGAAGGAGTACCTACCCTGGATGCTGAACTGCCCTAGTTCACAGCTCAAAAATCCCTCAAATTGTTCTTGATAATCATCACCTGGTTTTATATAGTATCCACCTAATTCATCCTAAAAACATTCATCTATGATCAGATGTCATACCTGAGACCATCCTCAAATATTATAGTCAATGATAACTCATCACCTCCCAAAACAGGTGCGAAATGTTGAAACTATGTAAAACGAGAAGAGTAATCCATCACTGAAAGAGCTCCCTAATCCAAGCTATGAAACTATTCTCAATCCATATACCGATGACATTTTTCCTGTGAGATAACACACCACTATCTCTTGGAGGAATCACATAACATATAAGTCACAATATTCAATTTCCTCTCAGGAGGCATCTCTAGATGCTTGAAGATATAAATCATGGCCTACAACCATGACTCGGTAGCCTGTGGTCCTCCATCCCCTGAAAAAGTGGTATGATGCTGCTGCTAGAACACTCGTGTCAACTCTTCCATAGTCAGGGAAGGATGTGGTTCTCCCTGAATTGTCTAAATCATTCTCAAAAAGCCTTCATGGAATTGTGCATCGACACCTACATTTGGTATAACAGCTGGTTCGAAGACGGGAATGAAAGGAGGATCTGCTAGTTGTCCATGATGTACCATTTCCTGTGTCCGATCATTGCCCTATACCTGGCTTACAATCAGAGGATGTCTTTGTGGCATGACTCTACAAGGTCAAGCACACACCCTAGTTTAATATTATCTAGGAATGAAACTTAAAAGTAGAAGAACATAAAATGATAAGTAAAGAATTCAAGTTTAACAAAACAGGGTTACATGACGTGTAGAACCACTACATGATGTGTTCTCTTATGAATTAACATGGGTGTGTACCCCTGCTAACCTGGCCATGTAACACCCCATATACATGGCATGTTCCTCCTGAAACATGACATGTACTTGAATATTACCTCCTGACCAAGTAATTCTACATGGATCGAACCACATGGTTCTCCTGATGTAACATTACATGAAATGTTCACCCTAGACACGACATGTACCACCAAAGTTTCATCCACCTGTGTCGTTAGTCGCACAGCCAGATACACAGTCGATTACCACAAGGTGTGTACCTATAGTACATAGCGTTTTCTACAAAAGTTTTACCAAACCCCATGTCTCTACTCACATGCTCAGTCACACGGTCAAGAACTACATGGTGTGTACATATGGTACACAACATGTACTTAATAAAATTAATTTCTTCCAGAAAATAAAAACACATGGAGGGTGTTCATAACATCACATTACTTGTTTTCTAGGTTTCTAGATAGTAGGACTATGAGACCTCTCAGGAACCCCAAAAATCTTAAAATTTTGGCCAATTCATTCCATGTTTTGATCCGTGAGAGCCCATACTCCCTGAAAATCAATGTTTAGAATCCTTATTCGCATCATATCTTAACAAAATTTAATTAAAGTTCCAACAAGATCCACCAAATTCCAATCCAATAGGGCCCATAACACCTAAGGGACCAAAATTTGGCATCCATACAAATTAAACTTTACATATAAAAATACCCTATCAAAATAACAGGTATTCTATCATAACATCTATCACAACAACATGCATATCGAGCACAACTTCTATCACAATAGCATGAAATCAGTAATACACCCTAAATGAAATGAAAAAAATGTATAACATGTGATCTATAGAAAGTGACCATATAATTAATGAGATGGAATACCCTCATCTCATCGAGTTGCAATAGAAATAGAACCACAATGATATAAATCATAACAACACAAAACAAGTGAATCACCCAATGGTGAAATCAAATCAACCGTAACAATTGAAAACCTAGAAAAATTGAAATATTCAAGGGAAATTGTCTTTTCCCTGTATACGAGTTAGCTAATTCCAAGAACATATTATTATCAACTACATATTTCTTTCTATCCCAGTCTATTGTCTCCAAATATTAAGTAAAAGTAGAAAATAAAACTCCTCTAATACCACTTTGTAACATCCTGGATCCGGGTGCTGCCCAAAGGTGCCCCGAAATCAGTTGGTCACATAACCTCAACCAAATTTCCCCAAACACCAGAGGATGATGACTAGCAGCGAGGGCCAAGGTGTGATAATGGTGAAACTATTCCCTCATTGGGAGATTATACACAACATAAAGTAATAGTAAACAATAGAGGAAGTAGTAATACCATACAACAGAAGTAAACAACGGAAGACTGATAGTAATAAAATAAATATAGCATATATATAAATAATGCATGTCACATGTGTCTAGGAAAGCATCCAAAAAAGTTAAAATGTTGGAAATACAATGTAAAAACCAAAGTACAGAAAATCAAATAAACTCCAACAGCATCGCAGGCCTCATCTTGGTCCCATGCTCTCCAGCTCCAACAACAATCAAGTACCTGATGGAGAAGGGAGATTTCCCTTATCTTTACTTGCAATCATATAATATTTTTGGGTCTAAAAGAATAACCCAAATAGGGTGTGAGATGAATCCCAGTAGGAAAGCACCAAAAGATCCGTGCCTAACTATTAGTGAATATATACAATAGGTAATATGTAGAAATGATAAAATAAACTAGGAAGTACTCAAAAGTAAACAATTCTACCATTTTCAATTAAATTCATTAACATTTAATATTAAATCCATTTGAATCATATAATCTTAGGATATAGACTAAACTCTATATCCCTATGTATAATCATAACAAACTTGTGTCTCATAAGACCATCTAAATAATCAAGTATGATAGAGTCCAAGCTTATGGTTTGGCTTGAGAGACTTGTCACATTCATTCAACTATTCACAAATGACCCTTTGGGAAAGCTCCAACAGTCTAACTGCTTTGGTCCCACGTAGAATCAATTCAATAAATAATGAACCTTTGGGAAGCTCTCAAGATCTAACCCCTTTGGTCTAACATAACACTAATCATTTATAAATGACCACCTGGAAGCTCTTGTGGCCAATAACCATGGGTCAACATGGAATCAAAAAATTATAAACAACCTCCTGGGTAGCTCTCACGGTCAATACCCCTAGGTGAAACATTCATTTAATCAAATAATAATGATCACCTAGGAAGCTCTCATAGTCTAACCCAAAAAATTATAGATGGCCACTTGGGAAACTCTCATGGTGTAACCCCTTTGGGAATATCTCACAGTCCAATCATCATTGGTCAGCAATCAAAATGCATTACACAGGTTTTACACACAATCAAAAACTCCATCCTAACAATACAAGTCATGGAAAACAAGGTCCACCTCAAGGAATCATAGACCAAATGACTATAAAAAATCAATAAAGGGAAACACACCCATGGGATGTCCAGTAAACAAGTCATCTAACCTTACGCCTAAGAAAAAACCCTTTATCAAAAATTCAAACCATAGTCAGAAACAAACGGGTTTAAAATACAAATCAGGAAATACCCCACTCGTGGGTATGCGACACTTTTAGCACATATAATCCAAAGAAGAACAATTAAAGGCACAAACCACCTACCTTGATGTCATACGATTGATATAATTTAAAGTCAGCCCTTGAATTTACCTAGATCGACGTATATCTACAAAAAGGTGAAAAATTACCAACCTTGAATATCTCACGTGAGAGGAAGAATTAGGAAGAAAATCTCTAGGGGTTTTGAGAAATAACCGGTGGGATTCCAACGCACCTGACAGTGTCTCAATCAGAGCTCAGATGGAGAATTAGGAGGGGTTCTAAGTTTATCAACCATTCTATCGCCCTCTTGTACAACCCATGGGGAGAAGAAGATGTTTACAAACATAATATGCGACCCCACTCTGATAAATCAAATAAAAATAAAATTACATGGCATATTCATTAAAACTACACATCATGTATTAGTCTCAACTAACCCCCAAATTAAGCGGTCTTCCATGTCACCACATGGCCATGTACTCGACAGTTACACAACCAGTATGTGGCGGTACATGGAAACTAGGTATATGACATTTACATAGAAGTACACAGTGAGTACTCAGAAAAACCCCATTACTTCCTTTTTTAAAAAAAACGACCCGAAATCAAGATCCATACCTAAAATGAAGATCCAGGTTCTTAAAACTCATACTTAATAACTTTTACTAATTATTTTAGTAGATATGGATATATTTATTTAATGAGGTATAAGTCAGATTATTTTGAAAAATTCAAGGAATAAAAGAATGAAGTTGTGAACAAGATGGGTAGGATTATTAAAAAACTCCACTTAGATTATGTGGAGAATATCTGCAATATCCTGTTACTGTTTAGGTATTCCTAAACCCTATTATGTTAAAAATTATTCATATCTTAAGTGGAAAAAATGATTTATCAGATTTTTTTTGATAAACGTGTTAAGGGCCTTAAATTCCAGTTAACATCTTGGAATGTTCAATTAAATATTCTTGTAGTTCGACACTAAGTTATTGTGATGTTCAGAGGCCCAGAAAACCTCTACAAAGACTGAATAAAAATATTAATTATATTATATTGAGTGTGCATTTTTTGATCAAAATAATTGAATAAGTCCAAAATGGTGCATCATATGAGAAATCTAAGACCACTGTTATGTTCAAAATATGGTGTTTACACTAGGAGGGGTATAACAGTTGATGGTTCTAGGAATTAGATGCCTTGATTGTGAGATAAAGTTATTAAATAATATTTAATATATTATTTATGGTAAATTATTAAATATCTCCCAAACAATGCGACGTATACAAAATCTGAAATCATCGATGGGTCCAGAATGAGGGGTTTACCCTGGATAGTGTATAACATTTATAATCGTCAACCTTTTGGACACCTCACTCACAAAAAATTACCCTTTTATATTAATTAATTATTCATATTTTTAATTTATAAATAATTAATATCTCTCAAATAGTTCATCGTTTGAGAAATCCGAGACCACCCTTGGGTCCAAAAATGGGTGTTTACCCTAGTCAGGGTATAACTTTCATGAGCAACTGATGTTTGGTGAGGTCTCTTGTCATGTTTAAGTTATTTAATAACTATAATAAATAATTAACTTTATTATTTTGATTTAATTATTAATTTAATTAATAAAATCAGAATACACTTTTCATTGTCTCGTTCAATTCCTAAACCACCATTTTTGAATCATCAGAGGTTTTCAAACACCCGATTTACCACCGTTTAAGCCACAATTAATTTAGAAACGCCCTAATAAATGAAAATCAATGAATCCTTCATAGTTTTTGGGTTGAATTGGTGTTTAAATGGATTGTTTGAATGTTTATTCCAGAACTATACCCGTGGAGGTTTCCATACTATATCTTTTTGGTTTTTGGATAGATCCTATCAAAACCATGCGACCCCAATATGACTTACAGTGGGGCGATATCCTCTGCCTTTGGTTTGGAAGCATAGTGTGTGGCTATTCTTCCGATAGGGTGATGGTTCTTCCTCTTTCTACATGCATAATGAAAATTGGGTTTGTTTTGTTAATTTTCACTTATTTATTTGTTTTACACTTTTTCCATTATTTCTTAAATTCTGGAAAATGGGGTTTTTTAATTTTAAAAAAATGAAACCAAATTTGTCAGAGGATACTTCTTAAAAAAATTATAAAATGATAGTTATGAAAATTATCAGAAGTTCAATAAATATTTATCAATATTTATTTTCATCATCTTATCAAAAGATAACTGTGAGATATTATCAAAGATATAATTGTAAGGTTTTATAAAACATTACTTACATGAAATTTTCTTGGGTAGTTATTTATAATTATCATACGATAAATACATAGGAATATGAGGAGATAATTATTAAATAAATTATCAATGGATAATTGGGTGAAATTATCAAAGGATAAATTTTAGAAAAATTATCAAAAGATAATTATAAATAATTATCATGGATTAATAATGAATAATTATCAAGGGAAAATTACTTCAAATTATCAATGAATAATTGCATCATATTATCGAAGATAATATTATTCAAATTATTAAAAGATAATTATAAGTTAATTATCATGAGACATAGATTATCAAAATTATCATGGTATAATCATGTGTTTTGTCAATGGATAATTATTATAATTATAAAATGATAATTTGGAAATTATCCAAGAGAGATAAAATATTATCGTATTTAATATTTTCATTGATAATTTAAAAATTATCCAAGTGAGATAAAATATTATTGAACGTAATATTTTAATAGATATTTTGAAAATTATCCAAGAGAGATAAAATATAATCTCATGTAATATTTTAATCAATAATTTGATTATTTTTACATGAGAGAAAATGTATCATCGCATGTGATATTTTATATCCTTTTGAAATAAAATAACCTTTATTGGTTCTAGGAACCATTGAAGAACATCGATCATTGGTGTTTCGATGCTTACAATAATAGGGGTTTGAGGAGGTGTATTGAACCACACAGGGTGATTTATCTTTTCTATCGACATTAACGACCTTAAGGTAGGTGGTTCCATATTGACTTTCCCAATTCATTGCCATCATGTTGGTTGATTTATTTCAATTGTAGATTTAAATTAAATTTCTTAATCTTGATTTCAAATTTATTTGATAAAAAACTAAATTCCAATGAATTGGAGGATTTGAAATGGTTTTCAACATAAATTTGGAAATCCATCAATTCTATTGAATTGGGGTGGGTTTGTGGAAAATTTTCTGATTTAAAATTTTCAATATAGATTGTGGATTTGTTGGAAATATTTTCAAATTAAATTATTGAATTTAATTTTGAAAAAAGGAATTTTTGAAAATTATGGAATTGGTTTTGAATAAATTTCAAACTTGTGAATGGATTAAAATGATTTGATAGAAACCAAGTATTTTTATCTTGTGAAAAGGAATGCTATTGAATAAAACCTATTTTTTTAAATGGAAATGAATTTTTATTTTTGAAATGGAACAATGGGATTGATCATATTTTAAATTAGTTTTAAAATATTTTTCTCATCATGTAAGAGAGAATGAAAGCCCTAGGTAGTTAGTGAATTATTTGGATACACTCTATGCTATGACAACATTCTAAAACATACTTGCGGCGGGTCACATCCCCGATGGGTTGGTGATGAGTCTCCTTTGGCTAGTTTCATAGGGACGTGTGTATACAAATTTTTCTAAGTTCACATAGAGTGTGTGGAATCATATAACTGGTTAATACTCTTGTATATTTGGACAGATGACCTTATTGCTCTCTTGTTTATTTATATTTGATATATGAATGTATGCCAATTTTTGTTTTAACTGTTTTACATGCCTAATAAATTTATATAAACTATTTTATATAAATTCTTTACTTAAGACATTGTTTTAGAAATATTCAATCTCTTATAAGGTAAAACTAGTGCTTTGAATGTATTTTCCATCATTTTGAAAATGTATAGCATGTTTTTTTAAATATGATCTTAAATTTGTAAAAATGTTGGTTCTGAAAAACTAGATTCTTTTATTTGGATAATATATATTTTACATCTATTATGGAATCTTTTGTGGTGTCCTATTGGACTTCGTCTCACCCCCTACTTTTTTACTTAGGGTGTTTTTAGACTTTATTCTACCAGGCTCGAGCAAAGAGAAGGGATCTCTTAGAGGTGGATCCAACTATTTAACTTTGGATGTGGTGAGTTGTGTCCTTAAGGACCTTAGGGTTTTTTTCCTATTTAGTACATTGGCTTGCAGTACTTTGGATTTTATAACTCTTTGTATTCTAGTACCTTTACTCCCTATGGAGTTTTTTTATTGATATGAATACTGTCTTTTATCTTTTGCTTCTGCATTCTTGTGGAAAAAATCGTTCCCACTTTTATGTTGTAAGATGCCAGGTGCTAGTCACCGGATCATGGGGATCGGGAACTCCCTTCGGGCAATGTCAGGGCCATCTTGGTTATCGGGTTACCAGGGTACCCAGGCTGGTTCGGGAAAAATTGGTATTAGAAGGAGGTTGAGATTTTGTCTTGAATTCAGTATGCATTTTTGAAATCTTTTCTAGACTTAGGAGGTAGTTGCGATTGAGGTCTAGCTAGCTATCACCATGCTGAACCTTAAGTCACTCGGGGTGGTTTGGGAAAGATATATTGTGGTTTAGTTCTAGTCTCTTCCTTATTGTGATTTGGATAGAGTGAAAATCCAAATCTAATTTATTCCTTCTATTGAGAATAATTTCTCTCCTTACTCAGTCTAAGTGTCAATCTAATGTATTTATTTTTTGTACTGATATTGTGTAACATCATGCCTTAGAGATGAAATTAGAATCAAATCCAGGAGGATGATACCTCTGGTCTGTGTGTTATGTCATGATGGTTCTATTTCTCATGAGACGTGGGAGAGGGAGGCACTGATGCTAGAGCAATGACCACATATTTTTGACATAGAGGATTCTTTGTAGGCTTTCTCAGGATAGAAAGTTCCTATGGTGGGGAGATTGTAACATCCCGTTACAGTTTAGGTATTCCTAAACCCTCTTGTATTAAAAATTATTAATATCTTAAGTGGAAAAATGATTTATCATCAATTTTTCAATAAATGTGTTAAGGGACTTAAATGCCAGTTAACATCTTTGAATGTTCAATTAAATATTTTTAAGTTCAACACTAAGTTATTGTGATGTTCTGAGGCCCACAAAACCCAAATGAAGACTGAATAAAAATATTAATTATATTATATTAAGTGCACATTTTTTTTTCAAAATAATTGAATAACTCTAAAATGGTGTGTCATTTGAGAAATCTAAGACCACTGTTATGTTCAAAATATGGTGTTTACCTTAGGAGGCATATAACATTCGAAGGTTCCAGGCATTTGGATTCCTCACTCATTAGATAAATTTATTAAATAATAATCAATATATTATTTATTGAAAATAATTATTTATATCCCAAATGGTGTGATGTATGAAAAATCCGAGATCCCCAGTGCATTCAGAATGAGGGTTTTACCCTAGATAGGGTATAAAATTTGTAAGCATTGACCTTTTGGAGGCCTTGCTCTAAAAAAATAACCCTTTTATTTTAATTAAATAATTATTCAAATTTTTAATTAATAAATCATTAATATCTCTGAAATGGTTCATCATTTGAGAAATCTAGGATAACCATTGGGTTTGGAAAGGGGTGTTTACACTAGGTGGGGTATAACTTTCATGAGCAACAGACGTTTGGTCAGGTCACTTGTAATATTTAAGTTATTTATAACTATATTAAATAATTAAACTTACTATTTTAATTTAATTATTAATTTAATTAATAAAATCATAAAACACTGTTCATCGTCGCTTTCAATGCCTAAAACCCCATTTGTGAACCGTTAGAGGTTTTGAAACACCCGATTTACCACTATTTAAGCCACAATTAATTTTGAAACGCCCTAATAAAAGAAAATCAATGACTCCATCATAGTTTTTGGGTTGAATCAATGTTTAAATGGACTGTTTTAATGTTTACACCAGACCTTTACTCGCAGAGGTTTCCATACTAGATCGTTTTGGTTTTTGGATTGATCCTATCAAAACCATGAGACCCCAAGACTACTTGCAGTGGGGCGATCTCCTTTGCCTTCAGTTTGGAATCTTGGTGTGTGGCTATTATTCTGGTGGGGAGACAGTTCTTCCTCTTTTCACATGCACATCACAAATTGGTTTTGTTTTGTTAGTTTTCATTTATTTATTTGTTTTACACTTTTTCCATTATTTCCTAAATTATGGAAAATGGGGATTTTTAATTTAAAAAAAAATGAAACCAAATTTGTTAAAGGGTACTTATTAAATGAATTATAAAATGATAATTATGAAAATTATCAAAAGTTCGATAAACAATATTCAAGATTTGTTTTCATCATCTTATCAAAATATAATTGTGAGATATAATCAAAGATATAATTGTAAGGTTTTATAAAACATTATTTTTATGAAATTTTCATGGATAGTTTTCTAGAATTATCATACGATAATTACTTAGGACTGTCAAGAGATAATTATTAAATAAATTATCAATGTAAAATTTGGTGAAATTATAAAAGGATAAATTTTAAAAAAATTATCAAAAGATAATTAAAAAGAATTATCATGGAATAATAATGAATAATTATCAAGTGATATTAACTTCAAATTATCAATGAATAATTTCATTATATTATCAAAGATAATATTATTCAAAATAGTAAATGATAATTATAATGTAATTATCGTGGGACATAGATTATAAAAATTATCATGGGATAATCACGTGTTTTGTCAAATGATAATTATTATAATTATAGAACGATAATTTGGAAATTATCCAAGAGAGATAAAATATTATCATATGTAATATTTTCATTGATAATTTAAAAATTATCCAATAGAGATAAAATATTATTGAATGTAATATTTTAATTTATATTTTGAAAATTATCCAAGAGAGATAAAATATTATCTCATGTAATATTTTAATCAATAATTTGATGATTTTTCCAAGAGAGAAAATGTATCATCGCATGTGATATTTTATATCCTTTTGAAATAAAATAACTTGAATTGGTTCTAGGAACCATTGAAGAACATCGATCATAGGTGTGTCGACTCTTACAATAATAGGGTTTTGAGGATGTGTATTGAACCACATAGGGTGATTTATCTTTGCTGCTGACATTAACGACCTTGAGGTGGGTGGTTCCATCTTGAGTTTCCAAATTTATTACAATCGTATTGCTTTATTTATTTCAATTGTGGATTCAAATTAAATTTATTAATATTTCATTCAAATTTCTTTGATAAAAAACCCAATTAAAATGAATTGGAGGATTTGAAAAGGTTTTGGCATGGAAATTTGGAAAACCCCAAATTCCATTGAATTGGGGTGGGTTTGTGGAAAATTGTCTGACTTAAATTATTGAATATAGATTGTGGATTTGGTGGAAATATTTTCAACTAAATTATTGAATTTAATTATGAAAAATGGAATTGTGAAAAGGATGGAATTGGTTTTGAATTAAATTCAAACATGTGAATGGATGAAAATGATTTGATAGAAACCTAGTGGTTTTATCTTATGAAAAAGGCATGTTTTTGAATAAAACCTATTTTGGTTTTAAAAGGAAATGAATTTTCATTTTTGAAATGGAAAAATGGGATTGATCATATTTTTATGTAGTTTTAAAATAGTTTTCTCATCATGTAATAGATCATGCAAGCCTTAGGTAGTAGTGAATTATTTGGATACACTCTACGCTAAGCCAATGTTCTAAAACATACTTGTGGTGGGTCACATCCCCGACGGGTTGGTGATGAGTCTCCTTTGGCCAGTGTTATAGGGACATGTGCATACACATTTTCTGAGTTCACATAGAGTTTGTGGAATCCTATAGCAGGTTAATACTATCGTATCTTTAGACTGATGACCATGTTTCTCACTTGTTTATTTATATTTGAGATATGAATGTATTCCAATTTTTGTTTGAACTATTTTACATGCCTGCTGAATTTATATAAACTATTTTATATAAATGTTTTACTCAATCCATTTTTTTATAAATATTCCATCTCTTGTAAGGTAAACCCTGTGCTTTGAATGTATTTTCCATTATTTTGAAAATGCATAGAATGTTTTGTTTAAATGTATTTTTAAATTTCCAAAACTATTTGTTCTGAAAAACTGAAAGATTTTATTTGGATAATATATATCTGACATCGATTATGGAATATTTGGTGGTGTCCTGCTGGGATTAGGCTCACACTCTACATTTTTCCTTTGTGTGATTGTAGAATTTATTCTACCAGGCTCAAGCAAAGATAAGGTTTCTCTTGGAGGTGGATCCAGCTATTGAACTTTGGATGTGGTGAGTTGTGTCTTAGGGGCCTTTGGTTTGTTTTACTATTTAGTACATTGGATTGCAGTACTTTGGCTTTTATACCTCTTTTTATTTTGGTACCTTTAATCCTGGTGGAGTTTTCTTATTGATATGCATACTGTTTTTATCTTTCACTTCTACATTCTTGGGTCAAAAATCATTCCCACATTTATGTTGTACAATGCTAGGTGATAGTCACCAGAATTTAGGGATTGGGAACGCCCTTTGGTCAATGTCAGGGCTGGCTCAGTTATCAGGTTACTAGGGTGCCTGGGCTGGTTCGTGAAAAAATGGTATCAGAGGGAGGTTGAACATTTGTCTTGAAGTCATTATGAATTTGTGAAATCTTGTCGGGACTTAGAAGGTAGTTTCAAGTGAGGTCTATCCAGTTCTCACCATCATAAAACTTAAGTCCATAGGGATGGTTTGGGAAAGACATATTGTGTTTTAGTTCCAGTCTTTTCCTTATTGTGATTTGGATAGAGTAAAAATACATATCTAATTTATTCCTTCTATTGAGAATAATTTTTCTCCTTACTCAATCTAAGTGTTAATAATAATGTCTTTATTTTGTGTACTGATGTTGTGTAACATCATGCCTCTGTTAAGATGTTCAAATCGAATCTAGTAGGATGATACCTCTGGTCCATGTGTTATGGCATGATGGTTCTATTTCTCATGAGACGTGGGAGAGGGAGGCACTGATGCTAGAGCAGTGGCCTCATCTTTTTGACATGGAGGCTTATTTTTAGGCTTTCTCGGGACAGAAAGTTCCTATGGTGGGATGATTGTAACATCCAATTACTTTTTTGATATTCCTAAACCCTCTTGTGTTGAAAATTATTAACATCTTTAGTGGAAAAACTGATTTATTAACGAATTTTCAATAAAAGTGTTAAGGGCCTTAAATGCCAGTTAACATCTTGGAATGTTCAATTAAATATTTTTGGAGTCCGACACTAAGTTATTATGATGTACTGAGGCCTGAAAACCACCAAAAAAGACTGAATAAAAATATTAATTATATTATATTACGTGCACACTTTTTGTTCAAAATAATTGAATAACTCCAAAACAATGCGTCATTTGAGAAATATGAGTTCATTTTTATGTTCAAAATATAGTGTTTACCATAGGAGGGGTATAAAATTCGAAGGCGCTGGGAATTTGGATTCCTCGCTCATTAGATAAAGTTATTAAATAATATTTAATATATTATTTATTGAATATAATTAAATATATCTCAAACAGTGTGATGTATACAAAATCTAAGATCACCTATGTGTTGAGAATGAGGGGTTTATCCTTGAGAGGGTATAACATTTATTAGTGTTGACCATTTGGATTCCTCACTCAAAAAAATAACCATTTTATTTTAATTAATTAATTATTAATATTTTTAATTAATAAATCATGAATATCTCTCAAATGGTTCAACGTTTGAGAAATCTAAGAAAACAGTTGGGTCCGGAAAGGGGTTTTTACACTTGGTGGGGGTATAACTTTCACGAGAAACGAACATTTGGTCAGGTCACTTGTAATATTTAAGTTATTTAATAACTATATTAAATAATTAGATTTATTATTTTGATTTAATTATTAATTTAATTAATAAAATCAGAATACACTGTTCATAGTCACTTTCAATGCCTAAAACCCCATTTTTGAACCATCGAAGGTTTCCAAACACCCGATTTACCACTGTTTAAGCCAAAATTAATTTTGAAACACTCTAATAAATGAAAATTATTGACTCCATCATAGTTTTTGGGTTGAATTTGAATTTAAATGGACTATTTGAATGTTTAAACTAGACCTATACCCGTGGAGGTTTCCATACCAAATAATTTTGGTTTTGGGATCGATCCTATCTAAACCATGTGAACCCAAGACTACTTGCAGTGGGGTGATCTCCTTTGCCTTTAGTTTGGAATCTTGGTGTGTGGCTATTCTTCTAGTGGTGCGACAGCTCTTCCTCTTTCCACATGCATTATGAGAATTGGGTTTGCTTTGTTAATTTTTATTTATTTATTTTATACACATTTTCCATTATTTCTTAAATTCTAGAAAATGGGGATTTTTAATTAAAAAAATGAAACCAAATTTGCCAAAGGATACATCATAAACGTATTATAAGATGATAATTTTGAAAATTATCTGAATTTTGATAAACAGTTGTCAAGATTTTTTTTCATAATGTTATCAAAAGATAATTGTGAGATATTATCAACGATATAATTGTAAGGTTTTATAAAACATTATTTTCATGAAATTTTCATGGATAATTGTGTAGAATTATCATACGATAATTACTTAGGACCATTAGGAGATAATTATTAAATAAATTATCAATGGATAATTGATTGAAATTATCAAAGGATAAATTTTATAAAAATTATCAAAAGATAATTACAAATGATTATCAAGTAATAACAATGAATAATTATCAAGGGACAATTAATTTAAATTATCAATGAATAATTACATCATATTATCAAAGATAATATTATTCAAATTATTAAATGATAATTATAAGGTAATTATCATGAGACATAGATTATCAAAATTATCATGGGATAATCAGGTGTTTTGTCAAAGGATAATTATTATAATTATAAAACGATAATTATGAAATTATCGAAGAGTGATAAAATATTATCGTATGTAATATTTTAATAAATAATTTAATAATTTTCCAATAGATATAAAATATTAATTCATATAATATTTTAATAGGTATTTTGAAAATTATCCAAGAGAGATAAAATATTATTGTATGTAATATTTTAATCGATAATTTGAAGATTTTTCCAAGAGAGAAAATGTATCATCGCATGTGATATTTATTTCCTTTTGAAATAAAATAAATGGTATTTTTTCTAGGAACCCTTAAGAACATCAATCATAGGTGTGTCGATGCTTAAGATAATTAGGTCATGGGAAGGTTTATTGAACTATACAGGGTGGTTTATATTTTCTGCTATCATTGACGACCTTGAGGTAGGTGGTTCCGTCCTCACTTTCCAAATTGAATACCATTATATTGCTTGATTTATTTAAAATACATATTTAAATTCAATTAATTTATCTTTCTTTCAAATTTCTTTGATAAAAAACCCAATTCCAATGAATTGAAGGATTTGAAATGGTTTTGTACAAAAATTTGGAAAACCCCCAATTCCATTGAATTGGGATGGGTTTGTAGAAAATTGTCTGATTTAAATTATTGAATTTAGAATTTGGATTTGATGGAAATATTTTCAAATAAATTGTTGAATTTAATTCTGAAAGAAGGAATTGTGAAAAGGATGGAATTGTTTTTGAATGAATTTCAAACTTGAGAATGGATTAAAATGATTTGATAAGAACCTAGTGGTTTTATCTTGTGAAAGGATTGTTTTTGAATAAAACCTGTTTTGGTTTTAAATGGAAAGGAATTTGAATTTCTAAAATGGAAGAATATGATTGATTATATTTTTAAGAATTCTTAAAATATTTCAATCATCATTTTAGAGTGAATTAAAGCCTTAGGTAGTTACTGAATTATTTGGATACACTCTATGCTACGAAAACGTTCTAAAACATACTTGCGGTGGGTCACATCCCTGATGGGTTAGTGACAAGTCTCTTTTGTCTAGTATCATAGGGACATGTGCACATTTTTATATGTTCACATAGAGAGGGTGGAATCCTATAGTTTGTTGATACTATCATACCTTTTGTAAGATGACCATGTTTCTCGCTTGTATATTTATATTTGAGATATGAATGTATGCCAATATATTTTTGAACTGCTTTACATTCCTGCTGAATTTATATAAACAGTTTGAAATAAATGTTTTACTTAAGCCATTGTTTTAGAAATATTCCAACCCTTGTAAGGTAAATCATGTTCTTTGAATGTATTTTCCATTATTTTGGAAATGTATAACATGTTTTGTTTAAATATGTTTTTAAATTTCAAAAACTATTTGTTCTAAAAAATTGAAAGATTTTATTTGGATAATATATATTTGGAATCTACTATGGAATCTTTGGTGGTGTCCTACTGGGATTAGGCTCACACCCTACTTTTACCTTTTGGTGTTTGTAGACTTTCCTCTTCCAGGCTCGTGTAAAGGGAATGGATTTCTTAGAGGGGGATCTAACTATTGAGATTTGGACGTGGTGAGTTGTGTCCTTAGGGACCTTGGGGCTATTTTCTTGTTTAGTACATTATGAAATAGTACTTTGTCTTGTATGACTCCTTGTATTCAGGTACCTCTAATCCCTATGAAATTTTCATATTGATATGCGTACTGTATTTTATCTTTCACTTTTTCATTATTATTGAAAAAATATTTCCCACTTTTATTTTGTGTGATGCTTGGTACTAGTCACTAGCCCATGGGGATTGGGAACGCCCTTTGGGCTATGTCAGGGATGGCTCAGTTATCGGGTTACAAGGGTACCTGGGATGGTTTGTGACAAAATGGTATTAGAGGTAGGTTGAGATTTTTTCTTGAAGTCAGTATGCATTTGTGAAATCTTTTCGGGACTTAGGAGGTAGTTGTGATTGAGTTTTTGGAAAACTCTCACCATGATGATCCTTAAGTCGCTAGGGGTGGTTTGTGAAATAAATATTGTTTTTTAGTTCCGGTCTTTTCATTATTGTGATTTGGACAGAGTGAAAATTAAAATCTTATTTGTTCCTTCTATTGAGAATAATTTATCTCCTTACTTAGTCTGAGTGTTAATCTGATGTATTTATTTTGTGTTCTGATGTTGTGTAACATCATGCATCTGAGAAGATGTTCAAATATAATCTATGAGGATGATACCTATATTCCATGTGTTATGGCATGATGGTTCTATTTCTCATGAGACATGGGAGAGGGAGGCACTGATGATAGAGAAGTGGCCTCATATTTTTGACCTAGAGGCTTCTATGTAGGCTTTCCCAGGACAAAAATATCCCATGGTGGGGAGATTGTAACATACCATTACTATTCTAGTATTCCTAAACCCTCTTGTGTTAAAAATTATTAATATCTTTGGTGGAAAAAATTATTTATCAGCAAATTTTTGATAAATGTGTTAAGGGCCTTAAATGCTAGGTAACATCTTGGAATGTTTAATTAATTATTTTTGGAGTTCAACACTAAGTTATTGTGATGTTTCAAGGCACAAAAAAATTTGACGAAGGCTGAATAAAAATATTAATTATATTATATTATGTGTACACTTTTTTTCAAAATAATTGAATAACTACAAAATGGTGCATTGTATAAGAAATCGGAGACCACTGTTATGTTCAAAATATGGTGTTTACCCTGGGAGGGGCATAACATTCAATGGCGCTGAGCATTTGGATGCCTCACTCATGAGATAAAGTTATTAAATAATATTTAATATATTATTATTTTTTAAATAATTAAATATCTCCCAAATGACGTGATGTATGATAAATCCGAGACACTGATGGGTCCAGAATGAGGGGTTTACCCTAGACAGGTTATAATATTTGTAAGCGTCGACCATTTGGATACCTCGCTCACAAAAAATAAACCTTTTATTTTAATTAATTAATTATTCCAATTTTCAATTAATAAATCATTAATATCTCTCAAATGGTTCAACGCTTGAGAAATCTGAGACCACATTTGGGTCTCAAAAGGGGTGTTTACCCAAGGAGGGGTATAACTTTCACGAGCAATGGATGTTTGGTCAGGTCACTTGTAATATTTAAGTTATTTAATAACTATATTAAATAATTAACTTTATTTTTTTGATTTAATTATTAATTTAATTAATAAAATTGGAATACACTTTTCATCGTCACTTTCAATGCCTAAAACCCCATTTTTGAACCATCCGAGGTTTTCAAACACCCGATTTACAACTGTTTAAGCCACAATTAATTTAGAAATGCCATTATAAATGAAAATAAAGGACTCTAACATAGTTTTTGGGTTGAATAGATGTTTAAATGCACTGTTTGAATGTTTATTCCAGACCTATACCTGTATAGGTTTCCATGTTGGATCGTTTTGGTTTTTGGATCGATCTTGTCAAAACCATGTGACCCCAAGACTACTTACAGTGGGGAGATCTCCTTATCCTGTGGTTTGGAAGCTTGGTATGTGGCTATTCTTCCAGTGGGGTGATGGTTCTTCCTCTTTCCACATGTACAACATAAATTGGGTTTGTTTTGTTAAATTTCATTTATTTATTTATTTACCCTTTTTCCATTATTTCTTAAATTCTGTAAAATGGGGTTTTTTAATTTAAAAAAATGAGACAAAAATTTTCAAAGGAATCTTATTAAATGAATTATAAACTAATAATTATTAAAATCATTATATGTTCAATAAATAGTAATCAATATTTGTTTTCATCATCTTATCAAAAGTTAATTGTGAGATATTATCAAAGATATAATTGTAGGGTTTTATAAAACATTATTTTCATGAAATTTTCATGGGTAGTTATTTAGAATTATCATTCAATAATTACTTAGGTATATCAGGGGATAATTATTAAATAAATTATCAAGGGATAATTGGGTGAAATTATCAAAGGATAAATTTTAGAAAAATTATCAAAAGATAATTTCAAAGAATTATCAAGTAATAACAATGAATAATTATCAAGTGATAATTACTTCAAATTATCAATGAATAATTGCATTATATTATCAAAGATAATATTATTCAAATTATTAATTTATAATTATAAGGTAATTATCATGAGACATAAATTATTAAAATTATCATTGGATAATCACTTGTTTTTTCAAAGGATAATTATTATAATTATAAAAAAATAATTTGGAAATTATCCAAGAGAGATAAAATATTATTGTATGTAATATTTTAATTGATAATTTGAAAATTATCCAAGGGAGATAAAATATTATTCCATATAATATTTAAATATATATTTTTAAAATTATCTAAGAGAGATAAAAAATTATCGCATGTAATATTTTAATCGATAATTTGAATATTTATCTAAGAGAGAAAATGTATAATCACCGGTGATATTTTATTTACTTTTAAGATAAAATAACTAGTATTGGTTCTAGGAACCTTTGACAAACAAATATCATAGGTGTGTCGATTCTTACGATAATAGGGTCATGAGGAGGTGTATTGAACCAAACACGGTGGTTTATCTTTTTCGCTAACATTGACGACCTTGAGGTAGGTGGTTCCGTCCTGACTTTCCAAATTGATTACCATCGTATTTATTAATTTATTTAAATTTAATATTTAAATTCTATTGCTTAATCTTCCTTTAAAATTTATTTGATAAAAAACCCAATTTCAATGAATTGGAGTATTTGAATTTTTTTTGGAATGGAAATTTGAAAACCCGAAATTCCATTGAATTGGTGTGGGTTTTTGAAAAATTGTCTGATTTAAATTATTTAATTTATATTGGGGATTTGATGGAAATATTTTCAATTAAAATTTTGAATTTAATTATGAAAAAAGGAATTTTAAAAAATGTGGAATTGGTTTTGAATGAATTTAAAACTTTCCAATGGATTAAAATGATTTGATAGAAACCCAGTGGTTTTATCCTGTCAAAATGGCATGTTTTTGAATAAAACCTATTTTGGTTTTAAATGGAAATGAATTTTAATTTTTTAAATTTATGAATGGGATTGATTGTATTTTTAAGTAGTCTTAAAATAGTTTGCTCATCTTGTAAGAGAAAATGAAATCCTAAGATAGTTAGGTAATTAGCTGGATACACTCTATGCTACAAAGATGTTCTAAAACATCCTTGCGGTGGGTGACATCTCCGATGGGATGGTGAGGAGTCTCTTTTGGCTAGTGTCATAGGGACATGTGTATACGCATTTTTCTGATTTCACATAGAGAGTGTAGAATCCTATAGCTGGTTGATACTATCATACCTTTTAGCAGATGGCCATGTTGCTTGTTTGTTTATTTATATTTGAGATATGAATGTATGCCAATGTTTGTTTGTACTACTTTACATGCCTTCTAAATTTATATAAACTATTTTTTATAAAAATTTTACTTAATACATTTTTTAGAAATATTCTATCCCTTGTAATGTAAAGCCTATTCTTTGAATATATTTTCCATCATTTTGAAAATGTATAACATGTTTTGTTTAAATATGTTTTTAAATTTCTAAATCTGTTTGTTCTAAAAAACTAAATTATTTTATTTGGATAATTTATATTTGGAATCTATTATGGAATCTTTAGCGGTGTCTTACTAGGCTTATGATCACACCCTATTTTTTTCTTTAGGTGTTTGTAGAATTTATTCTTCTTGGCTCAAGAAAATGGAATGTGTCTCTTGGAGGTGGATCTAGCTATTGAACTTTGGACATGGTGAGTTGTGTCCTTAAGGAAATTCAATCTATTTTCCTATTTAGAACTTTGTGTTGTAGTAATTTGGATTTAATGACTCATTGTATTTAGGTACCTTTACTCCATGTGGAATTTTCTTATTGATATGCATACTGTCTTTTATCTTTCCATTCAGGATTCTTGTGGAAAAAATCATTCCCACTTTTATGTTGTACAATTTCAGGTTCTAGTCACTAGCCTGTGGGGATCAGGAACACCCTTCGGGCTATGTCATGACCGGTTTGGTTATCAGGTTACCAGGGTACCCAGGCTGGTTCATTACAATATCTTATTCAAGAATTCATTTCTTACTTATAGGAGTTTGGGATCCTATCCCAATTCACTCCACCTTACATGCTTAGTGGAATGGTGTAAGTAAAAGGATGAATCATGTCTTGTTGGGCATGGTGAGACCAATGATGAGTCATGTGAGTATTCCATTATCCTTATGGGGATATGAATTATAAACAATGACACACATACTAAACCAAGTACAAACTAAATTGATAAGTTTTATTCCATACAACTTTTGGATTGGAATAAAAAACATTTTATCAAATCTACATGTGTGGGAATTGAAGCGTTTTAAGGCCTATTTAGGTAACAAACTTGCACCCCAAGGCATAAATTGTACCTTTATAGGATACCCAAAGAAAACAAGGGGATATTACCTATACAAACCATTAGAAAAAAATATTATAATGGAAAGAAACCCCATATTCCTTGATATGGAGGAAATATAAAAAATAGATAGTGGGAGTGAGATAAACTTTGATGAAGTCGCGACTCAAAGTACAAAAGAGTTGGTACAAGATCAGATTCCACAAATCCCCATAGAAGAAGAAATTGTTCAAGAGAAATAAGAACTATGTAGGAGTAAAATATAGGTTAGAGAACCAGAATTGTATGGTTTTCTATTTAAAAAGGATGACTAATCATTATTAGTAAATAATAATAATCCTCCAACCTATAAGAAGGAAGTAAGTGTCACAGATGTTACCAAGTAGAAAGAAGCTATGAATTATGAAATGGATTCCATGTACCAAAACCAATTTTGTATTTTGGTAGATCCTCTAGTGGATTTAAATCCTTTTGGTTGAAAATGGTTATTAAAGAGGAAACTATTCATGGAAGGACAATTCAGTACCTATAAGGCGTGACTGGTTGAAAAAGGGTTTAAACAATGTCAAGGAATTGACTATAAGAAAACATTTTCACCAGTTGAAATGATGAAATCCATCAGAATTATACTTTCCATTATATCTTACCATGATTATGAGATTTTGAAAATGGATATCAAAACAACCTTCCTTAATGGGAACCTTCAGAAAGATGTATACATGACACAACCTAAAGGGTTTGTGACTCAAAAAAATGCTAATAAGATATGAAAGTTATAAAAATCCATTTATGGATTAAAGAAATAATACAGGTCATGGAACATTTGTTTTAATTGATCTATAATAGAATTTGGTTTTATAAATAATGAATGTGAGACTTGTGTCTAAAAATGGTTTAGAGGGATTACAATCATTTTCTAAATATTATATGTTCATGACATACTACTTATTGGAAATGAAATACCAGTCTTACAGTTGTTATGGAGTGGTTGCATAAATGATTTTCTAGGAAAGTCCGGGTCAAGGAATCATATATTCTTGGGATAAAGATCCATCATGATAGATCCAAGAGTTTTCTCACACTAAGTCAAAGTACATACATTGACAAGATACTAAAGAGATTCTGTATGGAACATTCCAAGAGGGGATTGTTTCTATCATCACATGGAATTCATCTTTCCAAGAAAATATGTCATCAGACCCATGGATAATGAAATACAATGGCAATGATTCCATACGAATCAGTGATTGGGTCAGTCATGTATGATATGTTATGTACTAGGATAGATGTCTCCTACACATTAAGTGTGATAGGAAGATATCAAGATGATCCAGGTGACCACCATTGGTTGGAAATAAAGACTATCTTTAAGTATCTGAGGCTACTAAGGATATGTTCTTGGTTTATGGAGGAGATAAGGAACTAGTCATCAGAGCATATGAAGATTCTAGTTTCTAAAATGATCAATATGACATGAAGTCACAAACGATACACAACTGTACTTTGAATGGAGGTACTGTGAGTTGGAAGAGTTCAATTAAATCTATGGTTTCAGATTCTACATTATATTATAAGTACATTTTAGCTTCTGATATAGCTAAAAAAGTGGTTTAGAAGTAAAATTTTATTCAAGAGCATGATTTTGTACCTAGAAGTAAAGATCCTATCACACTCTGTTGTGATAATACTGCAGTTTTGGCTCTCACAAAATAGCCAAGGTCACATCAAAAAATGAAGCACATAATTCATAAGTATCATCTCTTGAGGGATCTTTCTCGGAGAGGTGAAGTTTTGGTGAGTAGTATTTCCACAAAAGACAATGTGGCGTACCCTATTGACTAAAGCCTTGACTTAGTAGAAAGATGATTATATTGTGAGGTCTAGAAGACTAAAACTCGTAGGAAGTTGGCTCTAGTCCAAGTGGGAGTTTTTTAGAGTTGGTATCCTAGAACCATTTTTTTTACTTTGATTACAAGAATATTTAATTTATTAAATATTAAATTAAACATTTATTGCATATTTCTGATTGTTCTTTATGAATTTAATTTAATAATGCCTTAGATTATTTTTTTGCATCGATAAGGTCATAGTAGTTCCCCGTTATTATGAAAAATTTGAAGTGATATGAAAATACTCTTAATATAGTTCTGCGGTTTGATAACATACTATGATGGGACACATAGTACATAGAACGTCTGGTGTGAGTACTTGTAAGTATATGAGACTTATTATCTTGATGTCCACAAGTGGTATCCTCCATGATAAGAGATTATGAGAACAGACCTTCTAGTGGGAATTCCGCATGTTTTGGTGTCATTAGATATTCCTCTCTACGAGCATGTGTAATGGTCCTTATAATTTTATATTATCATTAATTCATATCATAATTCACACACATAGATTTGCTGACGAAAACCGTCATGCCATATGTTGGTAGGAATTAGGGTATGTTGGGTGCATCACGAATGACATGTTATTAATGGATAAGTCAAGGAATAATTTTTCCATTCCATATTTATGAAAATTGATATCTCATCCCTTTGATTGAAATATAATCATCACCCTAAATTCACTGGCCATGGTGTAATGATGAGTTTATTTCAAATAGTCAAAGATTGATGTATTGAGCATATAGGTTGATGACACCATCATGAAACCCTATTGATGAGATATTGTGATAAAAAGATTAGATTACACATTGAGTGTTTGTAAGTGGATATCATTATTATGAATTTATTTCTCTTGGGTGCCTTGACCTGTTTCTAGATAGTAATCTTGGACTTTTTGGAAAGTTCACCTAATGCCAACAAGAAAGAATCCCAGAGGGTCAAACACTGAGCATTTCTATTAGTCTTGATTAAATTATATTTGAATTTAACTAATGGAATAAGTATTATTCTCAAGACCAAGGAATAATATTATTCAAGTTATATAGATCTCATAAATTAAATAAATATTTATTAACAGAATTGTGAATAAAATAAATAAATTTATTTTATTGAATACTTAATAATTATTTATTTACTATTTTTTGAATAAATTATTTATTTAAGAGAATAGAATATTTATTCTGGTGTTTAATAAATGCAAGAGGAGTTCGAATGGAACAAGACCATGTTTAGTGATAAAATAATTATTTACGAGCTGATAAATATTATTTATCCATTTGGCGTAAGTTGGAACACCACAAAATATTATTATAATTATTATTATTTTGTGGAATGATATTTCATTAATGGTTATAATTATATTTAATGGTTGTTATGCAATTAATTTTTGTAACAAAAATCCTAGCTCTATAAATAGATAGATATTTATATTGTGTAAAAACTTTCGAAAAAATTCCAAGTTTGGGAATAGATAATTGTTGCACAGAACGAATTCTATCTCAACTCCTCCTCATCTCCCCCTATCAAGAATTAGAAACCCAAGAGATAATTTCTTCAAGACCAAAGAATGAGTGATCAAGAATGAACAATGATAGAAATTTGATTCATCACGCTAGCACCCAAAGAACGAGTGGCATTACTCAAAGACCATTGGAGCACATGTGGATCACCGCTAGAGGGATTCTACCCTTGGATACTCACAAGCATGACAAAGGAAATCTAGAAGGGCCTTTTTGGATGATAAAAAATCACCAGTTAAGAATGTTCCTAATCCTAGGTATTTATTTCGTCAGATATCAAATAAATTAATTATAAATTTGATATGAAAGATATTACCTCTTGGTTTTAGGAAATGATTATTAAAAGAAATTTTAATATATCCTCCTCCACCATAATGGTTCCACTGCACCTAGAACCATCAATCAAGTATTTTCCCCTTTCTCCCACAACATGGAAAAAATGAAGGCACTATCTCTACACTTAACCATACTACAACAAGGTCCTGGTCAACAAGGGTAAATGCATCCTCATTATTCAAGTTTTAATTTATACACAAATTTATTCTCATCTTGAATCATTTTAAAATATTTTTCAACTTCGTATTAGGACCCATTTTCAGTTTAATTTCACAATCAAGGAAAAATAGTTCAAGTTTAACAACATACCCATAACCCATTTTCTAATGCGCTCCAAAAATGATTCATGTCACAATAACCATGAGTGCCTAGAATGATGCGTGAAAACTAAACTCTAATGTTATAGTGGTCCAAGAGTAAAATCTCAGAAAATATCAACATCAATAATCACAGAACACAATAAGTGCATCACCCTAGGTGAAATAATATTCAACTGTAACAACCAAAAATAATAAAAACAATTCTCACCCTATTTACTTGGGTTTTCCCTTGTATATGTGGTATATACTCTCATGCACGATCTCATAACCAAGGCTTGACTCTTCATAGTCTCAATTATACCTTTCCCAAATGGTAATACATAAGGAAAAAGAAAATAAAATGGGGCTTCAATACCACTTTGTAACATCTCGGAATGTGTTCTATACACCAGTGACCAGAACTAGTTGGTCATATGACTTTAAGCATGCCTCCTCATACGCCAGAGGCTACCGACTAGCAGTGATGGTCTATTATTATTCAGGGGAAGACTATACCCTCCTTTTCTACTTTCATAAGCATAATACACTAGTGGAAATAATTAAGAATAATAAACTATATAACCAAATGATATAACATAGCCAGAACAGTACCAGTATCACAAGATGAAAAAAACTGAAAATACAATATCAAAACCAAACAATAGATATGCCATGATAATTTATGTTCCAAGTGTGAAAATGAAACAGAAAAGTAAATACACTAAAAACTCAAAAGTGGGTCTCAAACCACGTCTGGTTCTCTCATCCATGCTCCATCCCCAAAATAGCCATCTAACACAGAGAGAATTCCGTTTCTCTTATCTAGAAAACATAATACTATTTGGGTACCGATTAGGAAGCCCGAGTAGCATGTGAGTACAACTCAGTAGGCCACCACCAATAGCATCTAAAACAATATCCAGTCATAAATGTGTATATAGTTGTATAAAGAAATAAATACAATGAATAAGTAAATAGTTATATCATTTTCATTTATTCTTTACTTAACCATATTGACTCCTGGTTTCCCAAGGACACCCATACCTTAACGCCTGCTTCAGCTCATGTCGGAGCTTGAAGTGTCCCTAGTTAATATCATATCTTAATACCTACTTAGTCTCATGCTGTAACCCAAAGTATTGAAAGGTGATATCATATCTCAATACCTGGTTTGGATCATTTTGAAGCCTGATGTATTTCCAAGTGAGGTCATATCTCAGAGTTACTTTTTTACCATTCTTAAATTCATACTTGAATTCCCATGTTACCATTCATACTACACACAATATAATGACCATGTTCCCATCCTTTAATTCATAATTGAATTACCATGTTTCCATTCATACATCATACATTATAATGATCATTTTCCCATTCTTTAATTCATACTTGATTGATAATGTTACCATTCATACATCACACATTAGAATGACCATGTTCCTATTCTTACATCACACATTAGAATGACCATGTTCCCATTCTTACTTCAAACTTTAGATTGATTATGTTTACATTATTTAATTCAAATTCGAATGACCATGTTACCATTCATACATCACACATTAATTCAACAATTAATTATCCTCACAACTCCCATTACTAATTCAACAATTATTTAAACACAAATATTTTCTTAATTAATTCAACAATTAACTAATCACATCAATAACGTTAATTAATTCAACAATTAATTAATCACTTTAATTTATTTAGTTAATTTAATAATTGACTAATTCCACCAATAAAATTAATTAATTTGACAATTAATTAACCGCATAAATTCCTATAGTTAATTCAACAATTAACTAATCAAACCAATTCTTCTGGTTAATTCAACAATTAACTAATAACATAACTAATTTTAATTAATTCAATAATTAATTAATTACATAAAATAAATTAATTAATTCAAAAATCAATTAATCACATAAATTCTATAGTCAATCCAACAATTAACTAATCACATCTATAATATTAATTAATTCAACAATTAACTAAACACATCAATTACTCTAGTAAATTCAATAATTAACTAATCACCTGAATAATATTAATTAATTAAACAATTAATTATTCACATCAATTACTTGAGTTAATTCAACAATTAACTAATCACATCAATAATATTAATTAATTCAACAACTAACTAATTACATCAATTACTCTAGTTAATTCAAAAATAAAATAATCAGATCAATAATATTAACTAATTCAACACTTAACTAATCACATCAATTACTCTAGTTAATTAAAATATTAAATAATCATATAAATATTATTAATTAATTCAAAAATTAACGAATCACATCAATTAGTCTAGTTAATTCAACAATAACTAATCACATCAATAATATGAATTAATTAAAAAATTAACTAATCACACCAATTAATATAGTAAATTCAACAATTAACTAGTCACGTCAATTTCATTTCTAATTTAACAATTAGTTTATCACATAAATCCAATTAAATAATCCCCCAATTAATTAAGTACATCAATCCCATTAATTAATTCATCAATTAATTGATTCATATCCACAACTCAAAATCCCATAATTAAATACACAATTAATCATCTCATTCACAATATCAATATTTCTTAATTAGCTTCACAATTAATTATTTCAATTCTAAAATCTCAATATATCATAATTAATTCATCAATTAATTATCTCAATTAAATATTCTCAATATCTCATAATTAATTATCTATTTAATTAATCAAACTTATTCCATTGCATCAATGCAAAAATCCCCATTAATTAATTCACTAATTAATTAATCTCGTCAAATCTATTAATTAACCCCATAATTAATTAATCACATTAAATCCCATAAATTAATTCACTAACTAGTTATACGTGTCAACTCCATTAATTAATTCACAATTAATTAATCACATTCAATATCTTCAATTAATTCACCAATTAATTGTACACATCAAATCCATTAATTAATTCCCCAATTAATTAATCAGATTTAATCTCTTTAATTAATTCACCAATTAATTGTACACTTAAACACCATTAATTAGTTCCTCAATTAATTTGTCACAATACTTAAATTAATTAATTCATAAATTAATTAATCCCATCAATCACATTATTTAATTAAACAATTAAAAAATCACATTAATCCATTAATTAATTCATCAATTAATTATTTCAACTTTAAACAATCTAATTACCCTAATTAATTCATCAATTAATTTTTCCATATAAATTATTTTAATATCACCAATTATTTCTTCAATTAATTGTTTTATCTCATAATTTAATATTCTATTAATTAACTCAAAAATTAATCATCAATAACCAACAATTAAATATTCTGATAATTAATTTAATAATTAATTATTCATGATCTAAAATCCCAATATCTAAATTTCACATTTACCTTAATTATTTAATTCACCAAATTAATTAATTTAATCAAGAACAAAATTGCTAAAAATATAATATAAATTCAATAATTACATACACATAATTGAAATAAAGATTATAAGATTTCAATTTTAGACCACCTGCCTCAATTTGTTGATGAAAGATCACCCAATGGAAATCCCCAAAATTGACCATCATAATAACGTAGATCGGGATATGAATCTAAAACCCTAAATAAATATTAAATAATTCATGATTTGTTAAATATAGATCCCAATATACAGGACTAGATCTAGATTCATCAAATCTAGATCTATATCCTGAAAAATAGAGAATAAATTCTCACAAAAAGAATGAGAGAAGAAAGGAGAATGAATGGGAAAGCAATGGAATATAATCCACTTACCAAGAGGGATGAAGATCTTCGATCTGGGCTTCTAATCATGAAGAACAGAGGTCAAGAATTCCAGGAATTCTTTTGGAGAGCTCCAAAATCATGAAAGAGAACCTAGGGTCGAATGGTGGTTGATTTTTAGTTAATTAGGGGTTCTGAGTATTTAAAAAAATAAAATTCAGGTCAACTTTATTCCTATGCAAGGTTTTCTAGGCAGGGGTTCATGGTTTTCACTAACCATGCACCTATATCATGTGCCTCTTTTATTGGGGTGCACGATTACTCCTAAGAGGGTTCACAATTACTCCTTAGAGGACACACGATTTGACAAACCATGCATCAACCATGAGAATAACCTCTTTCTAGGTTCAAACAATTAGCTGGGTTGGGGAACACAATTTTCTCTAACTGTGATCCAACCATTAATAACCCATCATTCTTCCATTTTTCTCAAAATTTCATCCAAACACACCCCAAGGTAAAACCCAAACGAAAATTACTCAGCACTAAACAAAAGAGTACCTATAAACGAGCTTGAGAAAACTCTAGAAAAGTTTGGTTTCTTACACAATGGGAGTGGAAATACCTTTTCATGATCCATTAACAAAGACAAGGATCTAAATGATGCAATTAGGAGAATGGTAGAGGCAACTACTTGCATTGGAATTCCATTTAACTAATGTTTTTTATACTGCTAATGAACTAACTCGTCCTCCTACTGAACTTCCTACGAACTGACTTTAGCTACCTTATATCAACCTAAAGCTTAAACACACTTTAATTCATAAATTATAACATACTTTACCCACAATACAATCTAAGGATTTAGAGGTATAGTGTCTTTGGAAGATTATATACAAAAATACATCATCTTAAACATAAAATCATCTTATTTAAAACTCCACATAGTGCTTCTAACTCTCATAGATCATCTAAAGCTGTATAGGATACACAGAAGAAAATAACTAAAGAGAGATCTAGAAATCCCACTGATGGAATAAATATGACAATAAAGAATAAAATGAGAGTAAATAAGCATAACATGCTATCATAAAGATAATTATCATAAGAAAAAAATCAAATAAGTCAATGAAATCCTAAAATATTGGAATCATAAGCATGTGGTGACATCATAAAGCATGACATCATAAGCATATGAAAGCCCAATAACTAGGAAAAAATAGAAGAGGCTAACCATCCTCACAATCATCGTATGCTCATACTAACTTCCATCATAACATTGTTTTATTAGGATAACCACCCATGAACCATTCATGGTATCTCATGAGACATTAACTTACTCAATGCAATAAAGGTCTTTAACAAACCCACCCATCACATTGTTATATATAGGCATTTGTGTGCCACAAAAGAAAAAAAATTCATACATAAATCACAAGCATGATCAAACCCATGAGATAAAATTGAGTTTCATAATTTTTATTTAAATCATAACTAATGTCTAAATTGTTAGGTTTCAGTGTATAGAAATATTCAACAGAGGGGGGGGGGGGGGGGGTGAATAGTCCTTTTAAATTATGATCAATTAAATTTAATTGAATATGATTATCAGAGTTTTAATAATGTTAATTTTGCTGTAGAAATAAAAAAAATAACACATGATGTTTTTATAGTGGTCCAGATCACCAAGATCCCAGTATTATCTTCAATCTTATCTACTCAGTGAGAAGATCGGTATTCACTAATACATCACTTTTGATAGGGAGTAATGACTTGATTATAGACATACTTAATATTTTCTCATTTGGTTGTATAACCCCAACCTGAATTTTGAAGGAGTCCCAACCCACCTACCTTTTTTCTAGGATTCACAACTCGAACTTCCTTTTAAATGGGAGGAATAACACTTTTAAACATCTTTTGGATGGGAAAATCAGAAACCAAATTGTGTCAATATCTATTTTTAATCATTTTTCAACAAATTTATCACATTTTTTGGTTCTCATTATAATAACTAGATGTGTGTCTTTAAATCCAATGATCTTAGAGATTCTCAATGGACAATCATAGAAAAACAAGTTAAAAAAATAACAAGAATTTAAAATAATACTATTACCTGAAATTTGAATTAGCTTGGCGAGTCTTCATGATCATTTAATTAGATGTCAAAAAAATTCAAAGCACTTTGAAGAAATGATCATTAAGATAAATAATAATTATTGAAATGGATAAACCATTAAAAAACATTTTTACAGCCTTTTATCATTTTGTTATTTCAAAAGATATAAAAAAGGGTATGAAATAATTATTATGAAAATAATTATTTACATAATATTTTCTAGAAAAAATAATTTCCACATACTTATTATAATATATAACCATTTTAAAAATCATTAGAATAATAAAAATAATTTTAATTTAGTTACAATAAATAGATAGAAAAAAATATCACTAAAATATTGAATTTTGAAAATACGAGTTTTAGTAAAAAATGAAAAGGTCAAAAGTGACAATGTGACAAATTGACCGTGTGATATTGTGTGTTCAGTATACTAATCATGCATGGTTTGTATACTAATTGTGCACTTATGCATGGTCACTTGAAAAATAAATTCACGGTTAGAAGTTACCTCATGTGGTTGGGTGGCTATAAGATTTACGATATGTATAAATTGAAATAATAGTAACTTGTTACCCACACAGTGGAAAAACTGGAAGCCCCATGGTAAGTTCCACTATAAGTTCATATAAGAATTCAGGATAAGGAACTTTCCACGAATAACTACAAAAGCTGGTTCATGGTTGGTTCAGTGTTTCTATAACTAGCATGAATATTTGAGGTGAGTTATAGTTGAACTGTGGTTGGAGCTACCATCCTTTAGTATAAATTTTCTACGTGGTTCTCTTCTAAAAACAAATATGTAGAACCTAACCAAAAAATGGATACATTGTTTTCTTTTGAAAATAGCTACGTAGAAAATAACTATGTTGTTTTCTTCTATAAATAGGTATGTAGAAAACAACTACATGAATTTCATTCAGCATCTGACTATTTTGAAACTCACTTCTCACAAACCAGTTATGTCAGTTATTCTTTTAGAAATTAGGAAATTTAAAAATCATTTAATTAAAATAACATAAAAAATTAATTTAATTTAAAATAATGATTTAAATTTTAAACAACTACAATAACAACAACAACAATAATATAAAATAATATATCCAATAATCTCCCCTTTTGTAAATTGAAAAACCAAAACAACTCCTCAAATTTCTCCCCATTTTTAAAATTTATCAAAATGATGAAAGAAAGAAAAAAATATTAAGTATGGAATTATTAAGTACATGATTATGTACAGTTTTAACAAATAAATAATAGTAATAATTATAATTATCAAGAAAGGGATAACTCCCCTTGAGTTTATGCAGTTATAACAACAGATAAGTAAAAAACCAAGAAATTTTTTTTATCATTCTTCCAGAAATATAAATCTCCATTAATCCCAATTAAAACTTTAAATTTTCAAACCTCATTGTATCTAGAGCTTTAGTAAATATATCTATGAGTTTATTTTTTATAGGAATGTATTACAAGACAATGTCCCCTTTATTAACATGATATCTTAAGAAATGAAATATAACATCTATATGATTAGTCCTTGAATGATGTAATTATTTTTCTATAAATTTAAATGGTAGAAGAATTATCACATAATATAGTAAATTTATCCAAGTAAACATTAAAATCACAAAGAATTTGTTTTACTCAGAGGCTTTGAGAACAAAAAATAGCAGCATCAATGTACTCAACCTCATTTGTGGACAATACAACTGGAAATTTCTTTTTGGAACTCCATGAAAATTTTCATTTATCTATTATATGACACATACCTAATGTACTCTTCCTTTAAAGTCTGTAGCCTCCACGGTCAGAATCAGAAAATGATAAAAAATCAAAATAGTTCTTATTGGAATAAAATAAACCAGTACTGACAGTTCTGTTAACATATCTAATTTTTATTCTAACATACTTTAAATGGATTTATTTTGGATTATACTAATATCTAGAACACATGGAAACAATAAACATAATGTTTGGCCTTGATGAATTAAGATACAATGGGATTCTTATCATTCATCTGTACAAGTTATTACCAACTAATTTTACATATTCATCTACATCTAGTTTGGAATTTGTGATCATTAGGGTTCTCATAGTTTTACAACAATAAAGAATTATTTTTTAACCAAATATTTAGAATATTTTCTTTGATTTATAAAAATACCATCTATTCTTTACAAAATTTGATGACCAATGAAATTTTTTAATTCCCCCATTAGGCTTATATCAAATTCATTAGTCATTAATTTTGAAAACTCATTACTAAGTATATCAATTGATGATCTAAAAACAATGTCATCTAAATATATTTTTAAAATTAAAATATTAGTAGAAACTTTCTTTATAAATAAGGTTGGATCAGCCTTCCATTTATTTATATAATTTTTCAATAAAAATACTTTTAGTCTATCATACCATGTTCTTAGATATTTATTTAAACTATATAATGCTTTAGTCATTTTGAAAACATGACTTTGAAATTCATAATTTTTGAAACCAGGTGGTTGAATAGCATATACCTCTTCTGAAATCACAATAATTAAAAAGGATCTTTTTTACATCCATTTGAATCAGTTTAAATTTTTGAAAACATGAAAAATACAATAAGATATAAATGGATTCTAATATAGAAATTGGTGAAAATTAATATTCAAATTCAATTATTTCTTCTTGTAAATAACCTTCAGCAACAAATATAGACTTATTTTTAACTGTATTACCAGAATCATAAATTTTATTTTGAAAAATACATTTGTTTACTATAGATAGTCTATCTTTAGATAACTCAAATAGATTCTAGACTTTATTCCTATCAATCTTTTTAAGTTCATAAGGTATAAAATTTATCATATTTTATTCTTTCAATGATACTTTAATATTAACAACTAAAAATTCACCTACAAATGTAGAATTAATAAAAAAATTCAAAACTAATTTTATAGTTATAATTCTAGACTCAAAATTTCCATTTATATATTATAAAGAATGATCACTGTGAGTTTTCCAATTCATAGGATAATATTAAGAAGAGATATGCTCCCCATTAATTGATGCATTATTTTTCAGGTTTTTATTCTTAGAAATACAATTCTTTAAATTCTTCAAGAGAGTAAACATAATCTATAATCTATTTTTCAATATTTTCAATGAATGTTAAATGTTCATATTCATCTATTGATGTAGTTATATTGTTATATATCCAATAAGATTTACAATTATTTGAATATCCTATAAATATTCCCTCATTACTTTTAGATTCAAAATTTTCCAGATTATCTTTAGTAACTAAAATATAAACTCTATAACGAAATATTTTAAAGTAACAAATCTTAGGTTTTTTTTATACAACTTTTAAAGTGGTTTTATAATAAGGGTCTTATATAAACTCTATTTAATATATAATAAGCAATTTCAACTAATTCAACCCATGAATATTTTTGTAGGTTGAATTCATTATGCATTGTCTATGTCATTTTTTGAATAGTTCTGTTTTTTCTCTCCACAACACCATTTTGTTTTGGTGTTCTAGGTGTGTAAATTTTTTCAAAATATCCATTATTTCACAAAATTTCTCAAAGTATAAGTTAAAAAAATTATCCTACTTTTTCAATTCTAATTTATGATATTAAATAAACTTTTTTATTTTGAATTTTTTAACATAATATATTTAACTTGTTTAGGGTTTCACTTTTATGGGATAAGAATAGAGTCCAAGTGAGTCTACTTAAATCATATACAATTGAAAACACATATCTCTTGCTATCTAAACTAGCAGTTATCATAGGTCAAAATAAATCAATATGAAGAAGTTATAAGTTTATTTCTATATTAACCATATTAGCAGATCTAAATGAATCTTTGTGCTACTTACCTTTTATGAAATAATCACGTATAAAAAAACACTAGCTTTTAAATTTAGGAAGTTCCATAACTTTTATATGTTTTTTTAACTTGTATAGTTTTCAAAGATAAAAATGTCTCAACTTTATGTTCCAGAGAATGTGATATGATTCATAGCATTTAATCACTTTACATTTTTTTGGGTTAGTTCTAAAAACTATACACATTAGATGTTTTCTTTTCTATTGGCTTAAAATAAGATAGTATTATCTTTAAAAAAAATACATTCATTATCTTCAAACTTTAGACTCATATCATCATCAAAAAGTTGTGATATGCTAATTAAATTTCTTTTTAATCATTCTAAAAATAGTACTTTTGAAATTATAATCAATTTTACTACACTTACTTCTCTAAAACCTTTTACTATTCCTTTAGAGTGTTCATTGAAAGTGATAGTACCTCCATTACAAAAATTAAAAGATATAATGTTAGAGATGTCACCAATCATGTTCCTGGAGCACTACATATCCATGTACCATATATCTTTATAACACTTTAGTCAGGTTTCCTATAAAACAGATAAAGTAGATATTATTTTGGCACCCTTTCTATTTTGGGTCCAACTGAATTATTAATTAAACTCATAAAAACTTGTACAGATTTAAGACATTTATTATAGGGTAATATAGAGGATAGATTATTTGATATAAAATTAATTTTTAGCCTAGTGATTCTGTAAATATTAAATAATATTTATTTTCATAATGCCTTTTGAGATTACATATATTACATGTAAAATTTGAAACATTTACTTTTCCACTTTTAATAAAAGTAGTTCTTTACATATTGGGAATTTGTCTATTATATCCAAAGTAAGTTTTATCTTTATTAGTTTTATTCAAATCCATCATATTATAAATTTTTTCTTTTCCTTGAACAAAAAACATATAGAGTTTCTTTTAATTTAGTTATTTCCCCTTTAATTTTTTCATTCTCTTTTTGAGAAACTTCCACATCATCACATTTTTGCATAGTTTAACACGATATTATATTTTTCAGATTCTTATTTATAAATTTTAAGCTTCTTAAATTCATTTTAATTTTTTTTTCTAAATCATAAAAAACTAATTTAAATTTATTTTATTTACCTTCATCAATTTTTGAAATTAAATCTTTCATTATTTCATTTTTATCATTAAGCTTAATTACTTCAGAATCTATACCATTTTTATCTTATATAATATTCTTATTTTCTCTTACATTTCTCTATATAGTTCATTCATTCTCAAAATATCACTTTGAAACTTTTCATTTTGTTTAGTTAATTCCTTAACTTATTTTCAATATTAGACTCATAACCAGAACTATAATTAGAATTAGTGTTTACCTCCTTTTTTATTTCCTTAAAGAAAAGATTGATTGATTCCTTATCACTCTCAGAATCAACACTACTGGTGCCTGAATCTTCTTTATAGCTCCATCGAACCTGATATGATCATTTTAGTTCTTTATTTTATTGTTTTTATTTTCATTCTTATTTCAATTTTGGATAGTCTGACTTTATATGCCTCTTTTTCCTACAGTCATAAAAAATTAATTCAGAAAAATCATATTTATAACTTTAACTTTCCTACTTCCCTTTTGTTAATCCTTTTAATGCTCTCTCATGGGAATATTCTTAAATACTATCTTTCCTTTCATGTAATTATAGACTCCTTTGGTGAAATTTTTAATTTAATCCTTCTCACATTGTTGTAATTCAGAAGAAGAAGAATTTTAAATATTATTTATATTATAATTTAAGGCTATACATTTCCTTTTATCATGATCATTAGTGTTTTCATTCTTTATTTCCAAATCATACTGAAGAAGTGATCACATCATCTCATCCATTTAATACTTAGTAAAATTATTACTCTCTTCAATTTTATATTTCTTTAAATTATATATTTTGAGTAGAGATCGAATAAATATTTTGATAAGAGATTCATTCATCATGGTATCTTCAAGTGTAACTATGTTGTTCACTATCTTAGTCAATAAATTGTACATCTCATTTATGCTCTCTTGGCCAGTCATTATAAATTCTTATGTAAACTCTTTGAATTCCTATGTTAGTTCTCTGCAACTTGTCAGCTCCATAACGTGTGAATTTTAATGTCATCCAGATGTTATAAGTAGTTTTACATGAAGAAATATGACTATTCATATTTATATATAAAGAACAATACAAATAATTCTTAAATTTGTAATTTTGAACAGATTTTTTTTGCATCATTACCAATTAGATTTTCAAAATCAACATCATGAAATTTATAAGGTTTTGACATAATAACCCAATAATAAAGAAATAAATTTTTAATTAATACCTATATCTAATCTTTTTTGTATAAATAGTCACTTCCATTGAATTTTAGTTGTTTGATGGGATTTAGAACCTCCAATTCTTGACTTGACCTAAAAAAGTAGTGGATCTTTTCCTTAGACTTTTAAGTCTAGGATAAATAGGTAAACCAATTACTTAAAAGTAAACTCGCTGTAATACCAATTTTTTGGTCCCAGTGTATGGAAATATTTACTAGAGGGGGGGGGGGGTGAATTTTCCTTTAAAGTTTAATTAGTTAAATTTAATCAAACTTGATTATCAGAGTTATAATAGTGTTAGTTGTGTGGCAGAAATAAAAAAAATAACACATTATATTTTTATTGTAGTTCAGATCACTAAGATCCCAGTCTACTATTCAATATTCTCTACTTGGTGAGAAAATCACTATTAAATAATAAATTACTTTTTATAGGAAGGTATAACTCAATTACATATGTACATACCTTTTATTCATCTAGTTTTATAAAACCAACCTAACTTTTGAAGGAGTGATAACCCACTTAACTTTTTTCTAGGATTCACAACCCAACCTTCATTTTAGATGGTATGAATAACCCATTTAGACATATTTTGGATGAGAAAAGCATAAAAATAACTCTAGAGTAAAAATAGTGGGAAGGAATAAATACAACTATGATATCAAGAAAGAAATTAGAGAAACAGTGGAACATATGATATTGAAATTCAATATACCTTAAGATATTTAATCATTTCAATATTAGATGATGAAAATGATGATGTATTTCATGATCGAGGCAATGAAAAATTGGCCATATTCTAGATGCGGTACATCGCAAAGCACATATGTGGTTTATATTTTTTTCTACCTCTCTAATTGTGTCAATATCTTTTTCAAATCCTTGTTGAAAAAATTTTATCATATTTTTTTGTTTTTCATTAAAATGGATAGATGCGTGTCATTAACTCCAAATATCCTGGAGTGTATCAAAGGATAATCATAGAAAGACATGCTATAAAAATAAAAAGTGCTCAAAATAATACCATTACCTAAAAGTTGAGTTAACACACAGAGTCTTTGTGCTCATTTAATTCTACATCAAATAAATTTAAATCACTTCAAAAAATGATCATTAAGATAAATTATAATTATTTAAATGAATAAAACATTAAAAAAATATTTTTACAAGCTTTCAAAACTTTTTTATTTTAAAAAGATACATAAAATAAGGTATGAAATAATTATTAAAAAATGATTATTTCCACAATTATTTCCACAATATTTTCTATAAATTTTTTTTGCACATACTTATTATAAAGATAACCATTTTAAAAGTCATTAGAAAGATAAAAATAATTTTAATTAACTTGTAGTATATTAATATATAAAAATAATTCTAAAATAGAGCATTTGGAAAATTTGAGTTTTAGAAAAAAAGACAATGAAAAAAAGTGACATACTGACCATGGAATAGTGTGCGGTCATCATACTTACCATGTATGGTTGGTATGCTGATCGTACACTTACAAACGATCACTTAAAAAATAAATTAATGGTTATAAGGTACCTCTTGAAGTAGGGTGTCTAGGAGCATTATGGTAAGTATAAATTGAAGTCATGGTAACCTGTTACCCACATGGTTGGAAGAATTGAAGCTCTATGGTAAGTTCATATAGGACTTCATGATAAGGAACTTTAATTATGGAAACTAAAAAAGTCGGTTCATGGTTCGTTTGGTGCTATTGGAGCTAGCATGAATGTTTGAGGTGAGCTGTAGTTTAACTGTGGTTGGAACTACCATCCTTCGGTAGAAATCAGATACAAGGTTCTATTTTGAGAATGAACACATATCATCAAACATAAAACAACTACATCCTTTGCTTCTCCAAATGGATATGTAGAAAACGGCTATGTGAAACCCATTTAGCATTCAGTTAGATCGAATATCACTTCTCAAAAACTAGCTACGTGGGTTATTCTATTAACAATTCGGAAATGTAAATATCATTTAATTAAAATAATATAAAAAATTAATGGACTTTAAATTAAGGATTGAAATTTAACAAAACAATATAACAAATGTTAATATAAACTAACAAATCAAGCATAAATCATAATGATTCTCAAGAGAATAAGGAGTTAAATCATTTGACCATTCATAATTGAAAATATAACATAGGTCTTGAACATTAAGTTCCAATGATGAAAATTCATGAGAAGCATATAAAATAATAAATAATAAAAATGCACTACTTTGGAAAATATTTATGAAATAAGTAATGATTTTGTAAGGAAGGAAATATCATATTATTTTCCATAAAACTATAATCTAACTAATACGATTATCCATAAAATAATTATGGTTTTTCAAATCAATACATGGTTTAAAACATTTGATGGAGTTGATTCTTGACATGAGGCAAAAAATAGGAAAGTTCTCTTAAATCGGCTTTACTTAAAAGTGAGAATTTTGAAGGGGACTAAAAAAATTTGTGACCATACCAACTAAAAATATATTTAACTAGATATATAATTAAGAGAATGTATATGAAAAAATAGAATAGGTGCATGAAAAAAATATGGCATAAAAATTGAGAAAATGAAAGGGATCCAAAAATAATGAATGAAGAATGAAAGATCCCTTTTTACATTTTAAAACACATTTATTGAAATCCTATATCATAAAATCAGATAATAAAAAAATCTTTTGAAAATGGGAGAATTTAAATATTATTTTAACATGAGATAAAATTTAATTAGGTTTCCAATTAAAAATGAGAACATTGACGAGGATGGAAATTATGGACAAGGAGTGGAAACCATCGCTTAAATATATGAGAGTTATTTTTAACATAGTAGCATTTTTTCAAAAGGTATTAGAACTCATTAGAAAATAATACTTGAATAAAAAGTGACCTTCCAAGATAGAAATAAGATATACTCAATGAAATGACAGATGAAATTCAAGAAAAACCCTATAACTCAATAAATCAGATTGAGGTATGAAAGCACCTTTTATTTTAGATAAGACATCAATTATAGACCACATCATGGAAGATCATGAATGGAAGTGAATTTTACATGTTCAAAAATATTTTATGATATTATAAGTCATTTGGGAAGTAGATACACCATAAAAATGATGATTGGTGCATAATATCAATGCATTCCTTAATGAAGGGTGATTGAGATGGAACCCTCACGACTTAATAAAGATTCTAGGAAAAACCCCTTAAGATAGGGAGAGATTGAAGTTGAAGTAAAAATATCATGAATAAAAATAATACATAATATTAAATATCACATTTTCTATATACACACCATTTAAAATAAACTAGGTTCATAAAAGAACATGCGTCTTAAAGAAATAAGTTTTGAGATGAAACCCGTACCTCATGTACAAAAGTGTTCTACACTTGCACTTAAATAACTAAATAATTAAATTAATTTCATTATATATATGAACAAAAAACTCAATCATATATATATAATTTTATAAGGTTCATCAATTGTATTTTGGTAATTATTTTTAATATAGTTTTTTTTATCTTGGTTACTCGATGTTGTTCAATTAATTTCTTTGTAACACTTTTGGTTTGTTAACTATGGTCAACGGTGTTGTAGAATAAATTTATGATATCTATATTTATGGAATGTTGGGTAATTTATTATTCCATTAGGAAAATAATTATACAGTTTCTAATGTTATCCCAAAATAGATCCAAATTAAGAAAGGTACCTTGATAAGTCCATTTAAAGTGTTCAAGGTACTATGACCATTTCTTATTAATCACACATATATAATGACCAATATTATTCTTACATAATATTAATGGTGTAAAAAATATCTTATTAGTTAATTAAATAATATTTTAAGCATTCCATTTATAGCGGTGATGGAAAATTGAACACATCATTCCGGGAGGAATTAGTTCGTACAATCACATGACGAAATTTTACTTTTTCTTAATGATTCTAGAGGAAAGGATACAGTGAATATTTCATTAGTATAATAAAACTTCAACATAATAAAAATTCTAGTTTTATCATACCTTCACGTATAGAGGATTTTTTAGCGGTGTTGAAGAACAAAAGAGTTAGGGAAGTCGAGCTGAGAGTATTACCTCTCCCTTGGAAGTTCTCCCTTAGGTAACTCATTAAGAATTCTTAGCATGGTCTTTTGGTAAAACCAAGGATTCAAAGGTGTACAGAGGGTTTTGATGAGAAACTAGGTTAGGGTTTTGGTTAATCTAATCTATGGAATGAGTGGATAAAGGTGGAGGATGTGGTGTCCTTTTATAAGTTAAGAAAAGATAATTTTTTTGTAAAAACTAATTATTTCTCAATAATATAACTCTATTATTTTCTAAAGGAACCAAAATAGCCAATTAATGGAATGGGGGAAAGAGATAAGGTTGATAATCCCTCCGACATCCAATAGTACATATGTTTTTCATGTGTTGTAACCAATTTCTCTATGTTAAACCACTTTTATCCTAATTTATCTTTACCACAGTACCTATACTTTCACCATTGGAAAATAATTTCAATGAAAAAAATTTAAATTGAAATTATTTAATAATTTGAAAATTTTGATTTTAAATATGTAAATAAATATATAAAATAAAATTCCCATGAGTTGTATAAATAAATTTTATTATTAACACATATAATTCTTAAAACCACATTTTTAGAAAAAAGTGTATTTTAAGCATATATTTTATGATTAGGATAAAATTATCAAAATTATTAATTATATTGAAATTAAAATGTTTATTATTTTTAAAATAATATTTAATTAAAATTAAATTAATTAGAAAACCCTATTCTACTATGTGATAATTTTATTAAAATAAATAGACAAAAAATAACATTGTTAAACAATTACCTATATTTACTAAAATGCTAAGCATGAATTTTATATATAAATATAGAATTTTAATATAATTAGTTTAACTATATAAAATATATTTTGTATAGTAAAAAGGGTTTAAAAATCATTCATTTTTACTACCACCTACCCTCAAATAGAACCCCTCTTGGGTCGACAATGAGTGAAGTGAGATAGTGACCACCCGGTCTTGCCTCTAAGTAGCACCAGGTTGGCGACTAGAATAAAGGGTATATCATACATAAAAATGGGAGGAATTACCCACTAAGAGAAACATGCTGAAGAGATAGATAATATCGATACACCAATCAAAACCTACTCATTTGGGTAAAAGAAATTACATGTGTATACATGTGACATCATAGAGTACTAAAACAACTAAAAGGAAAACTACAAGTACCAAATAGGTAAACTCGACAATGACCACAAAGCCCAAAGAGATCCTATAAAACTGCGACCTAGTAATATCCAACCTAATCTCCAACCTTCTCCTTCTGACCTGAAAATAGTTTATATATATATATGGTGATAATAATAGCATACTCAGTTAGATCTTACCTAGAGACTCTCATGAAAAAGATAAAGAAAGCATTCTATAACATAATTAAAAAAAGTGAAACTAACTAATCACCTAAACATGTATATTATTTTCTTAGAATCATCATGTTTATCTCTCACAAAGTATCATATACAAGATATTATATGTTATAGTAATAAAACATCAAGGGAACCCGTTATCACTTCCCCACTAGTTTTTTGCTCTACCCCAATGATGCTCGTCCTAAGTCATCTCTCTCCAAAATAAGCCAACACGAGGACACTTGGGATAAATATCACAACATGCACCTTGTGCATTACATTATCCCATGAATATCTCCATATATATTGTAAACATGTTGTTTTTGAGAGCCACCACAACCTATATGACATGTATCATACATCAAGTATTATACCTCAAGCCATTACAACTCATACACCGAGTAAGGTACCTCAAAGAATCACAACCTATACCCATCATACCTATAATAACCAATTAGAAACTACATATGGAGATACATGTGTGTGAAATTACCACAAGTCATTACATCCATCTACAAGAATATATAGGGAAACTAATCGTCATGCATATTATATTTTAATAATACTAAGAGAAGAGAGTGGGTCTAGAGAGGGTAGTCGACCATCCATCCTCCCATTAGGATGTTGAGGAAAACACCCTTCTAGAGTTCACTAGGTGTCAGTAAACCTAAATGATATGGGTAGGGTAGCATATGAAATCACAAAAAATACATAATATAATATAGATCACAACCACACTATAGGATTAACCTAGTCATAGGCTCAAATGTAGCTATCATTACTCAGAAACCTGGCCGCCACAACTAGGGACTAGACATCTAATAATCACACAAGAATTTAAGGAGCTAAATTTAATGAATTCAATTTTTAATTTAATCTTTTGTTGATTAATTCATTCAACATTAATTAACATTATTTATATTACATTACTTTAGACATCAAGACAAGTTGATGCCCTCCAGGTTTAATTCATACAGAGTCCATGATTTCTCAAGATAATCTCATCTGCATTCCATCAACACTAACCCCATGGGTTAATCCATTTATTAAACCTAATAAAACTTTCCATGATTATAGGTACTCCATGAACACATCATATGCCACCATCAAATAGATATAATGAAGAAAATCCGTCTACCTTAGGATATGGGGAAAAGAATTTAGATAAAATAAGAAACCCAACCATCGACCGTAAAAAATATTCATTAATAGCAAGAATCCGTCTTAAGCACAATAATGGGTAAGCCAAAATTCATCCAGTTCCATGAAATCCGGGGTCATCCTCAATACCCTCATGCATATCACACTGAATCTCACCACCACAGACATCAATTACTGCCATAACCTCAGGCATCCCCACCCATATCTCTTCAGCCATCCCTGGCTCACATCACAACACATAGCAAGGCTCACATCCAGAGAATAGATAAAGAAGAAAACAAAAATCATAGTAAATAGAGAAATCTATTCCCTAAATCATTTCATTCATCCTTCACATGAAAATGGGCTCTCACGGCCCTAAACACAAGGCATCTGGACTTTAGAAACAAGTAGGATCTCATAATCCCAAAGAATTATCTTTATCAAAAAACCGGTTTTAATCTATATTGAATTAATCAAATCATTATTTATAGGTTCCAACTGTCACAACCCATCCTCAGGGCCTGTTCCGTGACTACCCCAAGCCTGCCTTGCATAGGCCAGAGCCTGGAGACTAGAACCAAAGGTGTAATTCCTGATAAAAGGGAAGGCATTGCATTTATTTAAGTAAACAAACACAACAGAGTACGCATGATGAAGTAAACACTAAGTAAACTGAGTACAAAGGTAAGTGATGGAAAGTAAATGGGACAGAATAAAAACTCAACTGAAAGTGCAGTACAACAGTAAAGAAAGAAGAGCTGTAGTAAAGTAAACCAGTAACCACTGAGTCATCATCTGGATATCCCACCTGAAGGGTGGGTACAAATGGTCTCCTTAGCTCCTCGGGTCCGGCCGTCCGCTCCGTGTACGTCCCTCCAAGTGGTCCACCTCCAGGTACCATCCCGCTCCACAAGACTCCACCTCGATCAGTGCTTTCTGTCGTCTGCATCCAACAAAATGTAGTGTGGGCATAACCCGTACATGGGTGAGTATACGATACTCAGTAGAGACCCTGAGACCCCCGAAGGTCTCCCAGAATCCATAAAGGATAAACCACAAAGGAAAGATACAAACAAAAAGTATAAAACAACTCTACTTAGGTATATGCCCATACATATACCTAATTCATCAATTCCAGTTCGGCTCCAACTCACGAGCCCAAGAAAAACCCAGTCCACACAGGAAAGCACAACCCAGTCCACACAGGAAAGCAAGTCAATCACATCGATGATAATGACTGAAAGTCAAGACTCACCTCACACAGGTATACTACTCATGAAGAGGGGTGGAGATAATAGATGTAGCCTCTGAATCATCTCCCCTACCGAACCCACGTGGGATCCAAGTACAAAAGTTTTCACTGCCAAACCCACGTAGGATACTAGTACATTAACCATCGCTGCCGAACCCACGTAGGATCCAAGTACAGTCGTCATCACTGCCGAACCCACAGGGGATCCAAGTACAGTCATCTTCACTGCCGAAACTAGGTAGGATCCAAGTATAGTCGTCATCGTCATCACAGTCGCAACTAGCTCTAGGGTTCCCGCACATAGCACACTTGATTCTAGGAGGGTCCGCTCCACAAGCCAAGGGGGGTCAATAAATCAACTGTCACGAAGTCTAGAGTTGATGTATCCCGAAGTTCCGTTTCCTCAATAGGAACTCAACGCAATAGATGGTGCGTTAATCAGACGCCCGGTCTGAGAGATATTGACTTTTCCATTCCAGGGGCCCGGTTAGAAATACATTCATTTCTAACTCGGTCGATATCCTTAGTCATCCAAAACTCACTTAAATTATCTAAAAACAACCGTCTCATTGAAAGGGTCCTAGTGCCGTAGATGGCGCTTCGATCGGACATGCGGTCTTTAAGTTATTCTTGTTTAAGTGATTAATTGGCCCGACCTGTTTAGCCCAGTGGGCTGAGGGGTCGGGTTGACCCAGTTTGACAGGTCCGACCCAGCAGGGGTGTCAGACCGGTCCAAAGAAAATACTCAACTCAACCCGAAGGGACGTGGCCCGACCTGAAGTGGCACGGCCCAGTCCGAAGTGGCACGGCCCGGCATGGCGCGACCCGGTGTGGCTCGGCCCGGTGCGGCCCGGCCCGGCACGACCCGACTGGGTGCGCGGCCCGGCTGGCTCGACCGGCTGGCCGAGCGGCTAGGCCGAAGCCGAGCGGGTTCCAAGGGGGGAGGGGGGCGACCCCCCTGGTTTTCCGCACCGGCGGCACCAGACGGCGCTGCCCTTCCCCAAACCGGCTAGGTAGACTGGCCGGTATTCTACGCACGTGGCCCGTATGGGCGGGTCGCCGGTCTTCCAGTGCTGCGCCCTCCTGGCGCTGCGGTCCAGCTCCACCCGGCTGGCCAACGGGCCGGCCTGTCCTCTAGCACGATGCCCTCCTAGCGCCGTGACTCCTCTTCGCCCGGCAGGCCGACGGGCCGGCCGGTTCCTCCGCCGAAGCAGCCCATGTAGTGGGTCGCGGTTCTTCCCACAAAACCGGCGTGATGACGTCAACCTCCTTTGTCACGTTCCCAGCATGGCGCGATGGCTTTGTGCCCCCTTTGTCGCATTCCCGGCACGGCGCGACGGCGTTGTGCCTCCTCCGCCTTCGATTGCTAATTCTAGAATAATTAAACGAGAACAACATAGGGTTATCAGGCCGTGTTCATTCGGCCCGCAACCTCCGCGTAAAATGATAACAATCAGCCATATTTAAACCACAATTTACAAAGAGTATGGGGTACGTAAACATCCACTTTCAAGAGTAAAACCCTACCTTGATAATCGATGTTGAACATCAGCATCGCGGTTGACGGCGTCGCGAGATAAGGATTCATAGACGTCAACGAAGAGAATCTGAGGAGGAAGCGGCATCTCCCCTTTTTTTCACAAAGAGAAGAAAACAAGGCGTGACGTCGTTGGAAAGTTCCCGCGTCGGTTCTCCTCCCTTGTCACAGAGGAAGAAGAGGATGGAAAATTCGGGGTCGCCAAGTCGAAGTTCTTTGTCGGAGAGTTGGCGTTCTTCAACAAAGGAGATTAAGCGTTCTTCAAAACTCAAGAGCTCTCTCCCCAAAATCTGAACACAACAAGCCAACAAAAAATAAAATAAGGCTTATCCTTATTTTATTAAATCATTCCATGCATTCAAATTTACAAAATTAAAATTCCAATTCACCTAATTTATTAAACCATGAGTTGTCTAATTAATTAAGTGATAGGTTGGCAAGTTTTAATGGGGTGAGAGAGGGAGAGTAAGAGTTCTCATTAAAGAGGAGTTAACAAGTTTAAAGGGGGAGGTTTAAGGAGTTTTAGGTAATGTGAAGGGTTGGGGATTTTTTGGGCCCCACCTCACAAATATCCTCACATGGGTAGTTAGGGGCCCACCCCAAATCCCCCATGTAGGATATAACCACTTAGATATAAATAAAAATTGTTCCACAATTTTTTATTCACTTCTAATTTAATCCAGAAAATTTAACTTCCCCTATCATGAAAAAGAGATTATAGTAAATGTCCCCCTAAGCAATTACCGGTGCTGCGTGTTCATCGGTGCCCTCAAATTTCAATTCTGAGCACCGGTTCAAAAGATAGAAAAACCCACTCATTCATTCACTGAATGTACCTGAGCTAAATATTGGAAAATTATTCCGGGCACAACGGGCCTCGAAATCAGGTGCCATCAGAAACTGCGTACTCGTAAAATCCCAAAGAATTTAAGAAAAAAAGAAAAAAAATAATTTCCATCAAATTTCTGGGTCTTTACATTAATCCCACCTCAGGGATTTACGTCCCCATAAAGCTACATCATAAACTAAAGAAACAAATGAGGGTACTGTGCACGCATCTGAGCCTCCCTCTCCCATGTGCTCTCCTAGAGGTTCCCGTGCTGCCAACAAATACGCACCAGAGGAATCGACCGTCCACATAGGACCCTCTCTTGTCGATCCTCGATCTCCACTGGGACCTCCGCAAAATTTTCCCCGTCATCAATGTCCAGCTCCCTGTGATAAATGACATGCGTTGAGTCATGCACGTATCTCCTCAGATGAGATACGTGGAAGACATCGTGCACCCGGTGCAACTGAGGTGGAAGAGCCAGGAGATAAGCCACCTTGCCTACCCTACTGAGAACCTGGAATGGTCTGATGAAGCGTGGAGATAAATTTTTGCCCCAGCCAAATCTCCATAATCCACGTCGAGGGTATACCCATAAGAAAACGTGGTCTCCATCCTCGAACTCCAGTGGTCTCTATCTCTTATCAGCATAAGACTTCTGTCTTCTCTGTGCAGTCCTCATCCGCTCCTAGATGATCTGCACCTTCTCCGTCATAGCCTGGACCATCTCTAGTCCTACAAGTGCTGACTCGCCAGGGCCAGTCCAGCACAGAGGTGATCTTCATGGTCGGCCATATAATGCCTCGTATAGTTCCATCCCGATGGTGGAGTGGTAGCTGTTGTTGTACGCAAACTCCACCAAAGGTAGGTGATCCTCCCAGCTACGACCAAAGTCGAGAAAACATACACAGAGCATGTCCTCGAGAGTCTGAATGGTCCTCTCCGTCTGGTCATCCTTCTGAGGATGAAAGGCAGTTCTCAGGCGTAGCTGTGTCCCAAAATCCTCCTGCAACCCCTTCCAAAGCCTGGAAGTAAAGCGAGCATCTTGATCGGAGACAATAGATTATGGAACACCATGAAGATGTATGATCTTCTAAACGTATAGGCGTCCCAATCTCTCCACTGAGCCCTGCTCTCTGATAGGTAGGAAGTGGGATGACTTGGTGAGTCGGTCAACAATCACCCAGATGGAGTCGTGTTCTCTGGAAGTATGAGCGAGCCCCGTCATGAAATCCATAGATATCCCATACCACTTGCACTCTGAGACCTCTAAGGGCTGCACCAAGTCTGCTGGAACCCGATGCTCCACCTTCACCTGCTGGTAGGTGAGGCATCATGAAACGAACTCTACCACAACCTTCTTCATACCTGACCACCAGTGTTGTCGTCTAAGATCCTGGTATATCTTCGCTACTCCTAGATGTACCACCAAAGGGGAAGTGTGAAACTCCCTCATCACCTCCTCCTGTAATGAAACTGGTACCGTGGTATGTCCCCTAAAGAGGATGAAGTGCTCTCCTCCTACAGAAAATCCATCAGGTGCCTATCTTAAGGATATCTGTGCACGTCGCGTCTCACAGTCAATGTCCCCATGCTGAGCCTCTCTGACCCACTGAAGTAGTGGAGGAGTGAATGTGAGTGACTGTAGAAAGGCTGATCCATCTCTCTCCACGAAGGATATCTGCAATGTGGCTAGTTGCTCCGTTGCCTCTCCAAGTAGCTGAATGCCCGATCTCCTGCTAAGAGCATCAGCTACCACGTTCCCCTTCCCAGGAGTATAGACTATATCAAAGTCATAGTCCTGGAGGAACTCAAGCCATCACCGCTGTCTCAGGTTCAGGTCCTTCTACGAGAAGAGGTACCTGAGACTCTAGTGGTCAGATTAGACTGTAAAGTGATCGCCCGTCAGATAGTGCCACCACATCTTCAAGGCGAAGACCACTGCTGCTAACTCCAGGTCATGGGTAGCGTAGTTTTTCTTGTTCTACCTCAACTGTCATGAACCATAAGTGATAACTGCCCACTTCTGCATTAGGACACACCTGATTCTGGTCCATGATGCATCATAGTAAACTACGTACCCTATGACCTCCTCTGGTCGCCTCAAGATGGGTGCACTGGTCAATCTCTGTCTCAGCTCCTGGAAGATCTGCTAACATCTATCTGACCACACGAAGGGTTTCCCCTTCTTTGTCAAAGTTGAAAGTGGTGATGCAAATCTGGAGAAGTTTGGCACAAATATCCGGTAGTACCCATCTAGACCTAGGAAACTCTGCACCTTCGTCACACTCCTGGGTGGCTCCCAAGAAAGTACTGCCTCAATCTTCATAGGATCCACCACAGCTCCTGCCTCAAAGATGATGTGCCCCAAGAAGTAGACCTCTCAAATCCATAACTAACACTTTGAGAGCTTACCATAAAGATGGTTCTCTTGGAGTGTGTCCAGTACAACCCGCAAGTGGTAGGCGTGCTCCTCCTCAGTAGTCGAGTAAATCAGTTTGTCGTCAATGAAGACTACGACAAATCGATCGAGGTAAGGCTGGAAGATCCTATTCATGAGACTCATGAACACTGCTGGAGCATTGGTTACGCTGAAAGGCATAACCAAGAACTCATAGTGGCCATACCGACACCTGAAGGCCGTCTTCTACACATCCTCGTCTCAAACTCTGAGCTGATGATAGCCTGACCTGGGGTCTATCTTCTAGAACCATCGTGCTCCCTTGAGCTGATCAAAGAGGTCATCAATCCTCGGGAGTGGATACTTGTTCTTTATGGTCACCCGATTCAGTCAATGGTAGTCTACACATAGTCGTAAGCTCCCATTTGCCTTTTTGGAAAATAAAATCGGAGAAGCCCATGATGAAACACTGGGTCGGATGAATCCCTTGCCTTTCAAGTCCTCCAGCTGTACCCGCAGCTCACGAATCTCAGTGGGAGCCATTCGATATGATGGTGTAGATATCGGTGCTGTCCCAGGGTATAGGTCAATATAGAAGTCTACCTCTCTGTGAGGAGGTAGTCCTGGAACATCTTCAGTGAAAATATCTGCATACTGATCCACCACAACAGGAAAACTCGGACTTCGCACATCAACCGCTCCGAGGATGAGACTACCCAAATGATGTGTGATCGGCTGCCCTCTCCTCTGCGTAAGTCTATCATGTGCTGCAAAGGCTACCTTCTCACTGGTGAAGGTGAACCTTCTCCCATATATGCGGACACACCGCACTTTGCGCCTAATACAGTCAATCTGGGCATGGACTATAGATAACCAGTCCATACCCAAGATGACGTCGTAAGGCCTCGACGCCGTTACAAGAAGATCCCAGCCGAAGCTCTCACCTCCTAGAGTAAGCTCACACTACCACCACCAGTGTGTAATTGTCGAGTCTGATCTTGTAGGAGTCTCTAGCCATAAGGATCGAGCAAACAGATCCGTCAGAATCTCCGAGCTCCGAACAAGGCCAGCGACAATAAAAGAATGACTCGCTCCTATGTCTATAAGAACTGCAGCAAGGGTGGAGTAGACACAGATAGTACCTCGAATCATCTCAAGTGCGCCGTGGTCATAAGCCTCGACTTCCTGGTGCTGAGCCTGCCCCTGCCTGCCAGCTTCCTGTGGTTAGGGTGGTCCCCCTGGTGGTGGTGGTGGTAGAGCCTCGAAGCGTCGTCCACCACCTGCTGCTCGGCCAGCTCCTCTGCCTCGTCCGCTAGCTCCTTGCGGACCGCCACGGTCGAACCTCTGCCTCTACCTGGGTGGTCCCTCAACCGTCTTCTGGTCCTCTACATGGCGGTTCGGGCAGTCACGAGCCATGTGGACCTGCCATCCGCATGCATAGCACTGCCTACCTCTCGTATGACTAGCTCTGTTGCGTGTGTCCTGCACCTCCGAACCAGTATCCTGAGGTCTCCCACCTAATGGCCTGGTCCACTTGGACCTCTGCGACATCTGTCTACTTCCAGCTGTAGAAGACTCCGCTACATGTCACCCTGCGGCAGGCCTCGCTGCTGGCATAAGCTCAGCAAGGAAGCTCCCCACAAGAAGGGATCACTCCAGTACTCCTACCTACGTCAGAATGCTGAGGGATATCATTGAAGCCCTGATCTCATGCCTCAGTTCCTTCTCAAAGGTCTAGGCCCGGAAGAATGGGTCCCATACCATTTCCGTGGAGTAGCGCGAGAGGTCGTTAAACCTCACCGAGTACTGGGCTACTGACATGCTACCCTGCCGCAGCTGTAGTAACTCCTGGATGTGCACCGCACGAAGGGTGGCTAGAATGAACTCTAAGTGGAAGAGGCTCTCTAAGTCTGTCCAAAGCATAGATGCCTCGTCGTGCACCTGGAGCACCAGGCTCCACTATCTACCTACTGCTGCATGCAAGAGACTCACCGCAAGGATCACCATGAGGTCAGCTAGTGTTCCTACTAATCTGATGACTCAGAAGATAGCCTCCAGCCAATCCTCGGCTGCCTGAGGGTCTGTCTATCTATGGAACCTGGGCGGCCTCTGTCGCTGAAACTCGTGCAATGCACTTAGGCGGTGTGCACTCTCCACTGCTGAGGCTGGTGGTATCGGTGGCCCAGCTGGTAGAGATACCGCTGGTGCCTCCGCTCTAATGGGGCCCTACACCGAGGCCTCGTCGCTCGGTGGGCTGCCATCTCGCACGTAATTGGGAACCCTAGCTGGCTGCCGTCGTGGGCCCATCCTAAAAAGAAACAGGTGAACCACGATTAATATAGTATACCTAGTGATCTGACATAAAGTAATCACAAAGAAACACACATGCAATCAATGTTTTCAGGCACTAAGTCAGAAATCAGAAGTCAGGGTCCTGGTGTACGGATACGTTGGCCGCCGCACCAACACTGGACTCCCTGGACTGATAACCACACTCAATAATCTAAAAATTATTGCTTAACAGGGAATAAATTATTAGAGTCCTGAGTTCTGTGGTAGATTCGACTCCTCTGATACCAATTTTTCCTGACCCGTCCTCAGGGCCCGTGCTGTGACTACCCCAAGCCCACCTTCCATAGGCCAGGGGATGGTGAATAACACCAAAGGCGTAATTCCCAATAAAAGGAAAGGCATTGAATTTATTTAAGTAAACAAACACAATAGAGTACGCAAGCTGAAGTAAACACTAAGTAAACCGAGTACAATGGTTAGTGCTGGAAAGTAAATGGGCCAGAATACAAACCCAACTGAAAGTACAGTACAACAGTAAAGAAAGAACAGCTATAGTAAAGTAAACCAGCAACCACTAAGTCATCCTACGGATATCCCAACTAAAGGGTGGGTATAAATGGTCTCCTCAGCTCCTCGGGTCTGGCCGTCCACTCTGTGTACGACCCTCCAAGTGTTCCACCTCTAGGTACCATCTCGCTCCACAAGACTCCACCTCGATCAGCGCTGTCTGTCGTCTGCATCCAACACAACGTATTGCGGGCATAGCCCGTGCAGGGTTGAGTATAGGATACTTAGTAGGGACCCCGAGACCCCCAAAGGTCTCCCAGAATCCACAAAGGATAAACCACAAAGGAAAGATACAAACAAAAAGTATCAACCAACTCTACTTAGGTATATGTACATACATATACCCAAGTCATCAATTCCAATTCGGCTCCAACTCATGAGCCCAAGAACAACCCAGTCCACACAGGAAAGCACAACCCAGTCCACACAGGAAAGGAAGTCAATAACATCGTTGATAATGACTGAAATTAAAGACTCAGCTCACACAGGTATACTATTCACGAAGAGGGGTGGAGATGATAGATGTAGCCTCTGAATCATCTCCCCTTTCGAACCCACATAGGATCAAAGTACATAAGTTATCGCTGCCGAACCCACGTAGGAACCTAGTACAGTAACCATCGCTGCCAAAACCACGTAGGATCCAAGTACAGTCGTCATTTCTGCCAAACCCATGGAGGATCCAAGTACATTCGTACTCGCTACCGAACCCATGTAGGATCCAAGTACAGTCTTCATCGTCGTCGCAGTCACAGCCAGCTCTAGGGTTCCCGCAAATAGCACACTCGATTCCAGGAGGGTCTGCTCCACGATCCAAGGGGGTTCGATACATCAACTTTAATGAAATCTAGAGTTGATGTATCCTGAAGTTCTGTCTCATCAATAGGAACTCAATGAAACAGACGGTGCATCAATCGGACGCCCGATCTGAGAGATATTGGCTTTTCCGTTTCAGGGGCCCGTTTAGAAATACACTCATTTCTAACCCGGTCGATATCCTTAGTTGTCAAAAAATCACTTAGAGTATTGAAAAAGAATAGTATCATCAAAAGGGTCCTAGTGCCGTAGACAGCGCGTCGATCGGACACACGGTCTTTAATTTATTCCCGTTTAAGTGATTAACTGGCCCGACCCGTTTAGCCCAGTGGGATGACGAGTCGGGTTGACCCAATTTGATGGGTCTGACCCAGTAGGGGTGTCAGAACAGTTTGAAGAAAATACTCAACTCGGCCTGAAGTGGTGCGGCCTGGCCCAGCACAGCCCAGCTCGGCCCGACCCAGCGCAGCCCAGCTCGGCCCGACCTGGCGCGACCCGGCTGGGCGCGCGGCTCGGCCAAAGCTGAGAGGGTTCCAAGGGGGGGGGGGGGGGGCAATTTTCCGCACCGACGGAGCCAGGTGGCGCCGCCCTTCCCCAAACTGGATGGCTATACTAGCTGGTCTTCTGCACACGCGGCCCGCATGGGTGGGCTGCCGGTCTTCCAGCACGGTGTCCTCCTGGCGCCGCGGTCCAGCTCGGCCCGGCCGGCCGACGGGCCGGCCGGTCCTCTAGCGTGGCACCCTCCTGTCGCTGTGGCTCCTCTTCGTCCGTCCGGCCGGTTCCTCCGCCGAAGCCGCCCGTGTACCAGCCCATGGTTCTTCCCGCACAATCGGCGCAACGGCGTCAGCCTCCTTTGTCACGTTCCTGGCACGGCGTGACGACGTCGTGCCTCCTTTGTCACATTCCAGGCATAGCACAACGGCGTCGTGCCTCCTCCACCTTCGATTGCTGATTATAGAATAATTAAACTAGAACAACGGAGGGTTGTCGAGCCGTGTTCGTTCGGCCCGCACCCTCTGCGTAAAATGATAACAATCGGCCATATTTAAACAATGATTTCCAACAAGTACGAGGTATGTAAACATTCAATTTCAAGAGTAAACCCCTACCTCGATAATCTATATCGAACGTCGGTGTCACAGTTGATGGAGTCCCGAGATAAGGATTCGTAGACGTCAATGGAGAGCGTCCGAGGAGGAAGCGGCGTCTCCCCTTTTTATCACGGAGAGAAGAAAACAAGGCATGACGTCATTGGTGAGTTCCCGCATCGGTGTCTCCTCCCTTTTCACAGAGGAAGAAGAGGATGGAGAATTTGGGGTCGCCGAGTCGAAGTTCTTTGTCGGAGAGATGGCGTTCTTCAACAAAGGAGATGAAGCGTTATTCAAAACTCAAGAGCTCTCTCCCCAAAATCTCAACACAACAAGCCAACCAAAAATAAAATAAGACTTCTTTTTATTTTATTAAATCATTCCATGCATTAAAATTTACAAAATTCAAATTCCAATTCACTTAATTAATTAAGCCATGAGTTGTCTAATTAATTAAGTGATAGGTTGGAAAGTTTTAATGGGGTGAGATAGGGAGAGGAAGAGTCCTCATTAAAGAGGAGTTAACAAGTTTAAAGGGGGAGGTTTAAGGAGTTTTAGGGAATGTGAAGGGTTGGGGATCGTGTGGGCCCCACATAACAAATATCCTCACATGGGTAGTTAGGGGCCCACCCCAACTTACCCATGTAGGATATAATCACTTAGATATAAATAAAAATTGTTCCACAATTTTTTATTCACTTCTAATTTAATCCACAAAATTTAACTTCTCCTCCCATGCAAATGCAATTACGGTAAAGGTCCCCTTAAGTAATTACTGGTGCTGCGAGTTCGTCAGTGCCCTCAGATTTCAATTTCGAGCACCGATTCAAAAGATAGAAAAACCCGCTCGTTCGTTCACTGAATGTACCCGAGCTAAACTTCAAAAAATTATTTCGGGCACACCGGGCCTCAGAATCAGGTGCCGTCAGAAACTGCATACTCGTAAAATTCCAAATAGTTTAAGAAAAAAAAGAAAAAAAAATTTCCTTGAAATTTCCGGGTCTTTACACCAACTATGGGAATCCTAAGACATCAACTATCTCAATCTATCTCAATTATGTAAACATGATCTTATAATTAATCTAGTTTCATCAAACTATAAGAATGAAAACTCTTAATTAACATTACTTTTTGTTCTTTTCATCATTTAAAATCACTATACCTTAATTTTATTAATCAATTCCAATATCTTAGGGAATAATATATTCAATTAAACATGCATACTTTCATCAATTTTATTACCATCAAATTACAAGTAACATTGTATTACAAATGTTGATCTTATTTAATTTTTAATCCAATTAAATAATTAATTCAGGATTTACATTATTTATCCAATTTAATCAATTTAAACATGCTAAACCAAACATAAAATAATTATAACAAGCATAACACTGATAACACACTATCTATCAAATCAAAAAGTAAACTTCTATTACGGTATCAAAAATTAACATGAGATCGCCATACCTTTTTTTTATTAATTTAGTTCTATCTTTATTTTGTTAATTCAATTCTATATAATGGGATAAAACATGATATATTTATAATTTAATGTAAATAAATAGAAGTATCAGTGAGTACCCCACATCAAAATCATCAACGTTCTTCACATAAGAATGAATCAACATTGCAGATCTTCGATCACCTATACTATAAGAAATTGTGTCCTTAATGGATTTTATGCCACAACCATGACAAAAACAACCAATAAGACTCCATTAATATGATGGAGAGAAACCACCATAACATGGAAATATAAATAGAAGGAAATGAAATTTTACAGAGGTAAATCAATTGATAAATGAGTTGGATCTTTCATTTGATCATCATGGATTGATCTCTAGAGGCTGGGGATCAATCCCAATCGAGAGGGGAATAAAATCCTTCAAAAGACTATATTGGGGTGTCTAGGATTTGAGAGGAATGTGTGGGAGAAAAAAGAGTTCAAATGAGATTGGGGTATTTATAGGCATGGTTATTTTTAGAATGCCATAGCGCAACCCTTAAGACCATGCCACAACCTATTGAAAATAGGAATACTATAGTGTAATACCCATAGACCACGTTGCATCCCCCATTAAAACCACCAATCAAACCATGTAGAGGATGATGTTGTATGGTTGTATATATAAACATAATAAGTCTCCTCAAGGGAGGTGATTCCCTGACACTAGCTCACAGTCTCTATATACTTCATGCAGGTCAGATTGACATACAACTGGTGATGTCAATTCCAAGGGCAATGGAATCCTCTCTACCTCAAGTCCCAAAGAATAGACAATGGTAGGTGATATGATGGAGTGTGTAACTTCTGAATCAAAAAAATCATGAAACCACATAGAAAATAATCAAACTGTACCTCATATGAATTATAGCTCTCTTGAAACTAGAAATTATAGTGCCTGAAGTTGACCATGTCCATCCCCATGGGATATTTATCCCTAATAGAGACAACCTTCATGGATGAAATATACTCTCTAAGGGTGAGGATAATATCAGGGATGCCCTCTGCCTACCCCATCTCTTCTCCACTAATCCCAAGCTAGAGCACACAACTTTCACTGCCTCAGATGAAACTGACTTGAGGGAGGAACCTAAAGAGAGACACCAGGCTCATATAGAATGCTTAGAAAGGTTGGGAATTCTCACCACCAACTACCTTATCCTCCTCATGAAAAACATGCATATGATACCTTGGTATAAATCTAAGATCCTCCAATCTTGAGGAAATGAGATGATGATGGATGAGACCTACCTATAGATGAATAAAAACACTTATATCCTTGAAACCAAGAATCCCAAAACACATATATGATTCATGAGGGTTCCCGACGAATCCCCTATCATGATGATTTAGTTCTGGACAATGTCCTTTCAATGAACTCTCCTATTTATATTAACTTGAGACATGAAATTGGGTGACCTAGAATTGGATCTCTAAATGAAAAGAGTCCAAAAATTGTCTTACCCTAGCCTCCTCATCTGGAAACAGGTCTGAATTATTTTTTAGAAGGGTACTAAAAGGTATCCCAAACTCATGTAAACTAGAAACACCTTATTGAATGGTAAGTAGTTCTTGTGGACTTTCCTCCATCATGGTTGAAGAAATAAACTCTTCTTGAAATTGCCCTATGAATTTTTTCCATGTGACCATTGAATCCTCATGATATTTGAGGAAAAAAATACACCACATCCTTGATGCTCTATGTGACATTGTCCTAGACAATGAAATATAGTTCTCATTACAAGCACAGACCGAAATGAAATATATCTCAACCTCCTATAACTAATCCTCTATGACTGACACTGAAATAGAACCCTCATACTTCTACAAACACTGGCGTTGAATCTATCAGTGTGTCCTCCTCCATCTGTAATCATTATCAACCTCTACTCTATGGTGATCTACTGGAACATCCTGCAGAAAATATTTAGTTAGAAACTTACATGGACATTGAATTGAATCCATGTCTATAATAATAATAAAATTTTAGAGACTCCAAAATATGGAATATGGAATAATTAACATTAATTAATTATTTTGTTATCTTTTTTAAGTCTTTAACCTATCTCAAGGTTTACCCATTTCAAACATAGGTTCAAAAAATAACGATGCATGATCCTTTCCTTGGTCAATACCTTGAAACTAGTATCACTTTGTTTAGTAGGCTAAATAATTTAAAGGTCTATGAATCAAATAACAGGGGGCATAAATATCATTGTTTCAGTCAGTCTCTCATGTTTACAATGCTTACTATACTTAAGCTGACACTATTTTCCTACCCACACATGAAATATCACTTGTGTCTAACTTTAAACTCCATATTATCCCTCAAAATGAACCTATGATACCACTATGTCATGACCAACTCCCCCCAACGATTACCCCTACTGGACTGGTATTGAGAGATAAAATATGGTGACCACCCGAGTCCCTCTCCAGTAGGGACAAGGTTAGTGACTAGAACCAAGGGTATATCATACATATAAATGATAGGAATTAACCTCTAAGAGAAACATGTATAAGAGAGATATAAAATAGATAAACCAATCAAAACCTACTCATAAGGGTAAAATAAATATCAAGTACATACATTTAAGTTTATATAATACTAAAAAAACTAAAACTAGTACCAAAAATATAAGCTTGATAGTGACCATGAAGCCCAAAAAACACCTGTAAAACCCTAAACTAGTAATATTTATCCTGATATCCAACCCACTCCTTCTGAACTAAAAAAAGTTTATATATATGTGGGGTGAATATAATAGTATACTAAACAGGATCCTCCCTAGAGCCTCTCATGTAAAAGATAAATAAAGCATGCTAAAGCACGATTAACAATAGTGAAACGAACTCATCACCTTAATATGTATACTATGTTCTCAACCTAACCATGGCTATCTATCAATAAGTATCATATACACTATATCATGTTTTATAGTAATAAAATATCAAGGGTACCTAGGTAATTCTTCCTCATTGGTATGGAGCTCTGCCCCAATGTCTCACAGCTTTATCCATATCTCTCTCTCCAAAATAGGCAATCACGAAGACACCCATCCAATGTATCACAACATGCACTTCTTACATCACATCATCCCTTCCACATCTCCATATATATATAGTAACTAAGTTGTTTTCAGGTTCCATTATAGGCCATATTATATGTATCATACATCGTATATTATACCTCAATCCATTAAGGCCCATACACCGAGTAAGGTACCTCCAGCCATCATAGCCTATACCCATGATGCCTATAATAGCCAATTGGATACTATATCCAGAGATACATGTGTGTGAAATAACCACAAGCCATTATATCCCTCTACACACATATATGGGGAAACTAACTATCATACATATCATCATATAATACCACCAAATTAAGAGAGTGAGGTAAGAGGGGATAGTCATCCATCCATCCTCCCATGGGATATTGGGGAAAATACCCTCCTAGAGTCCATAAGTGTCAACTACGGCAACAACCTTGGGCCTCCCTACCCATATATCATCAATCACCCTAGACTAATCCATCTTTAAATCACTTAAGAACACATAATAAGGCTCACATATAGATCACATAGAAGGAAATACACCAAAATCATATTCATTACTGCAATCTATACCCTGAAAAAGGCATTCAAAATTCACATGTAAACAAGATTTCAAGACCCTAAAATCAAGACAAGGGAACTATCATCCCTAAAGAATTATATTTATCAAACAACCATTTTTTTTAATAAATCATTAATTAATTAATTCATTATTCACAGATTACAACTATGGGTAGCCTAGGACATCACTTATCTAAATCTATCTCAATTATGTAAACATGATCTTAGCATAATACGAGTTTCATCAAACCATGAGATGGGAAAATCCCAATTAAGATGCATTATTACTATTTTATTCATTTCAAATAAATATAGATTCATGTTTTTAAATGATTAAAATATCTCATGAAATAAAAGATTGAATTAAACATACATACTTGAATTAATTTTATAACCATAAAATTATAAGTAATGCCATATTATAAACATTCCTCTTCTTTAAATTTTAATCAAGTAATCAATTAATTATAGATTTACATTTTTTATCCAATTTCACCAGTTTCAACATGCTAAACCAAAAATAAAAACATGCTAGAAAGCATAACATAGATAAAACACCATCTATAAAATCAATAAGCAAACCATTATCATAGTATAAAACATTGATATGTGATTTCTATCCAATTTATTTATTAATCTAGTTCAACCACTATTAGGCTAATTAAATTGTCATAGAAAGGGAAAAACATGATAAATTTTTTATTTTATGTAAATAAAATAGAGAATCATAAAATTCCCTATATCAAAAGCGTTACTGTTCTTCACACAAAAACAAATCAATGTTGTGGATCTTCGATCACATCTCCTATAAGAAACTGTATCCCTCCAAGGATGAAATTCCATAACTGTGTCAAAAAATAACCAAGAAGAATCCATTAGAATGATTTAGAGAAACCTCCATAACCAGGAAATAGGAAATTGAAGGAAACAATATTGGATAGAGAGAAACTGCTAGAAATAGGAGGTAGATCTTACTTTGGATCACGATGGATTGATCTCTAGAAGTCGAGGATGAATCCCTATTGATATGGGATTCAAATCCTTCAAAAAACTATGTTGGGGGACCTAGGGTTAGAATGTAATGAGTGGGAGAAAACTGAGTTTGAATAATATTGGGGGTATTTATAGATAGTGTATTTTTTATAAGACAACGACACAACCCCTAGGACCACACAACAACCTGTTAAAAAACAAGAATACTATAGTGTAAAACCCCTAAAAACAAGGTAAGTATCATTTTACCCTTCCATAATGATCATCATAATATAAATATCATATTACTTCATTTATTTTACTTATATATATTATCCATGTGATGTGGTGATGAGAAACGAATCACATCGCTTCATGGAGGTGGTAGTCCACACATATGCACAAATTACACTATTATTTTTCAATGAATGTAAAGGTAAGAAATTATATATTATTTATCATTTAAAAATGATAATTATGTCATTAATATAATACATACACATTAAATACATAATTATAACTAGATGTGAGTGGAAATGATGGAAAATTAATTTCATTGGTTCGCGGGGTGGTAGTCTATCATACACATGAATGATGAATTCCTTTCCCATTTGATGGATGATAGATATAGATATAACTAATGAAATTAACATAATAAAATATAAGTATATTTAGCTTACTTGTATTATTTTTTTAGCAAGGTTAAATGATATTTTAAGGATTTGGAAGAATAAATAAAACTAAAACATGCGGTAAAAAACTATACCTCTTCTTTGGAAAGTATTTTTTTAATATATTAAGCCCAATAAGTTTGGTATTATTCCTAAAAAAAAGAATTATTGAATGAGGTTATGTATTTTATGAAGGAATATGGGCAGGTCTTGTACAAACCAAATGGTTCTTAGAGTTGTGAATAAATGAGAAGAATAAGTTCCCATTTATAAGATATGGGAGGGGCACTCTTGAATATTTTTTGTAATATTAAATTAATATAAGTTAATTTAATGTAAAAATATATCCAAATTGATATAATTAGAAGATAATATGCATATAATTCTAAATAATCTCATATAATATAATTTTTACATTTTTGGATCACATTTTTACCATTATCTTTTAGTTTTAACCCCTTGTTAATCCTTTTTACACTAACAATGATAACAAGGTTTTTTTACTCTTTTCAGATCAAGATAATTACTATAAAATGGAAAAATAGATCACAAATAGAATATGGTTGGTATTTTAAACCCTATCCCAATAAATTATCTGAAAATATTGTTTTTAGAAATTTTAAATCATTTAATAAATTATTATTTTCATAAGATATCAATAATGTAAATTTTAGAAATATTTAATTAGATTAATATTAACAACATAAAGAAAACAAAATAAATTTGAATAAAATATTTTTAATACATCCATAATATGTTATATTTATATATAAAATTAATCTATATAATTAATTATTTCAAATTATATTACATTTAATATTTTTAACATCATTTATTTTATTTTTCCATAAATTGAATAATTACAACATCAGTGGGGTGTAATCCTTTGAGGTAATTATTTATTCAATAATTTTTAAAAATAAATTACTATGATTAAAATAAATCACTCAAATTTAAGAGGAATATTTAAAACTAAAGATATCCTCTATTTATCCCCAGGTTAAAAATATTATAGTTATTAAAACATAAGTGTTCTATTTTTTACATTTCTTAACATAGAATATTATAAAGGTCGTAATCATATCCAAATTGAAACAAAAGGTCATATAACCAAATATTTTATGATTATGGATTAAAATTACTCTTAAAATAAAATTAATTCTTGTTTTATGGTATTTTTCTTGACACTATCATATTATTTTCAACACTTAATTATATGATTAACCCATTATCGTGGTAACAAAAATTACTAAGTTTACTATTCACAATGTACAAAAAATAAATGGGGCCTATTTACAAAATTAAAACCCTATTATTTAAAATATGGAATTTATTTTTCAAAATTTAAGACATATAAGGGGTATAATTTAATTTAACATTAAACTGATAAAGTCAGGGGAAAAACAATTTTTCAGAAAATGTATTTTTTTTGTAAAAAAATTTGTTTTATAACAAATTAAAGTATAAAATTAATTAAAAAGACCATAATTGGATTATTATTAATAAAAATAAACTAATTAAACTTTGAAACTAATTTAAAATATAATTTTAAATTGTAAATACTTTAAAAGAAAACACAGTTTTCAGTAAAAATCAGTATATTTAACTATTCATTGAAAAATCATTTTTTTTATAAAAATACAAAAAAGTTTACCCTAATATTATTTTATATGATAATTTAAAAAATGATTTTAATTTTATCAAAAAAAAATTCTAAATTTTTTATAAATTATTTATAATATTTACACCCAAAAAGCAATAAAAATCATTTTTTGAAGAAAAAGCATTTTTGATGTATAAAATGACTTTTAGAAAAATTAAGTGATTATTTATAAATAATTAATCCATAAATTTTCATTGAATCATAAATTTAAAAATATTTCATAATTCATCCAATCCTTTTCATACCCATTAATTCAATGTTTAGTTTCTAACAGTCATATTTAAATAATAATATTATATGGTTCATTTATGCTCAGAGTTGCATATTTTGTATGTTATTGAGCATAAAAATTATTTTAAAATCTTAGGATATTATATTCTCTCCCATTTAAAAAAAAATTTCCTCTCCATTTGAACTTGATCTTGGTAATCAATAATTTCCCATCCGAAGTTAATTTTTGTTGAAATCCCACATCATAAAAAGGGTTAATAAAACTTCCTCTTAAAAAGAGGTAAGGAAAAAATGAATGTTATCTAGAATAACACATAAATAGGTTTAAAAATTTAAAAAAATTAGTTTGATGTGAAAATATAGACATGTAAGAGAAAACTAACACCCAAGGACATAAAGAGAGTGATAGAGAACATGGTCAGGACAAAGTTAACATCCACAAAATAATAAATTTATGATGGGTGAAGAGACCATAGATTCATTATAAATGATCATAATAAGGTAATTTTTTTGATTCAATGTAATTTTACTATAGTTTAGGAATTACTTTTCTATATAGACTAATTACATCAGATAATATACTTACTTTCACTAGTGAAGAAAAAATTTACCACGTCGGAATTTTTTACGTCGGTTATAAATAATTGGAATGAAAAGTTGTAAAAGTTGATTTATCACATATTTTATATTATAAACAATGTAAAAAATTATGATATTTGATTTTTTATGTCAGTTATGGAATAACTGATGTAAAAAAACTGAGTGTTGATTTTTTACGTCAGTTATTTTATAACCGATGTGAAAAAGAAACTTATGTGCTTTATAACGTCGGTTATTTTATAACCAATGTAAAAATGTGTTTATCATGTCAGTTATAAAATAACCAATGTGTTAAATGTAATAAAAAAAATAGTTTATCACATCCGTTATTAAATAACCGACATGATAAATCGTTTAAAAAATTTATCAAGCCCCATATTGTGTCATTGTGTATTTTTTTATTGGGAGACTGTGACTCGTCTCTCTCACATGGAAAACCTAGAGATGATTCTTTGAACTCATTCCCTCCAAACTCATTTTTCCAAAAATCATTCATCATTTTTATTATCATCAGATCTATCAGATCGAGTCACAACACTCAAGTAAGCCTCACAGACCTCAATTTTGTTTGTTTTTTTCTTTCAGGGATACCCTACATTTACACTTTGATTTTTTTTTAAAATATCGTAATATATTGGATTATTTCATAATGTTATCATTATTGGACATGATTTTTCTTATCCTTGATCTTAAATCATTGGTTAATAAGCTCCATGTTAATTTGGTTAGCTACTTCCATAATTAAATATGAAATCCTCATATGGATATCATGGAGACATTTTTTATATACCATAACACTCTTTTAATTTTATATAACACATTAAATTTTTTTGGTTATTCCATCTTAGAAAAAAATAAGTTGTATTTTCCCAGGTGTTTTGTGATGAATATGTACTCAGTCTTCTGTAGGATTTCTGCCATTTGTTTATTTAATTCATTTCCTATATGGTCAGGTTGTATGTAGTTTATATTTTATAACGACTGCTAGTATATATTATAACATAGTATGTTGATGAATAGTTTCTTATTTATTTAGCACTGCATTTGTTAACTATTTATTATTATCTAAGTAGCCCCCAAAACAACTTGTCAACATACCTTGAATAGGATATTTTCACCACCTTCCCTAATCTAGGTTCCTCTCAAGGATTTCACTTTAAGTATAATTTAAATCCATTTCAAAAAGTGCCCCCAAACCTCAAAATATCAAATTACCACTCAAATAAATTTTGACCATACACAATACCATTTTATACAAAAAACTCAATAAGAATGATAAAAATCAAATACGTGACCATCATAATTACATGAAATGAAGAAAATAATTTATTTCTCAAAAACAATATCTTTATAATTTTCAAATATGCATATATTTGTTTTATATTATATTTCAAAATTGTGTTACTTTCAAATTATGTGATATTTCATATAAATATAAAACTATTATATATACTTATATTTTCTTTTTAAAATTATTTACATGCGTATATTTTTCAAATACACATATAATTGTTTTATATTTCAAAATTCTTTTAAATTCAAATAATGATATATTTCATATAAATATAAAATTTGTTTATTTTAAAAATATTTATAAGATTTATATTTGTTATAGGTAATAATGAGTCGACATTGAATTATGGCACATCGAATGAGTAATGAATACGAGGAAGGTGTTGATACATTTTTGGAATTTTCTAAATGAAATGTTCCAAGCAAAGACATGTTTTTCTGTCCATGCTTGAAATGTTTGAATATGAAGAAGTTAAAAAGTAGAGAGATCAAAGATCATCTGATTTGTCATGGTTTCAATCGGAGTTATAGCCCTTGGATTTGGCATGATGAAACTGGATATAATGTCAGATCTGCTGATGATGATGATTTTTATGATGGTAACTCCGATGAAATTGAATAAATGATTCATGATATTGAAGCAGAACAAATTGATATTGAACTTACAGTTGAGTGTCTATATAGTAATGATGAAAAACCATCGTATCCTGGTAGTATGGATTTTACAGTTTTATCAGAGGCGTTAATATTGGTTAACATGAAGGCGAAACATGGATGGAGTGATAAGAGTTTTACAAAGATGATATAATTGCTGAAAGACATTCTTCCAAATCACAACAATCTTACAGATTCACATTATAAGTCTAAGAAAATATTATTCCCAATGGGATTGGGATATATGAGAATATATTCCTGTTTGAATGAATGTATGATATATAGGAAGTAATATGAATTTATGTTAGAGTGTCCTAAATGTGGGATATCACGGTATAAGTTGAAAGGAAATTCACAGGTTGATGTAGAGATTATAGATATCCCTACCAAGGTATTTTGGTATCTTCATATAATTCCTCATTTTAAAAATTTATTTTCTAATTCACATGATGAAAAAAGTTTAAGATGGTATGTTGATGAGTGGATATGTGATGAAAAAATATTTCATCCAGCTGATTTTCCACAATGGAAGAAAATTGATGAGTAGTATCCTATATTCAGAAATGAAATTAGAAATCTCAGACTTGGGTTATGCACAGATGGAATGAATCTATATTGAAGCCTCAGTAGCACACATAGTTCATGGCCTGTTTTATTGGTAATTTACAACCTATCTCCTGATGTTTGTATAAATCACAAAAATTTCATGTTGGGTATAATAGTCTCTGGTCCAAAGTAACCTAGAAATTATATTGATGTTTTCTTGTCATCATTGTTTGATGATTTGAAACTTTTAATGGAGGATGATATTAGGGTGTACGATTTTTATAAAATAGAATATTTTCAACTACATAGAGTGCTTATGTTCATTATAAATGACATCCTAGTGTATAAAAATTTGTCTGGATACAGTGTTAAGGGGCATAAAGTGTGTCTAATTTGTGAACAACGAATTTCATATTGTCAATTGCATCATGGAAGGAAAATAGTATATGTGGGTCATAAAAAGTTTTTTCCTATGGATCACTATTATAGATGAATAAAAAAGGAATTCAATGGCTCACAAGAATTTGACATTGCTCTAAAAACATTCATCCATTGATGAGCATTTTGAGAGGGTGAAAAACCTTGATGTGACATTAGTAAAGACACATAAATTTGGTAATGATAGAAATATTTGGAAGAAAAGGTCAATATTTTTTGAGCTACCATATTGGAGATATCATGAAGTGAAATATAATATTGATGTCATGAACGAGGAGAATAATATCTGTGATAGTTTTATTAGAACATTGTTAGATGTTAAAGGAAAGACTAAATATGGGTTGAATGAAATATTAGATATACTATCAATGGGAATATGTTTGGAGTTAGCTCTCACTCCTAATAGAAGGTGAACATTTCTTCCTTCAGCTTGTCATACATTATCCAAGAAGGATAAAATAATCACTTTTCAGTGTCTTCATGATATTAAAAGTTCCACAAGGTTATTCGTCAAATGAATCTTTTTTGTCTCTTTAAAGGATTTGAAGTTAACAGGTATAAAATATCATGATTTTCACGTACTGATGCAATAAATTATACTTGTTCCATTGCATGGAATATTTACCATCCATATCAGAAAGACTATCATAATGGTGTGTTATTTTTTCAATTTAATTTGTAATAAGGAGATTGATGTAGATGATTTGAAAATTTTGGAAAAGAATGCAATTTCTATACTTCATCAATTGGAAATGTATTTTCCTCCAACTTTTTTTTTGATATAATGGTGCATTTAGTAGTTAATCTAGTTTGAGAAATAAAGCTTTGTGGGCCTGTATATATTTGTTGGATGTATCCTTTTGAAAGGTATATGAAAATATTGATGGGGTATGTTATGAATCCATATCAAACTTAAGTATCCATTTTTGAAAAGTATATTTTTAAGGGTGATTCAGAGTTTTGTACGAGCTGTTTTCTATGGTGGAGCACAATGGTTTTCCTCATTCGGGCCATGAATGAGTTAATAGTGAGTGAAATGGGATTCATGCCTTGAAAGTCAAATCATTGTTATCTAAACAGATGAATAAGGTACATTTATACATATTTAATAACATAATTTATGCTCAACCATATATCACATTGCATATTAATGAGTTAAAATAATGTCATCCAAATAAGAAAGAAATGTGGATTTTGAATGAGCATAACAAAACATTTTTGACATGGTTTAAAAATACACTGTTTGGTAGATAAGATGAATCAGATACATTAAGATGGTTAGTGGGAGGGGGGGGATCCGTGTTTAAATGTGATGACATGGTCCAAGTATGAAATTAATGGATATACATTTCATACGAAAGCTCAGGACAACAAAAGTTTAGTTTAGAATAGTGGGGTATTGGTGTTTGGAGAAGCAATTCATTTTCAAGTTTTAAAGATAAAAAACAATTTCTACATCAAGTGAATATTATAGAGTCATTTAAGAAATATGGAAGGTTGATTAATTTAAAATTAAAGTTCATGTTTATAACTAAAAATGGTTTATCGGTAAAAAAAGTGTCAGATATGATGAATTTGGAATGATAGTTATTAATCTGAATAGATTGGAAGACACAGTTGATTATTTTATAATGGAGACACATGAAAAAAATACTTTCTATGTTGTTGATTAGTCAGATATTTAGTGTTCTATTATTTTACAAGAAAAAAACAATATTTTGGTGAGGATCAACTTGGTAAAGATGCTGATTTATGTGTGATCCCTACTTCCATGGAAAGATTAGCAGAAAATAATGTTGGGAATGTTGTTGACATGGTTTGTTCCATAAGGAATGATCATGATAAAGGAATTTGGGAAAACAATCCATTTGTACATTCCTAATATTACAGGTAACATATTTTTATTTATTGTTTACATTAATTAATTTCATAAAATATTAGAAGTTGTAATTGTTTTCTTTTTTAAAACATGTATTAAAACTAATAAGTTGACATATTTGTTTATTTTAGTTTTTTTGTTTAGTTTACCATGTTTACCATTACATAACTTATACATTTTTTGATTTTGTTTAATGAAAATTACTTTACCATGTTTACCATGTTTACCATAGTTTACCATATTTACCATTATATAACTTATATATTTATTGATTTTGTTGAATGAAAATTACTTTACCATGTTTACCATGTTGACCATGTTTACCAAGTTTACCATGTTTATAATGCCTACTATGCTTACCATGATTACCATGCTTACCATGCTTACCACGATTACCATGTTTACCATGTCTACTATTACGTAACTTAGTTCAATTTTTCATTTTTTGTTTACATTAGTATTATAATACTTGAATTTTTATATTTGTGAAGTAATGCTTTCTTTTTTGATTTTAAGGATAATGTCATATCAATTAGTTGATCAACCACATAATTCTGGAGACGATCATCCTAATCATACGTCTGGGGAGGAACATTCACACACTCTTCTTGATGTTCCCAAATCTTCTTCATGTTCTCCCACAATGAAAATGAAGAGTTCAAGAGTTGGTAAATGTGGCATCACACATTTACCAAAATAATCACTTTCCTATAGCCAAGACTAGAGGATAGTCATAGAGTTTGATTAGAAAGATATTCCTAGAGGTCTAAATGCAAAATCTGTTAAGGGTTTTGTATCAAATCAGGGTAAAAGAAATGTAATAATTTTGTATAATTATTAGAAAAGTTTGGACAAAGTGACACTATCTCAGTTGTGGAAGAAACTTTTGGCAAGATCTTTTTCTATTAATTGACTAATCTTTAAATGTTTATAGTATAATATGTTTTCCCTCTTATTTATCAGATGTATTTTGATATTCCTGACAATAGAGGAGTTATGAAGAAATATTTATAGATTAATTCTACGAGATGGAGGGATTTCAAATAAACCCTCACATCTGATTTAATTTTTGGTTATAGGAAACATGAAAATCCATGTCATATATATCCTTTTATGGATGAAGAGACAAAGAAACAATTTGTTGAATGTAGAAGAAAAGAATCATTTTTGGTAAGTGCAATTTAAAATTTTATAATTTTTCTTATATTAATGATATTATTAATTATTTGTTAATGATTTATTATTCTTAATTTAAAAAAAAACAAGGATATCTCATCTGAATAACCAATCTAAAAATTTATACCCTCATAGTTTATCTTAGGGAGGGAATAATTTATTGGAAGAAAAAATGGTGGCGAAAAAATTACAAAAACATAGAGCTGAGTCTTCAAGCTTTGGAGAGGTTTCCCCTCCGCCCCCTCTATCTAGAAATGAAAAATGGAAGAGGTCACATATGAAAAAAAGGGTAATATCTTATGGAAGAATCAAGAATTGTAGCTAATAAGACTGTAGGATATTTATTTTATTTATTTAAGTTAATTCTCATTTTTATATACTTTGAAACATTACATAATTTTTCAATTAATTCATACAGGATTATCTTGAGGAGAAGAGCACACAAATGGTATTTATAGTTAAAGAGAGGCAATATATTTTATATGCAGTATTGGGAAAGCCCGAACACCCAGATCATGTACGAGGATACCTGATGGGTGTATCAACAAGAAACATGTTTCTACATTATTCAGATTATTCTATTTAGGTTATTTATAATTTTTTTGTATATTTGGAGGCTGAAATTCATAATATTAATGTGATGATGGAGGAAAATATCAGAGCCTCGATATAGTCTATTTTTGCAAACATGCAAAGAAAATTTCAGACTACAGTTCCCACTCCTCCACCTCCGCATGCAAACACTATTTTTTATCCTCCACCTCCACCAGCAGTTCCCACTCCGCCACCTCCAAACCCCATTATTTATCCTCTACCTCATCCTATAGAACCCATTTTTTTATCATACTCCTAAACCCCCTCCTCCACAACTTCCTAGTTATTGTGATATGTATGTTGATGATCCTCACCGTCATATAGTTACATAAGGGATAATATATTATATATGAGATACAGTTAATTATCAATAGTTATATATAGTGCATCATAGGGTAAATGTGTAGGATATTATAGATATATCAACTTGAGTACCGTTACCTATAGATGAGGTTATGAAAGTTGGACAAAGTATCGACCACTTTTTAGTTTGGCAATCCATACTTCTCCTACCCATTACCAAAGTGGTATGTGTATGTTATATATTTTATTTTTTTATTAAATTTGTTTCAACATATGAAATTTAATTTATTTATCTATTTATTTACAAGAATACTTTAAAGGTAAAGAAATACTATATAGGCAACAAAAAAGACAAATGGATATGACATCAGATACATATTCTAGCAATCTTGACAGATTGTCTAGATATTCAATTTTTTTGGCAACTCATTATATGTTCCCAATAGAAGATCATGTTTTTGTATGTGCAATAGATATGGGGATTATGAAAAATGATATCATGGATCTTGTTACTGGAGAGAAGTTGGGAATCGATGTGGTGTAAATTTTTTCTAGGTAATTATTAACAAAACTCTTTCCCTATGTTAAATTTATTAAAAATGTATACTTATGCCTATTTTGTATTAGGTATCTTTATAACATGTGTGAGAAGAATGAGTATACAAATGTATATGGATTTATGGACCCTCAGTTGATTTCCCCTAAAGCGCATGCATTGGATGAGGAACAAAGAAAAATTTATATTGCTGAAAGATTTTAATAGAATATGATCGTGCAATGTTGGATGATTCCTTTTTTGTGAGACGTATGAAACATATATCTCACAAAGTGTTATTTATCGTTTAACATGAAAACCAATAACCTTAAATTTTATTTTATATAAGATACCATTGAATGTAGGTGTTTTTTTGTCCAAGGGAGAAAACATTTTATGGATATGCTCTCTCCATGGTGATGTGTGAGAAAATTTTAAGAATATATTGGAAAATTAGGTTTCCATTTCTTAATAGTTGTTTATATTATAATTAATTTTAAATTTATCTCATTCATATTTTTTTCTAATAGGGTATGGGAATAATTTTTAAAAAACATAAATAAAAAGAGTGACAAGATCAAATATGTAAAAGTAAAGGTAAATATCCATTTATAATTTGTACAGTTTGGATGTATTACATAAAAATGTTATTTTGAATTTAAAAAATAATTTAAATATAAATTTCACAAACAAAAAGGCGTCATCGAATTCAGATATTATATGTTAAGATTTATGTATGAAATAATTAAAACTGGAACAATTTTGAAGTTTGACATGGTTAGATTTCTTTATAAACTTTTCTATAATATTTCATTTGATTTATTCATTATACATGTTAACTAGTTTCCTTTTAATTTGTATCTATTTGATGACCCTCAACCTTATAGTTCTAAAGAAGAAAAACAATTAAATGTGTAATGGTCAAATTATTTTGCAGGTTTGATTAGATTTTAGTTTATTTGTAGTGTAAAATGTAATTTTGAATGTTGTAATTTTAAATTTGTATTTGGTAGTTTTTGGTTGGATTTAGGTTTGTTTTTATTTGTTATTATAAGTTTTAAATATTATAAATGTGAATGTTTAATTTTTATACTATTTATTCTTATTTTAGTCTAGTTCTTCTTGTTTTTCTAGTATGTTTTTGGTTTGGTTTCTGGTCTAGTATTGGTATTGTTCTACTTGTTTCAGGTTTTCTTTGGTAGTGGAGAGGAATGGTTTTATGATTTTTTTAAAAAAAATTGGTTTTTATGTTAGTTATTTTATATCCGACCTAAAAAATGCTTGGGTTATCATTTTCCACATCAGTTATTTAAAAAAAGATGTAAAAAACATCTTCCCGAATCATTTTCTACATCAGGAATAAAATAATAGACTTTTTATAATGTTTTTATGTCAGTTATTTAATAATAGATGTAAAAAACATCACCCTGAAGCATTTTTTACGTCAGTTATTAAAAAATCGACATAGAAAATGCTTTAGAGTCATGGTTTTTGACATAATTTATTAAATAACCGATGTGATATATTGTTTATTACATTGGATATTTAATAACCAACACTAAAATCTATATCTGGAACCATTTTTTAACGTCAGTTATTAAATAACCGACGTAATAAATTATCTACCAGGTTAGTTATTTAATAACCGACATCAGAAACCATGACTCCGGAGCATTTTTGATGTTAGTTTTTTAAAAACCGATGTGAAAAAAAATATTTATAATGTCCCCATTAATATGTCGGCTACAAATCGATGTAAAAAATTTAAAAAAACTGACGTTAATTTTTTTTTACGGCACTAGTGTTCAAAAGTACAATTTCATCATTTAATTAATTTACACCACAATATCATCTCTTTCTCAAAATTGTGAGTATTAAATATGAATTTTTTATACCTAAATTACTAAAATCAACTTATATTGGATCATATACTTCACCAAAGGATAAAAATCTATTTACCAAAAACAAAATGCTTAGTAAAAGATAAGTTAATTCCTAAAATGAATAAACCTTTTTATGAAGAAACAATATATTAATCTCCAAATTTCAATAGTAATCCCCAAATTTCAAACTAAATCACTTTGTAATTAAATATCCTTAAAATTATTTAATATACGCTCACTAAGATTAAAACCCAGTGATTCTAATCATTTTATCACATATTATTCCATCATTTGTCTTCAAATAACATCAATCACTCTCAAAGTCAAATAACCAAAATTCATATTCCCTAATTATATACTATCCAAAATATTCTAATCATTTCTATAAATAACATGTTTCACCATAAATACACATTAAAATCATATATTCTTCTAAAAAGATAATTAATCCTTAAATAAAATATCATAAGATTCTATAAACCTTAATCATATAATTTTCCAAAAAATATAGTGATTTTCTTTCAAAATTAACTTAATCACCAATTCAATTTTAAATGTCATGGTTATATATAAAATAAGCTACATCCCCCCCCCCCAAAAAAAATAATCATTATATATCAAATTGTTCTTAAAAAAACAATGTCATACTAACCATAATATCACATAGGCCAGTGGTAGGAATTGTAATCTTATCATCCTTCGATTGAGGGTTTAATCCTAATGGCCTTTCTAGATGTGACAAGGTTTATCCTAGCCTGTGGGTCATCCCTTTAGTTAAACAATACTAATTTTCCTAGAAATATGATGAAAATAATAAAAAATAACCTTAATCCTAAAAGACCATATAAACCTAAAATATTATAAATATATTTAAACTAATGTTATAAAAAATAAAAGTGCATTCTTCTTAAAATAACTTTTTTTCACATGTTAAACTTAAGGGTTACATTTACCTCAAACATATACAAAAAAGTCAATAAAATATTCCCAAAGTATTCTTATCACATAAAACCTAAAAAAGTGGTGTCCAAGCCTTTGAAATTATGATCAAACATAAATATACCACTACATCATATCTCTTGAATCCCAATATAAAGATACCATAATCATTCAATGCTCTTCATTAACCATGCTTTTCCACCTTATTCCTTAATACATATTTCTTATAAAAAAATATGAATAATGACCTAATATTTAAAAATATGAAAACATAAGACAAGATATAACCCATACCTTTCATATGTCATTTTTTGTTTCCTCATCATATTCAATAGTGGAATTAAGCCTTTTTAAACATTAATTTGTATAGTTTTAATGATCCGGACCTTGAGATTTCCCTTGAGGACATTTATCTTCATAATTACTATATTATCCACATTTAAAACATTCAATGGATGCCTTGGAAAGAACTTTATTCCTATTCACAGTGTTAACTGAATGAATCCTTTTTTTACATGGTAGATTATTGCTTTTTTCCCTCATTTACCATACACAAAACATATTCCTATTCTTTTAAGAAAATTTCCTAGGATCTTATTCCCAAGTTATTGACAGAGGCCATCAAATATTTTTACCTTTATGAATTTTATCACCTAAACTTATACAGATCTTCATTTTTCTCTTATTTGATTCTTGGGAAACTTACATAAACTCAAGTTGTTAATCATAACTCATGATAGTTAGTTTAGAATAACCAAAAGACTTTTTATTACAACACCCATACCATTTAATATCTCATTCAAAAAACAACCCTATTTTCCTCCACATCCATTGTTACTTTAATTCATGATGAATCCATCCATTTACTAAAAAAAAAATATAACTGTGATCATATCAATAAAATTTCAATAAACCATCTTATAAGAATGATAAAAAATAAGATATATTTAACCATGCTATCTTCAATTAATTTATATTTATATAAAACAACCATAATTCTCCCTAACATACTATCATTTTTTGTTATAGAGGAATTTTAACATATGTTTAAATGATATCCTAACCTCTAAAATTATCTAAACCTTTTCTCTGATAACAACTATAAGGACCCGACCATATACATTACATATTATAGTGACTTTAAACTCGAATTCACTTTCTCACATTCCTAAAGATATTTTAGGTTTATAGTTTTATAGAGTTAGGTCATAAATCTTACATAAAAACCCCATATATTATAAAGTGAACATTACTATTCAGTATTAATTTAACCTACACAAGAAAAATTTTAAAAAATAAACATGTATTATTTTCAAGAAACATATTCAAAATTTTCATCTTGACCTCATCCTTGAACCTAATCATCCTATTATTTTTTTAAATGTGGAACGAGCACAAAAATCTCAGTATGGGACATAAAAAGAAAGAAGAAATTGTTAGTCCATAAATACTTATGGAAATATCCATTTTTCAAAATTAAAATTGGGATCAATATTAACATTTTCTTACCTAAGAAATAAACTTATCTTCCAAAATATTTTCATAAAACATTTCCTAAGAATTATTAAATTTAAAATAAAACTCATAAATGTTTCTTTTAAATCATGAAAAACTCATAATATATTTTTCACAAAGTTATACATTTAAATATTACGAAGTATAATATATATTCCTTTACCTTGTGAAATCATAATATTTCAATATAAACCCATAGAAATCATAGATAATAATATATTGAAATTAGGGAATCATTTTCATATCACCATTATAAATAGAATAAACTTCACGGTAACACAAAGAATGACCATCATGGTTACCTGTAAAATAACCATCATGATTACAATTCTAATAACCATCGTAGTATATTACCATAATATATTTGGAGAATCCTAATAAGTTAACTCGATCCCCTTAACCAATTCATTGGATAACTATAACTAGATCACACACCCTTTTTTCATAAAAAAACACCTAGTTTCATAAACAATTCCTCAAAACCATAAGAGAATACATAACATATTGCATCATAAAAATGTTCTTGGCACCCATAAGAAAATATTTTTTGATATTGATATATCTCTTTCCTTTAAAAACAATTTTTTTTAAAAAATTCCCTAAATAATGGGAAAGAGGGTTTTTATTTGAATAAATAATGAATTATTAATAATGAATCCAAACATCAAATAATGGTTACAATGTAGGGAAAAGTCATTTTTTTGTTTAAATTAAAATAGAATATTCCTTTTCCTTTTGTAAACAAATTCAAAACATTCTGTAAAGATATTCCTTTTAAAAATATTTGAAAGAAAGTAAAAAGAGACATAAAATTTCCTTTATAATTAATTTATGTGTATATAAATACATCCATAAAATAATTTTAAAAATACGTACATGAAATAAATTTTTTTAAGGGAAACTTTTTAAAAAATATTTTAAAAAGAAAGTCCCTTACCTTAAGTCTGACATGACACATACATTTTTTATATTTTTGAAAAATAAAATTTTGTTAATTATTTACATTCTTAAGAACCATATTAAAGATTATTATTCATCTTATATCGCTTTTTTACCATGTAATATACAATTAATTTATAATTTAAGTTCATATTGGACATTTTGATGATATTTAGTACGTAATTTGAAAATGACTTTGGTTGGTTGACTATAGTCAAAGCGGTCATTATTCCATCATCAATAGAATAATAATCATGAAATAATTATTATTTTTATACATAAATTATGTTTTTGAAACTAATCCTGAAAAATGATAATGAAAAATGAACTACGTTACAATCATGGAGATGGTAGGTCGTACATAAGCATGAATAATGTTTTCATTTTTCAAGGATCATTATGGAAAGAAGCTAAGTACCATTTTATATTTAGAGAATAATAATCATATCATAAATATAATATTATTTATATAATCACATAGAAACATACACACACACACACACACATATATATATGTATATATCATCCATGTTATGTGGTGATGAAAAATGAATCACATTACTTCGTGGAGGTGGTAGTCCACACGTATGCATGAACAACACAATCATTTTTCAGTAAATTAAAAAAATAAGAAATTATATCTTATTTAATAAGTTATTAATTATAAATATGTCATTAATATCATATATAAACATTATATACATCATTATAACAAGCTTTGATAGGCGGTGATGGAAAACGAATTACATCAGTTTGCGAGGCGGTAGTCCGCCGTACACACGAACGATGAATTAATTTCCCATTTTATGAGGTTAGAGATGAATATTTGTTATGAAATTAACATAATAATATCTAATTATATTTAGGACACTTGTTTTATTATTTTTGCATGGTTTAATAAGATTTTAAATAGGTGGAAGAATAAATAAAACTAAAAAATGTTGTTAAAACTATACTCTTTTTTGCAAAGTCTCCATTGGTTAATAACTTAAGCCCTATAAGGTTCGTATTATTCCTAAAACAATATCTCTAGAAATAAGGGAGGGATTCAAGAAATGTATTTGGATAGGTATTTGATGAACTAAATAGTTTTTTATTTGTGAATAAATGAGAAGAGAATGTGTCCATTTATAAGAAAGGGGAGGGACACTCTTGGAATTTATTAAAATATTAAATTAATATAAATTAATTTTTATGTTAAAAAGGATCCAAATTAATAATATAACAATATAAAATGATAAATAACCTAAATACTATCTTCCAAAAAAATTCATACAAGTTAAGATCACATTTTTCCCTTATCTTTTTTAATCCTTGTTAACCCGTTTCACACTTACCGCGACATCAAGGTTTTTTACTCTTTATGGGTCAGGACAATTATTATAAATGAATTAAACTACCCATAAATAGATTATTTTTGAAATTTTAAACTATATCCTAATCTCTTAGACGAATATAGAATTTTTATTAAATTTAAATCATTTAATAAAATATTATTTTCATAAAATATCAATAATGTCAATTTTAGAACTATTAATTTACTTTTATATTAAAAAATCAATGGAAAAAAGAAAATAAAATCTTTTAATAAATCCCTAAAATGTTGTATTTATTTATAAAATTCATGTATATCATTAATTATTTAAAATTATTTTACTTTTAATATTTTTAACATCATTTATTTATTTTTCTATTAATTGAATAATTACTACATTAGCATTGTGTAACTATTTGAGGTGATTATTTCTTCACTTAAAATAAAATATAAATTAACATGATGAAGTTAAAACATTTATATTTAAAATTAGTCTTTACAACCAAACATATCATTTTTTTATTACCATGTTTAAAATATTATACTTATTAAAAACAAGAGTGTGACATTTTTTACTTTTCTTTACATAAAATATTATAAAGGTCATAATCACATCCAAATAACAAAAAAAGTTCATATAACCAAATATTTGATTAATATGGATGATATTTAATAATGAAATAAAATTAAGATAGGTGTTAGGTTAATTTTATGGTCCTTATCATATTATTTTTAAGCCTTAATTTCCCGATTTACCCTTTACCATGGAAACAAAAGTTATTAAGGTTACTATTCAAAATGTCCAAAAATAAAAAGAGTTTTTTTACTATATTTAGACCCTATGATTCCAAATATGAAATAAAATTTTCAAAGTTCAAAATACAAAAGTTTCAGAATTTAATTTAATATTAAATCTAAAAAACACGATGAAGAATTGTTTTCTGAAAATGCCTTTTTTGTAGAAAAAATGTTTTTATAAAAAATTAATATAAAAAATTAATTAGAAAGACCATAACTGGATTATTATTATTAAAATGAACTAAATAAATTAAAACTAATCAAAAATAAAATTTTACATTATAAATAATTTAAAATAAAATACAGTTTTAAATAAAAATCAGTATTTTTCAATATTTATTGAAAATCATTCTTTTCAGAAAAATAATAAAATCTCAACCTAAGATAATTTTGGCATGATAATTTCGAAAATTTATATTTAATTTATTAAATAAATTTCATAAAAGTTCCAGAAATTAATTATAACATTTTCACCAAAAATTTAATAAAAATCAATTTTTTAGGAAAACATATTTTTGAGGAATAAAATGACTATTCTAAAAATTGAGTGATTATTTATAATGCATAAATCAAATTTTTTTCATTGATTTTGAGATTTAAATATATTTTGTAATTTATTTAATTTTATTTATACCCATCAATTAAATAACCAGATTCTAATAGTTATATTTAAATAATAATATTTTATGGTTCATTTATGCATGGTGTTGCTTATTTTGTATGCTATTGAACATAGTCATTATTCTAAAATCTTTGGTTATTAAAAGTTCCCCCTCCCCATTTTCCCTCAAAAATACTTGGAAACTTTTCTAAGTGCCTCCCTTACCCAATAATCGCAAGGGGAAGGGTTATTGGGATCTGAGCCATTACATTCAAGGAATTATGTCATAAAAGTTATAGTATTAATATAATTTTTATATTTCTCTATTCACCAAAAAATTAATTATTTTGAAAAAATATCAAAAAATCATCTTAATATGATATTATTATTATAAATACAAAAATGATGTTCATTTTTCCAAATTCAAATTCTATAATTAATTAATTCAAATTTTAATTAAAAATATAAAATATAGTGAAATTTTTTATAGGAAAAAGAATTTTGATTTATTAAGTATTTTTTTTCTTATAAATTACTAATTATAATAGTCTTAACTTATTATTAATTAAATAAATATAAATTATTATTATCCAATCATAATAAACTTAGTTTCTTGAAATAAAAACCCAATTTTTGGAAAATATTTTTTCAAGCATTGAGCAAAAAATTATTTTTAAAAAATATTAAAAATTAATTATATATATATATATAAATAATTTATTACATTTTTATATAATCCTAATTTATAATTAAATAAAACCTTATGATCTTTTCATATGAACTAAGAATCATGTAAGATATGATTGTAGTTTCTAGTGGCAGTTCAGCTAGCATGGATCGTGTGGAAATATCTCCATGCTTGAAATTCTCCCATACATGGTTTCTCTCAGACCATAATTGCTCAAGTAAATTTTGGGATTAGTTTAAAGGAAAACCTAGTGAAGATACCTCACTTATAAGCTCAGACAAATGGGCTTCGTATGGGAGACTTCTACTTTCAAATGTCATTTCTTCCTACTTCCTTTATTTATTTTTCAATAGGTTTACATTAATTTTATACTAACTAATTTTACAGGTAAGTTTAACGGTCATATTCCATATTCAAAATATATCAATTTTTTTATTTAGTTTTGTATAATTTTTTTAAAATGATATTATATATATTATTTATTTAAGAAGAATATAAAGTGAAATCTCGCATCATTACACGCCTAAACCTGGACTTCCATGGTACTGATTCATTACCTCCTTTTAGATTCCGTTTATATCAATTATTGAACATTCATAGCTTTGGCACATGACCCAATTTTTTTTTTCACACCAAACCTAACAATCTCTCACTAGAGAATTATTTTCCTAAACCGAGTCCAACAATCTCCCACTCAAAGACCATTCTCATTCTCAAACCAAAGTCCCATTGATCATATTATGTTCACCATCATTCTAAAAAATCCACATGGTTCTCCACACCATTATTCTATATGATCATTGAGGCTCCTACTAAAATAAATTCTCCTTCAACCATCAAAACTACAATCTTCCATTCTACTGCCTCTGAAAAACTCATCTAAATGCATCCATGTACTTTATCTAAAGAAAAATAAAAAAACCAAGTGTTTATCCTACAACATTATTGAACCTCCATCCATAAATTAAACCATACATTAGGTACATGGTGTTGGGATTCCAAGTTTATTCTTCTTAAACTTTGATCATGTCCCTACAACCTAAGAGATTTTGATGGGTCTAGGTTCCATATCGATCATTGAGGTTTTAGATATGATGCTCGAGGATCAGTTTTTTTGGGGCCTTTAAAACTATGATGACACCATGGTGTTTCAAGTACGACTAGAAATTGTTTTGGAGATATTGATATTGGTCTGTGAAACCCGTTATGGATCCCCTTAGGGGTGAAATGATAACTGAGGATGGGTTTAATTCCAGGGAGGCTAGCTAAGGATTTCTTATGATGAGATTTTTCCCAAGGTTTTTCTTGTGGAGGAGGAGCCCCTTGTAGGTAATATTATTCATGGTAAGGTCATAAGGACCACTAAAAATTCCCTTATGGTTATGTTGATGCTTTTTTATACCCCTTCAGATAGGCTATTGAACGAGGATATGTGGTTGGCTATTCAGGGTAACCTGGAGTTATTTCCCATGTCGGGTTTGTATCATATTTAAGATGGGATAGGGGATCCCATCATAGGATGTCATGTAATATATTTATATATGTACATGTGGGTGAGTTAACGATCATGTTTGGGTCGGGGTTGAGTCATCATTGGAGATTTCATATATGAGGTGTGTCTTGGGAATTGAGATAGTTGTGATCTATGGGACCATAGGAGCCCCATGTTTTACCTGACCCAATGAGGGTTTGGTACTTGCTCAGTGTTGGTGATGATAGATGTCCCATTATGACCCAAATATTGATGGTTAGATCCCGTAGTTTCTATCTTGGTGTTTTATGGGATCATGGGATCCCAAAGATTTGTTGACCTTGAGGTGGTCCATGGTGATGTTTTAGTTGATGGATAATGGGTTTGAGAGTTGGGTGACACTTATATGTGTGGAATTTGAACTAGTCATTAGCCCTGATATTTTTTTGGTTATCTCATTAGTTGGTTGGTTATGTTTAGTGTTATGGAAAAGATGGGATCAATAAATAGAAAAGGATTCACAAAAGAGTAAAAGGTAAGAAAAGAATGAGAAGAAGTTCACACTACATAGTTATTTTTATGGTTTGGGAAATGATCCTGACATCTATGGAGAGGTATAAATTTTACTAATATTAGGATCATAATTACAAGTAAATTTTATAGTTTTAGACACTCATCCAAACCCTAGATCAAATGAGATAATAAAGAAGATAATGTAACTATGTCACAAACATCACTGTAAGTTTACTATGTAATAAAAACTGATGGATGAAAGTCTACGGAGCTATATTCCCAATGTATCCAAAGTTTGGGAAGATATATTAACCATGTAAAAATTCAGCAATGTTATAGTTCCCCATCAAACCGCAAGATTAGTGGTTTGGTGTGCAGTTTGGGCCACTAGAATTCTACCAAACTTCATCCAAATAATTATTTCTGTTCAGTCCTTTATCCTTTTTTATAGTTGTACTCTTGTTCTCATGCTTCCCTCTGAGTCTATAATAGATTGATAATTATTTATTTAGATCATTATCATATGATAATATTCCCTCATATAATGAGAATGTTTAGGTGTCTTTTTTCCTTCGAAATATTAGCATAAGACCATAGAAGATATGACCCTTCTTAATATTTGGATCATGTGAATTGGTGAGGTTCCCATTACTTCTATGAGGTGTCATTTATAAATGATGAAATATTCTAGATTAGATCATATCATTATGAAACATAATGTATAATCCAAAAACTAGTGAAATACTTAGCATAAATTGAAAATTTTATTTGTTGCTAGTATCATAAAGATGGTTTGTTAATATGTATTTATATAGTTATCCACAAAGTCTATCATAGGGGAATATTCACTAATATATGTTTTTCTAAATCTAGTTACCAAGGATTCTACTAAACCCACTCCAATAATAACTATAAAGACCCCAACCCCATTAGCCCAAAGCCGATGCATTACATTGTTTCATTGGTAAAGGGTACAAGAGATTTCATCCCAAAGGACCAAAAATTTTAGTAGTCTTGGTAAACTAGATATATAATTGAAATTTAAATTTAATTTAAAAACATTAAAACAAAAAGAATATACTTTAGGAAATACATTTTCCCTTAGTATATCCATATATAACAACCATGAAAGACTTCCTCATATCTAGGGGAAAATAAAAATTAAGAAAGGGGTGATCTCAAATGTTTTGTAAGGGTATTAATACTGTGGAATTTATCATCAATAATTAGGCATAAAAAATATGGTAATATGAATAACTAAAACAAATTCCACTTAATTAATAATATGAGAATAATTTAGAAGGAATAAAAGATGATAAAATAATTCCATATAAACAATTACATGAGAATGAAAAATAACCATGGATATTCTAGGAGTTTAATAATCACCTTGAATATCTATAAATAGTCTCATAAGGAGGGTATTCATAATTCATGACATCATAAACATATCATAAAGGCCTCGACCAAGAAGTCTACATAATTGGGTAAGGCCTTAGAAAAACTAGTTCATGTTTGTCTCATGAGACCTACTGATGCATCGACGAGATATAGCGGGCACCACTCTACAATTAATAAGTACAATGTATTCATCATATAAAAGGGGTGAATTATAATCAACATATACATTCATATTTAAACTATTATAAAAAATTTAAATACGTTTCCCATACAATAAACATCATCATAAACCATCCAAAGGAATATAGTGAATGGTGTCAAAATAGTACACCCATAGTCAAATTGATCATAAAAAATTCAATAAAATATATTAAATAGTATCATAATAGATAAAACTCAATTAAGCATAGGACTAAACAAATTATTTTGACATAGATAAGATCACTGAAAAATTATAAGGGAAAATACCCTTTTAACTTTGAAATCACTTATTCTTAAAAAGTTGTGCAATCATAAGAGAAAAAATTTTATTTGAAAAAATCCTTGTAATATTGTAAAGGAAGCTTTAAAAAATTAAGGCATCATGAAAGTGGGAAAATCTGCTCATTTGTTATAAGTTTGAAAAAGGTTCCTTTAAATTTTTAAAAATGATCCATAGAAAACACATAAAAGTATATTTTAATAGAAAATTGATTGAAATTAAAAATAGAAATAGAATTTTATATATAATCATTTTATAACCATATAAATAAATATTTAAAATAATATCTAGAATATTGACATGTAGAAAAAGATTTTGAAATTAAATATTAAATATTCACAGTGTTCCATACCAATTTGAACATTTAAATCATAAGCACCTTGAAAGAATAAAATTTAGAAAAAAATTAAATAACATGAGAATAAATAAATTCATGATATGAAAATTCAAAGGGTCTGTATATACACATCATAAAATAAGGTGGGTGTAAAACATCAAAATATGCCTCAATGAAAGAAGATTGAGACGAAATCCCTTACCAATTTGTAACGAGTCGAACCGTATGCCCCATAAAATTAATGATCATTAAATGAGACACTGAATACCCTGAATATAAATATATTTATTATATTATATATCAAATAGAAGTATACATACATCAAAAAAATAAGGGATGAATAAATAATATATCTCACAGAAGTAAAAGTGAGATGAAAAACCCTTACCTTAGGTTCGATTTCCACTATATATATCTGAACCTCATGTATAATGGTTTTAAATATATTTTTAACTTATAATAGAATCATATTAATATTTATGGTTTCATATAATATTCCATTATAATGTTTTATCACCAGTTTATTAATAATATCTATTCTTTTCCCTATTTCTTGCGTTAATTGCATTTTTTTTCATGTTTATTTTTTTTTAAAATTCATGGTTCCCTTGCATAGGGTATAGATACAAAAATTTTAAGAATATTTTTAATGTCATAAATGTCATATTTAATCATTTAATATATTTTTATAACTATTTTTGAATTTGGAACATTGAAAATGAATTACACTGCTACGTGGAGATGGTATACTGTACGTACGCAGGTGTAATGCTTTCATTTTTTATGGGATGAATAAAAGATATAATATGGTTGTTTCATAATAATAATTACATATAATTATATATATTATACTATATTTATTATTTTATAAGGAAAAAAACACATTGAGAGTAATTAAAAGAAGAAATGAATTTGTATGAGTTGGTAAAAACAATTACCTCTTATTCGACAGTCTTTTTTTAGATCTCTTATAAAATGATCTAGAGTTGGTATTTTTAGAGTACTAGGACATCCAAAACTTGGATAAGGATGTTATTAGGAGAAATTTATAGATGTTTATTGAGATATAAGGTTCATGGTGGTGAAATGAAATTAATTAAGTATTTCCCCTTTATAATTGATGTGAGGGGCACCATGGGAAAACAAAAAAATATTAAATTATAATAAATTAATTTTATATCAAAATACAAAAAAATTGAAAAGTATTAGAATATAAAATTATATAAGGGTTTATTATCATCAAAAAATAAAATTTATACATGTCTTTTAATTATTTTTAATGTTATCACTTTGATTGACTTTAGTTGACATATTTTAATTTTAATTATGGTAACAATTTATTTAATATTAGGAGGAGGTAATTTTTTCATATAAAATGTCAATTGAACTATAAAAGAATAATTTATAAAATTTTAGAACAAATAATAATAATTTTTTAATTTTAAATAATTTTTTTATTATTTTTAAATAATTTAATAAAATATTATTTTGATAAAATATCATTAGTGCCAATTTTGACACTGTTCATTACTTTGGCCTTAAGAAAAACATGTTAGCAAGATAACTTCAAACCAAAACATTTAATACACCCTCAAGAAGTCATAATAATCCAAAAATTAATGGATAACCTTAATTAATTCAAATTTTATTTATTTTAAAATTTTTAATATTATTTATTTTATTTTGTCATTAATAAAGTAATTACCACATCATCATTGTATAATTATTTGAGGTTTTTATTTCTTCACTAAAAAATAAAAATAAAATACAGTAATGTTTATAAATATGTTATATTTAAAAATAATATCTATATCCAAATATATATTTTTAATAACATAATGTTAAAAATAATATTATTACTAAAATATAAATGTGACATATTAATCTTTACATTAAATAAAATATTATAAAAATCATAACCTTATCCAAATGGTTCCCAACAATCATAAATATATTTATATCATGAAATTAAGTTTATTAATTTAAAAATAGACACTTATATTCATACAAAAACTACATTTTTCAACATGTGGACACATAAGAGATATATAAGACAAAGAAAGTGACATTTTTGATTTTATTTAATTTAAATAATATAAAAGTCATTATCATTGGAAAGTTTCTATTAAATAACTAAAATTAGAAACATAGGTGTTAAGGGTTGAATATAGATCATTAAATAAAATTTTGGAAAGTTTTAGGGTAATTTTATAATCATTATCATTTTATTTTTAACCTAAATTACCCAATTTACCCTATAATGTAGTAATAAAAGTTTACCAAAGTTACTATTCATATTAACAAAAAATAAAATGATTTGATTTACTAAATTTAGAAATTATGAATCCAAATATAACATCTATTTTTAAATATTCTAAAAATATAATTTTTAGAATTTAATTTAATATTAATCCCACAAAACACAAAGAAAAGAAGCTTTTTTAAAAAACGTACTTTTTAGCCAAAAAATTCAATTATAAAAAAATAATATATAAAAATGATTAAAATGAAATATATTTTATTATTTATAACTAAATAGTTCTTAAATTTTATTTATATAAAATTCAAATCATAATGAGGCTTTAATACATTGAAATTGACAATTTTATAAAAAAATATGTATTTTCAATATTCACTAGAAAATAAATAATTTTTTAAAAATACCAAAAATTCACCCATATAAAAATTTTAAATTACGATTTTAAAAATTAAGTTCATTTCACCAAATAGAATTTTTAAGTGTCAAAAATTTATATTTAAAACAAGTGCACCATTAAAAGCTGGCGAAACTACCTTTAGAAAAATATAGCCTTTTATGTGTAAAATTTGGTATATTAATATTTTATGCCTCTAAAAATATTTTGGGTGAATGTAAAAAATATTTTATTGAATATATAATACATAAATTTAATAATTTTATTAATACTATTCATTCTCACCAATTTAACATCTAGGTTATAACGATCACATTTTAAGTAGAATATCATGGTTTTAAACTCGGTGTTGAGTGCATCATAAGCTATTGAATATGTTAAATTTAAAAAGATATATGCCATAAAATCTTGATTTGTTACACTATCCCCTACTTTGATAAATTGTCTCCTTAAAATTTTAAATTGTACTTCTAAATTCAATGGTTGATACTTGAAAATACATTTATAGGAAATCCAACATCATAAAAAGGGTTTATAAAACATACTCCTAAAAAAGGTAAAGATAAATGTGAAGGTAACCACAAAAATAAGATTCCAAAACAGGAGAATATTCATGGAAATATGGTCTTGGATTTGAATTATAAATATCATGTTATAATGGAGAGTGATAGATAACATGGTTTTTAGAAAGTATATAATAAAAAAACTATAAAATTTGTGATCTGTTAAAAGGCCATTGATTTCTTAGTAAGAAAAGTAAACAGATAATTTTTTTTCTAAAATAATTTTCATATTGTTGAAGTTTTCTTTCACTATCTAGATAAGAACTTGATAAAATAAACTTACATGATTCCTTTCCAGGCCGTAATCTCATACTTTAGTTGTTCTTTGATCTATCTTCACTTCATTTTTAAAATTTGGAGACGGATATTCAAGAAAAATTTTTTTTTGAAGAAATTTTATGAATCATAAGATCCACAAGTAATTACTTTAACCTTTAAAAGTTTACTAAAACCAAAATTGGTAGCATGTGATATGAAATATAAAAAATAATACTTTAACCTCAAATAATAATATCAATTTTTTAACCAAATTCATTCCATAAATAATCTTAAGAATCATCTAAAATTTGTCTACATAAATTCAATGGCAAAAAATTTAGAAGGATTGTCACTAAATTTCCAAAATAAACTTAACATATGATTTCTCAAAATAATGTATCTCTTATAGTCACATATTAAATATATGAATACCTTATTCTCTTTTAAACATTTATAAAAAACATACATGTTTCCCAGAGTAAAATCTTCGATTGTTGAATATATTCCATAAATCCAAAACATATAGTAAACCATCAAAATCACTAACTACCATCATGGTCACCAATAATATCCCATAAACATATATTTTTTATTATCTCAATTTTAATCACATATTTAGGGTTATATTTAACAAATCACGAGTTTTGAAAAAGATCAACTTATAATAGAATCAATTCTCTTGGTTTCTGGTGTTATTCATCACAAGATTCCAATTAATTAAAGAATAAGTACTAAAATACAATCCTTATTTATTACGTAACTCTTATGACCAGGAAAGAACTGATAAAATAATCCAAATACATAATTCTTTAATCCAAATAGAGGCATATTAATCATTCCTCTTCATTTTTGGTAGTAGCATAAGCTTGAACAAGATCAATTATCCTCTTTTGGGGTATATTCTTTTGACGATTGAGACATTGATTTGTGTAGTGTATCATCTTCTTATAGTTGAATAACTGCACATTGGAAACCTTTTTCTTACCCTTTAATTCATAATAATGATGACCTTACTCTCCACACTTTTAGTAAACTCCCATTCCTTTTCAGAAAGTACCATGGTGTTTCTTTCCACAATTATCACATGTGGGAAAATACTTCTTTCCATTCTTACATTTTCCTTAATTTTCCTAGTTTTATTCTAGTTCTTGTGCTTCTATTTGAAGCCATAATACTTAAAGAATTATTTATTTATATTTTTAGCATATGATACTATAGCATTAAATGATGAAAATGTTTGGAATACTTGGCCCCTTTGAAAGATTGATATAAGAATATAAAATAAATGATCCTTATTACTCTTTGGATCATGTTCATTAGTGAGGTTCCCATCCCTTCTGTGATGTGAAATTTATAAATGACAAAATACACTAGATTATATCATATCATTTTGAATCATAATTTATAATCCCAAAACTAGTGAAATACTTAACATAAATTAAAAATTTATGCATAGATATTATCAAAAACATGGTTTTTTGGGATGTTATTCTATAGTTATCCTCAAAGAATATCATAGGGTTATATTACCTAATCTATGTTTTCCTAAATATAGTTACCAAGGATTATACTAAACTTTCTATGATACCAACTATTAAGTATTAAACCCCAGTAGTGCAGATCTGGTGCCTTTATTATATTGGTACTGAGTACAATAGATCACATCCCAAAGGACCATATAGTTTATTAGTCTTAATAAATATATAGATAATTGAAATTCTGAATACATTTAAAAAAATTAAATCACAAAGAATTTACTTCAATAATTCCATTTTCCCCTTAGTATATCCCTGCATAACAACCATAAAAGACCTCCTTGTACCCTAGGAAAAATAAAAAATAAGAAAGGGGTGAGCTCAAATTCTTAGTAAGAATATAGATATAGTGGAAGATATAATCAATAATTGGGCATAAATAATATAGTAATATGAATAAATAAAACATATTACATTTAATAAATAACTTCAAATTAATATGGATGGAATAAAATATGATCAAATAATTCCATATAAAACATTACATGAGAATGGATCTTAACCACATATATTATAATATTCTAATAATCACATGGAATATCAATAACTTTTCTTATAATTAAGGAATTTATAATTCAGAACATCATAAAAATATCATCAACGCCTCTTACAAGAAGTCTACATAATTTGGTAAGGCCTTGGTCAAAACTCAGTCTAGTTTGTCTAATGAGACATACTGATGCATCGAGGGGCTATAGTGGGCCTCTCCCAACACTTACTAAGTATAATTCATTAATCATATTAAATGGATAAAATATAATCAACATACACAATCATATTTAAATTAGTATACAAAATGTAAATACTTTTCCCATACAATAAACATAATCATAAACCATCCAGATAAATATGGGGAATGGTGTCAACATAGTACATCCCCAGTCAAGATGATCATAAACTATAAAATAAAATATGGTAAATATTATCATAATATATAAACATTAATGAAGTATAGGATTCAAAAAAGGATGTTGACATAGATAAGATCACTGAAAAATTCTTGAATAAATTACCCTTTTTAACTTTAAAACCACTTATTCTTAGAAATTTGTGCAATAATAAGAGAAAAATATTTCCTTGAAAGTATCTTTATAATATTACAAAGTAAGTTTCAAAAAAATTAATCCATCATCAAAGTGGTAAAATCTGTTCATTTCTTTATAAGTTTTTAAAAAATATTCCTATAAAATTTTAAAAAACATTCTCTATAAAACACATAAAAAGACACTTTTCAAAAACCGTTGAATGAAAATAAAAAATACATAAAAAATAATCTATAAAAATTTTATATCCATATAAATAAATATAAAAATAATATCATGAATATTGATATGGTGAAAAATATTTTAAAATTAAATCTTTAAATATTTAACATGTGAGATACCACTTTAAACATTTAAATCATAAGGCCCAAGAAAGAATAAAATTTAACAAAACATTAAATAACCTAAGAATAATTAAATTCATGATATTATAAGTCAAAGGGTCTTTATATAAACCTTATAATATATGGTGAGGGTATAACATCAAAATATTCCTCAATGAAAGAGGATTGAGATGAAATTCCTTACCACTTTGTAATCAATCAAACCGTATGCCCCATTAAATTAATGATAATCAAATGAAACATTGAATACCATGAATATAAATAGATTCATAATATTACAAATAAAATAAAAATATAAATACAGCCCAAAAAATAAATTAGGTTTGAATAAAGAATATATCTCACATAAGTAACAGTGATACGGGAAACCCTTACGTCAGGTCCGATTTCCATCGTATGTGTATGAACCTCTTTTATAATGGTTTAAAACATATTATTAACTTATAATATAATCATATTAATATTTAAGGTATCATATATTATCCCCTTATAACATTTTACCACTCTTCTATTAATAATATTTATTTATTTCACTATTTCAGGCTTTAATTACACTCTTCCTCATGCATGTTTTGTCGTAAAATCCTCGTTTATCTTGCATAGAGTATAGATAAGAAATTTTACAAAATATTTTTAATGTCATAAATATCATATTTAACCATTTAATACATTTTAGAACCATTTTTTAATTTTGAACATAGAAAGTGAATTACACCATTACGTGGAGATGATAAGTCGTACGTACGCATGAGCAGTGATTTCATTTTTTATGGCATAAATAAAATGTATAATATGGTTGTTTCATAATCATAATAATATCTCAGTATATATATTATATTTATTTATTTATAATGTAAAAAACAATTTAAGTGAAATTTAAATAAGAAATGAGTTTGAATGAGTTGGTAAAAATGATTACCACTTCTTTGGAAGACTTCTTTTAGATATCTTATAAAATGATCTAGAGTTGGTATTTTTAGAGTACCATAACCTCTATAATTTGGATAATTATGTTAGTAGGATAAATTAATATATATATATATATTTAGGTATATAAGGCTCAAGGTGGTGAAATAAAATGAGTGAAGGAGTTACCGTTTATAATTGAGGTGAGGGGCACCCATGGAAAACCTCAAAATATTAAATTATAATAAATTAATTTTCTATCCAAATAAAACCAAATGGATAAGAATTTGAATATAAGATGAGATAAGGTTTTAATATAGTAATAAAATAAACTTTATATATTCTTTGTCATTATTTTGAACCTTATCACTTTGATTGACTTTGGTTAACATATTTTAGTTAAATTATCATAATAATTTATTTAATATTAAGAGGTAGTAATTTTTACATATAAAATGTCAAATGGAAGATAAATGATTAATTTATGAAATTTTAGACCAAATAAAATCAAATTTTTAGTTTTAAATATTTTTTATAATTTTTAAATAATTTAATAAAATATAAGTTTGATAAGATATCATTAGAGTCAATTTTGACACTAATCATTACTTTAGCTGTAAGGAAAACTTGAGAGAAATATAACTTCAAATGAATAAATTTAATACACACCTGATATGTCATAACCATCCAAAAAAATTAGATCACATTAATTAATCAAATTTTATTTATTTTAATATTTTTAAATTTTTTTTATTTGACTATTTTGTTAATACAGTAATTACTGCATCAACATTGTATAATTATTTAAGGTAGTTATTTCTTTATGAAAAATTAAAAACAGAATACCATGATATAGATAAATATTTTATATTTAAAAATAATATCTATAGTCTAATATATATTCTAAATAACGTAATGTTAAAAATAATATAGTTATTAGAATATTAATATGACATCTTTGTCTTTTCTTTAAATAAAATATTATAAATATCATAACCTCATGCAAGTGGTTGCCAAAAATTATAAATAAATTTATATAATAAAAATAATTTTATTAAGTTCAAAATGGGTACTTATATTCACTAAAAACCTATCTTTTTCTCCATGTGTATGCATAAGTGATATATATGACAAAGAAAGTGACATTTGTAATTTCCTTTAATTTAAATAATACAAAAGTCATTCTTATAAGAAATTTTCCATTAAATAACTAAAATAAGAATAATAGGTGTTAATGGTATATCATTAAATAAAATTTTGGAACGTTTTAGGGTAATTTTTTAATCCTAGTCATTTTATTTTTAACGTAAATTAACTAATTTAACATTTGCTGCAGTTATAAAAAAGTATCAAAGTTACTATTCATATTGATAAAAAATTAAAGGATACTATTTAATAAATTTTGAAATTATGAATCCAAATATGAAATAAATTTTTAAATATTCTAAACAAATAATTTTTATTATTTAATTTAAAATTAATCCCGAAAAATGCAATGAAAAACATTTTTATTGAAAAATGTATTTTTAAGGGAAAAATATACTTATACCAAAATAATATATATGGATGATTAAAATGAAATAAATTATATTATTTATAACTAAATAGTTCTTATGTTACATTTATATAAAATCCAAATCATAATGAGGATTTAATACAATTAAATTGAAAATTTTATAAAAAAAATATATTTTTCACTATTCACAAGAAAATAAATATATTTTGAAAAATAACAAAAATTCCCCCTAAGATAGTTTTGAAATTATACTTTTAAAAAATAATTTTATTTTTTCAAATATAATTTATAAATGCATCAAAATATATATTTAAAATATGTATGTCTTTAAAAGGAGGTAAAAATGCCTTTAGAAAAATATAGCCTTTTTTGGTGTAAAATTGGATTTATTCTCTTCTTAGGCCTCTAAAAACATTTTGGTTGAATTTAAATATATTTTATTAAATATATAATATATAAATTCCATAATTTAGATAATAATAATCATTCTTGCCAATTTAACAGGTAGGTTATAACAGTCACATTTTAAATAGTATATCACGATTTTAAACTCAGTGTTGCATGAAACATAAGCCCTTGAAGATGTCAAATTTAAAAACTGACATACCATAAAATCTTGGGTTGTTAGCAGGTATGATATTTTAGGTGTTGTGTGACCTTAAGATATAGGTCAGTGATTTGTTGAGGGTTGTGACCTATGTAAGATGTGGTTTAGTGTGGGGGCTATGTGGGGGAGTTTGGTAAACCTTTCTTAGGCATAACCCTATGTTTTAGAGTCAGTGATTTGTGATATTCAGGGGAAACCTATGGGATGGTACAGACAAGATCGTAGGCACTTCTAGGTGCGTGAGGCATGAGTAGAAGTTGTGTCTTGTTATATGATGTATCTTAAGTGCTACCTAGTTTATGGTTTGGGCACATTGGATAGTCTTGGGTTTAAGGGATAAGCACTCATGTGTCAGTTCTTGTATTTTTTAATTAGTCTCATAAGGGTAAGATTATTTGAATACCTAGCCCAGGTAACGTCAGTATATGTGGGGTAGACTTAATGAAATGATATAGGTCATACGTGAGATGCCTTTGGTCCAGAAAACCACCAAGGACACCCTTCATTTGGTAACGTTAGAATGCTGACTTTTTTTAAAAAAAAGTTTTAAAAAAATTATTAAAATTAGGCTTGGTTAAAATTATTTTGGAAACTAATATGGAAAGAATGAATCAACGATGCCGCCTTTCAATAAAAAAACTTATATTAAATATACATATTTGTATATTTAATTTTTTTTTAATTATATATATATATATATATAAACATTAACAGAATTTAACTTTTATTAAATATTAAGAATTACTACCATTAAGGCATTCTAGAATTTGGACAAAAAACCCCCATCGAGGGTGCCCATTTATAAGAGGGGTTTCCCTAGAAACCATTCTGGATTTTTGATGTGGGATTCAGGCTCTCCCTTTCCTACGCTGAATTAATAATATATTATTATTATTAAATTTTAATCAATTAATAATTAATACTAATTAATTATAAATAATAATAATAATAATAATACGTAAATAACAATTAATTATTAATGTTTACTACTAAATATTAATAATTAACTAGTATATATTAGTAATATTTGAAATAATAATAAATAAATTTGTTAATTACTATTTACTTACTAATAAATTTTAATATTTATATATTTACTAAATGAATTAGTAATTAAGCATTATTTAATTACATATAGATAATAGTAATTACTAATTAAAAAATTAATTATTAAATAATTATTAATTAATTTTAGACAATTACTTACAAATATTAAAATTATTATTTAGTCACTCTATATTAATAATAATTGTTAAATTGTTAAATTATTGATTGTTAATTAATATTTATTATATTAGTATTAACTAATTTTTTTTTCTAGTTAGTATTAATTACTAATCAATATTAATTAATTTTTTGATAATATAAATATTAATTAATAATAAATATTAATTAAATAATATGATATATAATATAATTATATTAATTTATAATAAATATTAATTACTAGTTAATATTAATTAGTAATAAATTTTTAAAATTATTATTTAGTAACTAATTATGAAAAATAATAATATAATTATTAGTTATTAATTAATTAGTAATTAAGAAATATTTACCTACTTATTAAAATTAGTACATACTAATTAACTAATTAATTATTAATTTATTAATTAATATTAAAAATCATTATTAACCAATTACTAATAAATATATAAAATTATTATTTAGTTACTAAATAATAATAATAATGATTAAATGATTAAATTACTAATTTTTAATTAATTATTATTATATCAGTATTAATTAATTAACTAGTTGTTGCTAATAAATATTTATTACTAATAAATACTAATTAAATAGTATGATTTAATATCTAATAATATTAATTTATAATAATTATTAATTACTAACAAATATTAATGACTAATAAATATTTATAATTATATTTTAGAAACAAATTATTAAAAATAATAATATAATTATTAGTTATTAATTAATTTATAGTTATACAATATGTAATTACTTGTTAATAATATTAAGTAAAAATTAACTAATTATTATTATAAAAATACTAATGAATTTTTAAAAAGATTATTCAATTACTAAATATTATTAATAATGATTAGATTATTAATATAACATTAATTAATTAATTATTATAAAATTATTATTGTTAAATTAAATAATTGGTTCTAATTAATATTTTTTACTAAAAATATTAATTAAATAATATTATTTATCATTTAAAAACATCAACTTCTAATAAGAATTAATTAATTATAAATATTTAAATTTATTCTTTAGTCACTAATTTATAATAATAATTATGATATATTATATATTTTTCATTAATCATTTAGTTTTTATTAATACTATTTATTATTAATTACATATTATTTAATTTCTTATTAATTAAAACCTATTATTATTATTAACTATTTAGAAATTAATTAGTTGTTTATTAATATTACTAAATAGTAATTAAATGTATTAATTGATATTTTTTAAAATATTATAAATATAAATTATTTAATTATAAATATTTAGTAGTAAACATTAATAGTTAATTATGATATTGAAATTAAAGGAGTGGCATGATGTGGTCTGGGGATCAAAAGCCTCCTCATTATGATTTTGTCATCTTCTAGTTTTACTCAACAGCCATGGTTCTTCGACACTATTTTGGCTTCAATCTTATTTTGGGAGGGTCATCATATCGGGATGATTTGGATCCAATTCTCGAACCCTTACATGATTCCTTTAATTAGGGTGGCATAACAGCAGATTCTAGCTGGATTCAGAAGAAGGGAAATGATCTCGTTTTCAGATGGTCTTTGGGTCTTTAGCTCAGAATGATTCGACCGTGATTCTCAATGCCTTTCCTGATTCCTTTGACCAGGGTGGCATAATAGACAATTCTAGTCAGATTCAGGAGAAGGGGTATAATATTATTTTTGGAGGATCTTTAGCTCAGGCTGCATTGACTATGATTCTTGAACTCTCACTTAACTCATTTGATCAGGGTGTCATAGTGATTGGCAAGGATGATTCAACTACGATCCCTATCCACTTGATTGATTTCCATGGTGGCCTTGCTATGAGAAAGTATGCTATGATCCTCATCCCCTTATTTGATGTCCAGGGAGAACTTGCTATAGGCAAGGGATATGTTTTTTTTGGTTTCTTTTTCTGTCAATTTAAGGTTACAGATTCCATCTGAATTTTGAAGAAGGAAAACATTTCTTGCATCATCGTAGATAAGGATACTACCACAAAGAAGATGAAATTAGGTAAACATTGTATTCATGGATGATTTATTCTTTCACCAGGTTCTAAGCCATGCAGGATGGATGAAGTTATTCGCTGTTTATCCTCTATTTGGGGGTTTATGTTCTAGAGCTGTATCTCGATGGGGCATGGTTACTTTCATATTATCTTCCCGTATAAAGAGTTTAAGGAGGAAACTTAGGGTTTTTGATCCATTTTTTTAAAGATGGAATGTCTATACATTCAAGAATGGGATTATAGATTCAATCCTTTTGATCACAATAATTCTTTTATTCAAGTTTGGGTAAGAATTTATGGTCTTAATTGGATCATTTAACACCCAATAATCCTTTATGATATTATTCCTTATATTGGTGTACCAATTAAAATTGATAAAGATACTAATAACATCATATTTGGGCATTATGCATGTGTGTTATTGGAAGTTGATCTCTCTTCAACTCTTGTTGGAAATTTTTTCCTCTCATCTCTTAAGGTTGAATTCTATTTGAGAATTGTGTATGAAAAGGTACCAAATTTTTGTTTTTTCAGTAAGGTGATTTGTCATAAGAGGTCCAACTATAGGAGGAATATTTCTTGTGACCCCTTTCATTTGAGTGTATATTTGGAAAAGGATTCTTATAAGAAGGGCAAGAGGTTTTAGCCCAATGATACAGGGAGAGAGGGTTAGGGTCATGCTTAAGGAATGGATCCACATTCCTCTCAACCAGATGACACCAATGAAGTAGGTTCTTTCATAGGATAAGCTCTCGGTCATGGCCACCCTTCTGGATAGTCTTCAGGTCTTTTTCATCCTTCTAGATAGGCCCATGGTGTTGATCATCCTGGTGTTAATAGTCATCAACATGTCAATAAAATTAATATAGTTACCCCTAAATCTTCAATACAACCTCATGATGTGCAGGTTCATGGTTCAAGGGATGTTTCACAAGTACTTCTGTGCGCCTCTCAATCTGGTGTTACAAATGCGGCTATAATTCAGTTTTTCCCAATGTGTTGTGTTGATAGTTTCTCCTTCACATCCTATTGATAAGGGTTTTATTGTGTAGCCTCTAGTCTTTGACTTCTCAGGAAATGTTCCATAGGAATATGGCGTTCATTAGAGTGTGGATTATTATCAATAGATTCAGAATGTATTCAGGTCTTCATAACTACCTAGAAAATGGAGTAATGTCTCAGATGATAGAAGTAAAAAAGAGCAGCCTATGGTTCTATTGGACACCACTCATCTCTGATCTATAAGAAATGATAAACTTAATTGTTTTATGGATGATATTTTAAATGGAAAGGTAAAAATGGTCAGTATAGAAGTGTTTTATCCGAATCCTCCAAAAAAAGGATGCGGAAGGATTATTCCCATCCTATAAGGAATTTTTCTACCATATCTTCCCATACTTCAATGAGAAAGCTCACTTTGGAGCAATATAGGTCCAAGGAAATTATTCTTCGAATTCTAAATCAAATTAACTCATAGATGGAGTGGGAAAATGATGATGAGTCTGACTATGATCTTGAAAATGATCCTGTTTTTTTATCATTAATCCCATTTTCTAGATTAGGGAATGTCTCTTTATGTGACCCTATCCACTCTATTTCTTGAATGTTTTCATTTTTTCTTTCAATTTTAATACAAGGTCAGGGTCTTTCGTTTCTATCTTGAAATTTTTCATAATTATTAATTATAATTTTCATATTATTATTATTATTATTTATTAGTAATTAATATTTATTATTAATTTATTAAAAATGACTAATAATAATATATTATTAATTATTTATAGGAAAGGGAGAACCTAAATCCCACATCAAAAATCTAGAATTATTTCCAGGGTAATCTCTCTTACAAAATGGATCCCTAGGTGATAGTTTCTATCAGAATTACAGACTAATTTAATGTCAGTAATACTGGATATTAAATATAATTTAAATTTTTCTGGAATATATATATATAAAATAAAAAAAAATTTAAATATACAAAAAATGTATATTTAAAATAAGTTTTTTTAATGAAATGTGGAATCTTTGATGCCACCTTTCTATATTTGTTTTAAAAATATTTCGAACCGAACCTTATTTGAATAATAATTTTTTTTCTAAAAAAATATAAACACTTGGAATGCATGTGGTCCTCATTAATCGAGTTGCATCATAGAGTGAAACTGTTGAGCTGTGATGGAATAATTAGATGTAGGTATATGGCAATAATGCATTGGGTCACTTGGCTTGTAAATGGGTGGTATGGGATCATACACCCATTTTTCTTAAATAAATCAACAAAAGTATCTGGTGGATGAGAAACAAGGCAATTTTAATAAAAAGATTATAGCCATGTCGGCCTTGTGCCTTTTTATAAGAATTGTGAGGTTTCTAGTGGGAATGAGAACATGGATGAATCGAGTATGATGAAATGACCAATCCAAGGTTGATCCTCTACATAACTGATGTGGAAGTATCAATTAGGATGATATTCAAGCTTGTAGTTTTGAGGAGACCCATTTGGGTTGATGATCTAAGAACAATATGGGATGATCAAAATGGTGTGGGATATGGAATCATTCATCTAAGGCGTGGTCGTAATTATTATTAGACATTTCAATGATTCCATGGGAAATTTTCTTGTGATCCACGAATGGGTGATGAGTTACCTTTCAAATCGATGCTTAGGGGTGAGCAGTTTCGGCCCCGTCTAGCCATCATTTTAGGTGATGGGTCGAGTATAGTTCATTGAATTCAAAGAGGAATCTGGGACATGATGAAAATTATGATCCTAAGGTGGGGAGTAGGATGTTAGTTATAGTGAATGTCTGTTAAGGTGTTTAATATAGTGTTGGATGGGGTATGATCCTTAACATTAGCCTATATATGGTTATGGAGCAGTCATAAGTGCTTTGACATGGTGGTGTGTTAGTGATCATTGTATGGAACAATGATGGATGTGGTTGATTGAGGATTTAGCCATAAGAGTTTCATCATAATTATGGTTAGGAATTTATTGGGTTTACCAAGATGATCATTGGGTTCCTTTCAGATTTAAGGCACTAATGTCAGGACTATTCACAATGCGTCAGTAGGGGAATAATTGTGTTTTGAGATAAATTGGCCTATGAAGGTTTGAATTGTGTTCTTGGGTGAAGTTGGATGTGGTGAGTTGACAATCATAGTGGGATTTTCATTCTAGATAATTTTTTTACATTTATAGTGTTGGATTAGGGTGTGGTATGTTGATGTGAATGTTGAGGCAAGGCCTCTTGTCACAAAGGATATTAGGAGCGAGACAGTGAGTTCTGGAGAAGAAACAAGATGAAAGTGGACTATTGTAAACTTGTCACATCAACCAAAAAGGTACGATTTTGTCAATTTTGGGAGCTTTTGAATGAAACCATATGTTTGATTTTAGGGTAGAGTGTTTAAAGTGATTGGTGTAGTGATGCACGGGATGATGAGGTTTATAGGGGTGGAGTTGGTTTTTTGTGGCTTGGTCTGGAAATAACCAATAGTAGGTTATAAAATTAGTGTTGTTTGGAAGGATACTCGTATAGAAAAAGTCAAAGTGTAATCCATTGGTCTTAAAAGTGCTTATGGGTACATATTGGGGATGAGTTGTTATAAGGTGGGGAGATTTTAAGGCCCTTTGTTCTATATATGTGCTTGAATTTTTAGAGTTTTGAGTTTTTATTTAGTGGATAAGACTAATTTTGAATTGGAGTTCGAAATGGTATTTGGATTTTTGTACATAAAAAATGGGTTTTTGGATGTTTATTGAGACCTAAGGGGTGACTTAGGTTCACGGATATGTCTTGAGAGCTTTGGGGTTTGAAATTTTTGTTTCGGTGGAAACAACACGGTGTGAATAGTAAATTCTAACCATGAACTCCAAAATTGCAATAGGATTTTTACAAGAATGTAGTTTTTTTATTCTTTTTGGGAATAAGGGGAAATCACGCACCTAGTTATAGAGGGTTCTGGAGATGAAGATCACGGCTGGTGCATGATTTTCAAACTGTATAGTAACACCATGAGGGGTGGATGTTTTGGGATAGTGATGAAAACACAGTTAGCACATGGTTTGTTAAACTATGTGGCCACACTATATTCCCCTTAGAAAGTGAATTTTTATAAATTTTCTCTCATGAGGGTTTAACTCAAACCCTCCCCTTTCTCATCCCTTATTGTCTTAGTATCCTTTTACACACCCTCCTTCTCCTCCCTCTACTCCATGGAAAATCTCTCTCTCTTTATCTCTATCTTCTTATCTGATTTTACTTTTGCCTATGACTTTAGCAAGCTAGTGGTTAGGCTATGAGTTTGTTTACTATACTCCTCATTTCTCCATAAATTATTAGTTGTTCCAATTAGGTTTATGAGAAACTATTCCATCTAAGAAAGGTTGAATAATCTTGAGATAATGAGGATTATGTGTTTCTTAGAAAGAGGGTGTCCTGAGACTATATTTTCACATCGTCAACAATAATTTCGATAGAGGTATATGGTTGGGTATTTTTCCTAGGGTTTTGGGGACTTTTTTGTCTTAGATTATATTTTCAGTTAATGTTGATCAGTATTTTGGATCAGTAGTTGCTCGAAGGTTATCACATACCTCTGGAGGGTCATTGGTCTTGGATTGGTTACGAGGGGGGTATATGATGAGTGGTTTTCCTTTTTTGACTAAGTTTATAAAGTTGATTACTTTGTTTTAAGTTGTTAAATAATTACCATGATATTATAATTAATTAATATTGTTTTTTTGGGTGTGATCTCGGGTTGTGGATTGTTAGGGTGTTAGCCAATGGTATTGGATGAGATTGGGTGGTGGGTTGTCGAGCTAAGAGTTAAAGTGGAGGCACTTATTTTAGGTAAGTGGTCCATATTTTATCCCATAGTCTTATTTTATTTTCAAATTTCATGGTTTTATGGTTGTGTTGAAATATTGAGTGTTGAACGTGAAATTAATATTAGAACACTAAATATGAATTTCCTTTTTATTCCCTTAGGCATAATTCCAAATTGATGCTTTAATAGTGAACTGATTTAGTTGCCTCATTGAGACTTAGACCTGATGAAATAGTTATGTAAATTTAGAAAATATAATGGTCATAATTAAAGTGTAGATTTTAGAAGTGTTTTGAGAGATTATAGACATGGTCCTTTTTTATATAATATATTCCTTTATAATTAAAACTAATTTTACCTTATTTTAGAATTTTGTAACCTCATTTTTGTTTTAAAAAAAGAGACTTGTATTCCTTGAAAATTGTCATCCATCCATCCAAAAATGATTTAAAATTAATATGAATTAGGTTTTAATAAACCTATTTAATGGGAAATTCCAAATGAATGCCTTTGATTATAAGTGAAACCTAAAAGTGGATAATAAATGGGGTAAATTGTGATAGCCTTTAATGAAATGGAAGGTGATATCACTAGATGACCCAAACTTCTTAAATTCAAAAACCTTGATTTATAATAAGGGAATTAAATTTTATATTTTTAATTGATGGTTTTTTAAATAAAGAGGTCTTGTGAAATGAACTAGCTAATGTTAAAGTGTGAGATGGGGCGAGCGTAGTTAATTGTAAATAGTGTGGTCGTAAATACCTTTTAAAATGGAAAATTGATATGGCCTTATAAAGATTAATTATGTGAAATGTAAATTCCTTTAGGTAGTTATGGAACTTTATGTAGGGAATATAAGGATGAGCACCTGGATTCCATGTGATGCTTGGTGATTTAGAATGCTAAGATGAGAACCCGAATTCTATTCCGTACATGAGTTAGTAATGCCCTGATGTGATCTGTGGATTCCACATGATACTTAATATTTGGGACTACCAGGATGAATATAAATATTTTTCACAACACATTATTATTGGAAATTCCAACATGGGTGTCAAAATCCATGGGAATGCTGATGTGAGTGCTTGAATTCCATGTGATAGTTTTATGATACTGGGGAATTCCAGGATGAGTTCCTAGATTCCATGTGGTTACTTGTGGAGGTGCAGTCATCATGACTTGAAAAATAAACCTTAGTAATGTTTGAAGTAGTTAAGACCAAATTTTAGGCATTAATGTATAGCACGAGACATCATAAGTTTTGTAATTTACTTATTTATTTGTATCGCTCGCTTCATTATGGTGTACCTCACATGCACTTGATTTTCAGAATTGATATTTAGGGACACTGTTGGTGGTAGCCTACTCATGCATGGGACACCATGGAACTTGGGTGCCAGACCACATGTATCCTATTTGTAGGACTAGTCCATGGTAAAGGCTTGATGGTGTGGTATTCTGGTTAAGCTACTGGGAAAGTGTTTGGGAGCTTGGGACGAGGCTAGGACCCAAGAACATTTTTTAGGATTCTTCCAGCTTTCTCTTTTGGTTTTATTTCAGGTTGATGTATATATGGACCATCAAAAATGTATGAATTCTTGATGCACTGTATTGTATTTATGTTGGACTAGTATATTTTTATCTTCTTCCATTGGTGCTTGCCTTTATGACATTCCTTTGGGTTATTTATCTAATGGTTTATGTTTTCATTTACTTGTTTCACAATCATTTTACTCTGATAAGCGGGTATAGTATCCCCATTATCCCACCTTAGACCCACACTACTACTTGGTAACCTCTAGAAAATGGGGAGGCGTTCCTGAGTTCTTGCGGTGGTTCCGGGTTGGGGCATTACAATACATGTATACACATACCCATACATACAATTATATACACGTGCATGCACTTACATACTCATACATATGAATAAATAAACATACTATATAAACATACACATGCCTCATAAATATAAACACACACACATACGCACACACACACACACACATACGCACACACACACACACACACACACACACACACACACACACACACACACACGCATGTACATCCACATGCATACACATACACATACACATATTAATACACATACACATATTCATACACATACATACATATATGTACACATACATACATACATACATGTACACATAAACACACACACACACACAAACATACATACACGTACACATAAACACACACAAACACAATACAAACACACAAAGAACACATATTATACCAATAAAACAAATACATATATACAGATACAGAGATACACATGCATCCACAAACATACACGTGCATACATAGACATACAAATATGTGTACGTATATTTTAAATTATTTAATTTTAATATAAATATATAAATTCAAATATAATCTATTTAATTTTATATATTCATTAATATATTTATATAGATTTTTAAGTAAAATATTAATATATTATATTTATATTCATATATACATTTTTTAATTAATGTATGTAGACATACTAATAATTTTTTTTATTTCTAAATATAAAATTTATAATTTTTTATATATAAAATTATGAAAATAAGACTGATAATAATTTTTTATTACAATATAGGTATATAAATAATATTTATATATAATATTTACATATATATACTTATTGTTATATAAATATTTTTAAAAAATATATAAGTATGTATATATAAATTAAATTAATCATTGTACCCTTTATCAACACTTTATTCTCACTATTAAAGGGGGAGATTTTATCAATACTAAAAAAAGTGTTGATAAAGGGCGGATTTATCAGTGCTAAAAAACACTGATAAAATTTACCTTTTTATCATTGCTTTTAGTTAGTGCTAATAAACACCCCCTCTACTAATGCTTATTATTTAGCATTGATACATGTTAGTGCTGAATATCACATGATTTGTAGTTAGCACTGATAAACATCCCCCCTTTTATCAATTATTTATTGATATTTCTTGGTGCATATATATTTTATTCATATATAAATTAATAATAATAAATATGTTTTGTATAAAACCTTATTTTGAATTTTTTTTACAAATTAAAGAAATAAAAATATTTATAGTGAGATCAATGCATAATATGCATAGTTTGAGGATGATGAAGGAAATTTAATATATGCTTTTATTATGTGGACCTTTTGTTTTCATTAGTGTGAGATTATTATATATCTGGCCAAGATCTGGTTTGCTCGTGCCATTTTTGGGCGATTCTTGACCCCAAGGATGGAAACCCTCATCACGCACCAATCTTGGGTGATTTCACTCCCCGTGGAGATCATGAGACTTTGTTCGGATCGAAATATATTTACATCTAGATCCAGTCCCATTGATGTGAGATTTCTAGATCTAAAAAGGAAGGGTGATCACTTGTTTTCATGAAAGAGATCTACTAGACTATTCATGAGCCATTATTTTGGGTTTTCTGATCCAGGTATAGAAATTTTCATGCGCAATATATAGGGGGAATATTTGTTCTTCTGTGTTTCAAGATTTATAGACGTTGCAATCAAATCATAGATTCACTTTCCAAGCATGGATCCTGTACATGATTCCAATAGAAGGAAAAGTCACATCTTTATAAGAATGCATGTGGAGGAGCACCACCAGACAGTGGTAATCTATCTGGTTTTGTAAGTGTTTCCCTTATTCTTTTCTTACATTCCAATTTATCTTGTACTTTTGTTCTTTATCTATATTTCTTCTTGGATTATATCTTGTTATTTTTTTCCTTTTTAGTATGATAAAACACATGGGTCCAGTAGTGTTCTTGCACATAGGACCAAAATATGTCTGAAACTCATTAAAACTATTGAATGTATAATGCATAAAAATTTAGAAATAAAAAAATATTTAGGGGACACAAATATTTGATGGTGAGTAATTACATATTTTAAAAATAATGAAAAGGGATGAAAAAATAGATTATTTTATAAATTAGATGAATGTTCTTTAATTTGGTATGAGTTTGTTTCCGAAAGGACATTTTCAAGACTTCAACTCCATCTATAAAATATATTGAATTTCACATTCATGCCTTTCCCATCTAGTTATTTTTGAGAACTATGTTTTTCCTGTAAGGAATGAGACATCTTTAATAGACATGCTCTGATTAGAAAGTGTAACATTTTTTACACAATGATTAGAAGGAGATGTTTTTTAATTGCACAATTTTTATTTATTGATTTGAATTTTATGTGTTCAACTTTTTATTTTAATATATATTTTTTTATTAGTTAATTATTGTTTGTACATATAATTGTCTAGAATTCTATTTTTCTTAAATTTTTAGTATTTTTAGATTGAGTGATTGTTCATGCATAACACAAGGGCTTGTTGTTCGTTATTAATATGTACACGATCATCAAAATTAAGATATGATTCTTTTTCTAACAGAATTGATAGATGCATAAATATAAAAAAATTATACTACTAAAAAATCAAGATTCAATCAACTAGTATAACTTTTCAATGGATGTCACAAATCAATACATCCTAAGAATATTTGGAAATTTTAATGATCATAATAGCACTGAATTATATATTGTATCTAAATATTTTGATTTCAATCATAGAGAGTGATTTAAAAATAATAAAATATTATATGATGATAATTATTCAAGTGGTCTTCTACGTGAAGAATTAGTAGTGATTTTTTAGTGAGTTCTTTACTAATTATTCACTTAGAAGACCACTTAATTATAAGTTTATAATATTTTATTCCTCTTAAAACACCCTATAAGAATGAAATAAAAATTTTCAAAGACAAGATGAAATTTAGAGCTATTATAATCATCAAAATTTACAAACATTCTTAGAATGTATTGATTTGTTACTTCCATTGAAAACTTATACTAGTATATTTATTCTTGATTTTTTAGTAGTATAAATGTTTTTATATTTACACATCCAACAATTATATTTGGAAAAATATTATCCCCCATTCTAAGGGTCTTGTACATATGGAATTAGAACAATATCCCCCTACATTACACATACATGAAATAAATCTAAAAATATTGAAAATTTAGGAAAAATTAGAATTCTAAATATCTATAAATACAAACAATTATCAATTAATAGAGAAATATATAGTAAAATATTAAGTTGAACATGTAAAGGCAAAATCATTAAATGAAAATAGAGCAATTAGAAAATGGAATCTTCTAATCATTGAGTAATAAATGTTACATTTTTAAATCATAGCATAATGATTAAAAACATCTCATTCATGAAAATAAAAACATAGTTCTTGAAAAACACCAGAAGGTAAAGGAATAACAATATCTTTCAATATATTTGATAAATGATGTCATGACTATGAACACCATCTTTGTGATTCAAACTCAAATATAATGAGAGTGCATTCATTTTTTTTATAAAAGAATCTATTTTTCATCCCTTTTAATTGTATTTTATAAATATTTAATTATTTACTATATAATATTTGTGTTTTCAAAATATTTATTATTGTGTAATTTACTCATATTTTACCCCTTTTAATTTTTATATTCAAAATTTAATTAAATTGTGTATAAAATGACTAAAAAATAAATTATATATTTGGATAATATTCAATTTTTAATTAATATAGGCATGAATTGAACTATTAAATTAATCTGTTTATAGTATTCCCAATATTTTTATAGTAAAATTTTATTGTTTAACTACCTTTTAAATACAAGGTGACATATTTGTAGTTAGTAATGTCACATTGATTGAGATTCAATGATATGTGTTAGGTATTATTGAAAATCTTCTTGAATGATAGATTTTAATGATATAAATGCATATATAATGCATAAAAAACATTTTTTGGGTGAAAACCAACTACTGGTAATGTTTTTAATACCAAAATTTGTGCAAGATATGATGTTTTTAATTCATGGTACCTTGTAATTTATTTGAACATATTTCCTATTCACTTTTGAATGTTTTATGTCAATTATTAAAATATTTAATAAAACAATATAGTATTGTATGCCATCATTATTTTATATTTCCTATACCATGTCATTATTCTTCAAGATAATAGAACGGGCCCATACATGTTTTCATATGAACCATATATCCGAATAATGTTGTGATAATTTTATATTACATATTTCCATATGATTATTCCTAATAATAGTTAATTTTTAAACATCATAGATTGAAATATTTAATTTTAAATGATACAAAAAATCGTTAAATATCAATTAAATTTCTCTAATACATTCAAATATAATAATTTCTTGAACTTGATAGCATTAATATTTGATGTTTCAAGCTGGAAAAGTGCATGAAATCCTTAACAGTGTCCACAAAATCAAAACCCATATCATTTCAAGCTCACAAAGCCCCTATTCTCATGTCGTAGTAGTCTCTAACATCATTGAGTATGTATGTTTATTTTAAATGGGTATTCATAAGTTTATTTTGATGGATAATTAAATGGACGATTTGGATTGTGATTTTAGAGGAGGATTTAATAGGGGAAGTCATGGAGATTTAAATTAATGGTTGACCATAAACATTTGGTGACAATGGCTTAAGGCCAAAACTGCTCAAACGGTAGCCATTGTTTGTTTCCCAAAATGTCTTACACAACATGATCAATCAAAGTCCAAGGTAAAATGCATTACTCATGGAGATATACAAAGACTACAACAAAATTCACACTTTAAACAATAACTACATCCCATTGGAATGTCCAACATCAATATCCATTTATCCCAAGAATGGATACATTAATGTTAAAATTGTTTCCCATCATCGAACACCAAAAGTTTGGACACATGGAAGACTATAGTGGAAAGATTCATGATATGAGATTTTTTTTTATAATTTTGTTATTAAGTCAATTGAAAAGGAATAATAATTTGCTTCTACCTTATCTAAGATGCACCCTAATTATTTTTATTTATTTTCTATAAATATTATAGTCATGACTTGAAAAAAAAATTCACCTCAGTGGGAATCTTTTACTACTACTATATTTTCTCTATTTTATAGAATAAAATATCACTTTGTGGGATGATTTCTATCTAATTTCATTCTATACTGCTTTCTCTTTCTCCAACTATTTCTTCTTCTTTAATTCTTCTTATTAATTTGTCTTAGTTTATTTTTATTTTATAAGAATTCCAGGTTGAGTTATTTCTAAGGATAGTTTGGTAAATGATGTCAGTTTATAATTAGATAAATTCATTAAATATTTTGTTGATATTGAAAAATAAAACTATTTAATTCATAAAAGAATAGTACAATCGGCCCAATAAATATTATGATGGTTAATTTGTCCTATATACATTTTTATCTTACATTATTATCAACAAATGCATCTTTTATCGATAGGGTTAGTGTTTGGAATGAGTATACCCATCCTTTTGATCATCTACTAAACTCATATTCTTGAGTTTAATTTGATAGGATAAATTGTGAAAAAGTATAATAATAAACTAATTGGTTAATCATCAAAATGATTATGCTAATGAAATGAGTCCAAATTCAGTAATCATGAAGCAATACTAATTTTATATATTTAAGTTTTTTTAAAATGTGAATCAATCATGTTCTCATTTCCCATATGTGCACCACATTCATTTTTTTATTTCTACAATTGTTTTATACTGAAAAAAGGAAAAAATACTTTGAATATACTCTGTGAGAGAAACAAATCCCAAGTGACCCCTTTGTATAATATGGATGAGAAGTCGAGAATCATAGTATAAAGGAAGAGGGAATAAAAAACCCAAAAAATGAAAAACATGGTAGGATGTAACACCCTAGGTTTTTAAAAGAGAAAACTATATTCGATAGCATAGGCGATACACAACACCAAACCCAAAAAAACAATGATTATTTAAATATGATCATTTTCACTTAGCCATTAATTGTATATATATAAATCATGGTAACTAATTTATGAAATATATATATATATATATATGTTCTATATATATTGATAAATTCTTAGTAATTAATCAATCAATTTTTGGTAATGTGTTTTTATTCTTCAAAATATGTTTTCTTTAAAAATGATATTCATTAATTTATTATAGTTATTTTCTATAACATTTATAAATTTTATTTTCTAAAATTTTATCCACTTTTTATATCATTATATCAATATTAACATAGGGTGAAATTTTATATTTTTTAAAAAATATAATTTTTTTTCAATGAATAGTGAAAAATATTGTTTTATGTAAAATTGTTATTTCTCTTGATAAATTAAGTAATATAAGTCTCAATATTTTATTAATTTTATTTCAACGTAAAAAAAATTATGTAGTCATATTTAATTTAATTAATTAAATTTAAATCATATTTCTACTGGATTTTAATACAAGGCTATTTTTAGGATAAAAAATCATTTTTTCCGAAAACTATTTTAAAATTCATAATGTTTCACTATTAAAATAAATTAAAATAACACCAAATTATAAATTATTAAAATTTAATTTTTATATTACATATCTATATTTATGAATCTAAATTCATATAATGAATATTACCAGTTAAATAGTTAAAGAGAAATCATTTTTTTCGTGTAAAATGAATTTTTTGGAAAATCATTTTCCATCTTGCTTATAGGTTTCATACTATAAAAAATTCTTCTACCTCTATAATTTTTTTTATAAAATTTATTTCATATTTTTAATCATCATAATTAATATTAAGTAATATGTTTAACTTAATTTTTGAACAATATGAATTGTAAATGTAATAAATATTTCTTACCACGTTAAAAGAAAAATGGGTTAATTAAGGTCAATAATAATCCAAAAAAGACAAGAAAAAAAGTAAACCTAATAGTATTAATATTTATATTTCATTGAAATGATGATTATATTTATTCCTTTTTTACATTATAAATTATTAATTATTTAGTTTGAAAAAAATTATATTTTTATATAATAAAGCACAAATTGAATTTTTAATTAGTATTCAATTTCAACCAAGACATTTATATTGATAAATTAATGTATTTTTGAAATAAATAATATTTTATTAAAATATTATTAATAAATAATTTTATTAAATATAAATTATCGAATATTTTTTATGAAGTCGAATGTAATTTTTATAAGGGCATAAAAAATGCTGTTGTCATAAAATCCATAATTTCTCAATAAATGTAAATTATTATTTTAAAAGTTAAAATAAACATATTTGGATATTATTTGGATAAAATGAATATTATTTTAGTATCATAATGTTGAAATTATCCGATATATAATTTTTAATAATTTTCTGAGACCATCAAATTTTCGGGTTAAAATTAAATACTTTATAAATATATGGTGCGTATTATGAAATCATAATGACTCAAAAATGATTTAATAAATACTATAAATGGTGTAAAAGTTTAAATATATGTTTTCCATTTAAAATAATGTTATTTTATGTTTATTGGTTAATTTTATAAAGCCTTTATGAATCCTCCAAAACCATTAATATATTTTATGGTTTTAAAATCATTTCTTTCAGATTATGACTCACCTCCACATCACCAAGGGCAATATTTTAATAATTTAAGTCATTGTACTTATAAAATAATGTAAAAAAATCCCATTTTTTTTAAACTATGGGTAAAAACCATGAGAAGATTTATGGTTTGGTTATTTTATTATATAGAGTCTAAAACATAAGTTTGAGAAATAATAAATAATTTTCCACTCTTTTCTTGATATAAACTCACCAAAACTACCATTTATCATCACTAAAAATAATTTTAGCACTTAATTACTCTTCCATTTCCTCTCTATAGTCATCCTAAGGTTCCTTAAAGTTATCAAGAATCTTTACCCAAGCCTTTGGTACCACACACTCAAGTAAGGGATCGTCACCTTCCCTTATTTATTCAAATTTCTTTATTATCCTATACCTTCTATTTACAATTTATAATGTTGGTATTTATATTTATATGTCCCTATTAAATCCCATTCGATGTAAAAATTATGATCAACCCATTTCTATCTTATCAACCAAATTTTCTTATTTTTAAGTGATGCTGTTATGCTGCTGAAATATCACTGTGATTTGCCATTCCAAAACAATTGTGTACTGAATACCTGTACCCATTTCCTATCAACAATTTTCAAATTTATGAACTTATACTTATTTATTATGGAAATACATGTATGTATTACACAATCCATGATCTTGGAATAAAATTTGATAATAAATGATTCCATTTTTTATAATCTATGTGACATATTTATGCATGAGAATGAAATGAAAGTGAAAGGTGCACCTAGAATTATTTTAAATTAAAATTTATTTTAAATTAAAAATAGATACATAATACCTATATTATTCCAATTTAATTCATTGGAGTAATTTTATAATAATATTAGACATATAAAATTTTATTGAACTTTTTAACATATTTTACCTACCTTCTAGGAACATTTTCAAATTTGCATAAAACATAATTTTACCACTTCTGTGAATTGAATTTGAAACATCCAAGGGACATGATTGACATCAGTAAGTAAAATTTGGTTCTATAGGATGAAAATAATTTTTCATGAATAGTAACTTTTGAATTTTATTTACCACTGTTAAAAGTAAATATGGAAATTAAAGGTAAAAATGGTATTATAATTATCCTAACACATGTACTAATTCTATTGGATAAGTTTATTTTGACCAAAATAATCTTTAGGAATAAAATATGATCCTATTTGATCCACTTCAATTATATTAAGAGATTTATTGTTATTTTATTTAAAGAATAGTTAAAAGTGTTAAATTCAAATTTTCATAACTAAAAAATTTATAATATAGGGTTATACATAAGATAAATTTGACTATAAATATTAATTAGAAATATAAAAAAATTTCATACATAATGGTATTTTATTTATAATTTTTATACATTAAATAATTAACTTTATTTTTGACACGATAATGATTCAGTAATTACCTTATTAATGAAAGATTAAAATAATTAATATTAAAAATATCCAAATAAATGTAAATTGAGACTTTTAATTCATTAAAATAATTATTTAGGTTAATATTATATGTTATTATTGATTTAATTTACTTTGATCGAAGTAATCGAGTTTTGTTAACTTTCACAAATACCAAATACTAAATAGTGTCAAGATTGACATAAATGAGTTTTTAAAACAAATACTATATTATTAATTGATATAATATTCCAAAAAATGTAAGGTTTTTCAAAAAGACTTAGATAAGGTTATATATGTAAAAAATTAACCACTTGGGGTTCTCTTGTATTATTATAGTAATTTTATTAACCATTTATTATAATAATACAAGAATACATGGTAGAAGTTAAAATATTTAACTTAGAGTTAGATATAAAAGATAAGGTTAATATGGTGACCTAAACTTGTCCAAAACCTATTGGTTGAGAGGTTTTCGACCCATACCCACCTTATCCTTGAAATAAATTCTTTTGGAGCCATTATAAGCTGAATATGATTTTATAATAAAATAATATTTCAAGATATTTCTAAAGTGACCCTCACCTCTCTTATAAAAGGGTACTTCCCCTTCTTTGAAAAGAACACCTGCAAAGTCATTTGGCTCAGACAAACCCTACTCAAATATCTTCCCAAATACCATAAATTCAACCAAGAGGCCTTACTTTGATCATAATGTCAACCTAAGGATCCCATTTGATCAAATAAAAAAAATCACCCGAAGAAGAGGTAATAATTTCATAACCTCTTTCAAAGTTCTTTTCTTCTTCCACATCCTCTTTATTTGTTGTTTCCATACCAAAATAATAACTCCATTACCTTATACATACTGTGATGTTATTATAAATATGGTACAACCATATTCATTATTCTATCCATCCAATGAAAGAAAAAGTCACCATACGTGCGTACGTACAACTTACCGTCTCCACGTCGTGGTGTAGTTCGTTATTCAACACTTAATTATTTGGATGAGTATAATAATAAGTATAATTGATGTAAATAATAACTATAACATATTTATGATTATGTATATATGATATACCATCCAATTAAATATTATTTTACCATCAATATAAGGATATTATCACTCGTCTGTATGAATGGATTACCATCTCTACGAACGCGATGAGATTCATTCCCAATCATAACCATTCAAGAATAATTTTCATTTTATGATTAAAAATAAATTTTAAAGAACATAATATCATTATTTATATGATTCAAATATATCCTATCCATAAAAAATATGACTTACGTAACAAAACATATAATGGAAAATGAATCAGTTAACTCCTGAAACAATGATACTACTGAAATATTATTAAGAATGAAATATTTAAAGATCATATATGATATCATATTTATGTATGTGGTTCTTGTATAATTTAACAGAAATTATTTAACTATTATACAGGAGGTTAACTTACCCTCGACCAAAAAAATTACAAGGTAAGGGTTAATTTTTCAATATCTTTATTATCTGAGGTTTTTTATACGTAAGCATCTAATGAGAGTTATTTATCATCCTCATCCAAATTTCTTAAAAATGTATTTAATTTTTTTTACTATTTCATAGAATATGGGTTAAAGTAATTTATACCCTTGTTTTTCTTTTTATAATTTTTTTTGAAAGGAATCATTCCTTCATTTTCCAAACAAGGTACTCTATGAACTTTTCGATAAATTAAGGTAAGAATGTTTTTTAACTTATATAGTGAGTGCGGATATTTTTCACCGTTATAACACCTTCGAATATTTCTAAAAAATATTATATGAATATTTTCAAAATAAATGTTTTCCATTATAATTATGGTACTTTTAAATGATTTCAAAATAGAAAGATATATTTCTCTCAAATAGTTTTGATTTCATCTATGTCAACATCTTTTGCTGGATTTTGAAATTATTTGAAGTTGATTTATTGTGATACTATATTCTATATTGTATTTAAGGTTTTGTGATATATTTGACTATGGATGTGTTATTTAATACCATTCACTGTTTATGGTTAAATTATTAACATTTTTTATGCAAGTTTTAATATGGATGTTTATGTTATGTTTCAACCATTTCATATGAGGAAATAATTGGAATTAGTAAGTGATGGGTGGATCCCGCTATAACTCCTTGATGCATTGGTAGGTCTCATAAGACAAACTAGTTTTTTGGTACAAGGCCTTGAAAAAATATTATTTTTAGTCTTTTCATGAGGCATTTACTATGTGGTTATAATGCCCGACATTATGCATTCAATCATTTTAAAATTAGCTATTGATAATACATGTGATTATTTGACTATTAGAATATCCATGTGAATAAATAAATGGAATTATTTGATTTATATTTTCCATATTATGCTAAAGTTTAAGTTTAAAAGGATTTTTCTTTAGTCTTATACATTGCCTTAAATGTTTATACTTATTTATGAAAGTTTCCACTATATTGTTATCCTTACTGAGCATCTAAGCTCACCCATTTGTTATGTTTTCTTTTTCCCAGGATGTGAAGAAGTATATTATAATTGACCTATAGGGATAGGCTAATGGAAATGAGTGTGTTCAAAGGGGACACAATGTTGTTGTTTTTTTATTTCATGATGTAATGTAAAACTTATGTATGTATCTAGTACTTACAAGGCTACTAAAATAATAGGTCTTTTGATACCCAATCTCTTGTGATCACTAAAATGTTATGTAATAATGCACCGACTCTGGGTAACTAGGGTTAGGGAGTTACATCCTACATACTTTTTTTTATCATAGATGATTATTAGAAAATGCATCTTATACTCGATAGGGTTAGCGTTTGGAATGAGGATTCCAATCCTTTTGATTATATACTATACTCAAATTCTTCAGTTTAATTTGATTGGATAAATTGTAGAAAAGTATAGGAATAAACTCATTGGTTAATCATGACAATGATTATGATAATGACACAAGTCCCAATTTAGTGATCATGAAACAATTATAATTTTATAGATTAAATAATTATTTTTAAAATTTGAATAAATATTGTTCTTATTTCCCCTGTGTGCACCTCATTAATTTTGTTTGATTTCCACACTTGTTTTATTTTAGAAAAAAGTAAAAAATACTTTGAATATAATCTGTGAGAGAACACAATTCAGAGTGACCCATTTTTATAATATGACTGACTAAAAACTACTTTTTTATTATCCAAACACTTTTGAGGAACAAAGTGAGAAACCAAAAAATTAGTCTGAGCAAACCCATAACAACACAAGAAGATAAAGAAAACATAAATAAAACAACTGGACCTACCGCACCCCAAAAATTGAATCATGACAGGAAGACTTCATGAACACAGGACCCTCCGACAAGCAGTCCCGTGCAGAAGTGCACGGGCATGGTACCGATGGAATAGCGATAATCTCTCAATCATCCCAATACAAAAGGCCTCCATAGATGAAGACTTCACACTCTGATCCTCTTATAGTGTAGGTCCAAGTAGAGAGCTGGAAATAAGCACCAAACATCCAAACAAAGACAAACATCCAGGGAAACCAGAGGGATGCACATCTCTCACTAACAATCCTCTCAAAAAAACCGGCCAAAACCACCAACTTAACCAGAATAATTAAGAAGAATCTTAATATTACCCGAATCCCTCTCCCTAAAAAGTTTCCAGGAGAGAGATGAAACCTTTAAGTCTGCAACCTCCAACATCCTCTTCTCAAACTCAAAATCCAAATGGTCCCACGTCTGAATGCACTCCTCAACATCGATTTTACCTCTTTTTAAACCCCATACCATAATTGAGTCCTGTTTGTCAACTCATAAAAAATTTTCCTCATTAATAGACACCTCTAGAGACCTCCAAATCATCTTAGCTTCCTTCTCCTCAGTTGCATTAAGCATCAAGACCTTCTCTATCTCTTCTTCTTCAGAACTTAAAAGGAGATCGGAGTCTTGATCACCCTATTCCTCTAGCCTATAAAGGTGTATAGACTCCTTTTCTATATTCTTATCATTCATATTCTTTGCAGAGAAAGTATCTATAGGAGGAGGTAACAAGGAGTAGTCCTTATTCCCTTTCCTCTTTCTGAAACCCCTATTACTCCTTGGACTTGAATCCTCATCTGCTGGTTGGCCATGTTCACTCCCTTAGGAAACCTTCACTCTGGCCCCATCTCCCTCACCTGGGGTAATGAATTCAGAATTCACATCAGCCTCTGGGAGGCCTTCAATCCTATTATACAAGGAATTTGAGGTATGAATCAGGTCTAGATCCCCTCCATTATTCACTATTTGAAATTACCATCCAATCCTATCACCATTTCCACCCAAATGGGTATTCTACATACCCAAACCAGACTCCCCATATAGCAAAATTTGGCCTATAGTCTCAGCTTGACTAGGATGTATGAAGCCACACCCCATGAACTGAGGCTTATTGCAAAAGTCCTCTAAAACCACACCCTCTTTAGCACAAGATGTTTTCACCATAGGACACTCCTCATTTATTTCAGATTGAGAATCAAAAACAAGTCTAGACTGACCATGCCTGAAAACTGCATTACCATTAGGCACTATGACTGTCCTAATTACACCACTAAGATCACATTTCAATATGCTAAAAACATATTGGAATTTTAGATCAGGAGGCAAAGCCAGCGGCTGCTCCTGCCTCACCCAGTTGACTACAAAATAATTCAAGGGACCCATGCCAACTGAATTTTTTCCAGCCCCCTTGTCATCTTGTACTGGACCTTCAATCTAGGAACCGAAGAAGAACCTTATGGACCACTTCCCTTAGCTAATCTGTTTTAGATTTCCCTGGCTATTCCTTCAACCAATGCACCCTCCACCATGCTATTCTCAGAATTTCCACAATCACTATTGCACACATCATTCTGAAATTTAGTGTTCATATCCCCCACCTATAGTTCTCCAGTGAGTGGACCAACCATTTTCAAAGAGGAAAAAAAAATTCAACCACGACTCATAGAAAACACACTATTTACACTGGAACTCTTCACCTAAAATGACCCAAACGAAGTCCAATGGCACCCTTAATACGTCCACATCCAAAAACACTCGAGGGTTAACTGAATTATAGACAACATTGGTCCAAATATCATTTTCACCTAGCCATTAGGTGTGCATATATAAATAATATTAACTACTTTATGATATATATATATATATGTATATCTATATGTGTGTGTGTCCTAAATATATTGATAAATACTTAGTATTTAATCAATAGATTTTTGGTAATGAATTTTTGTTCATCAAAATATGTTTTGCTTAAAAATGGGTTTTATTCCTTTATTATTGTTTTTTTCTAGATTGAAGGATGGGAGATGGATTGTTTTCATGAAATAGATCTATAAGACTGTTCGTGAGCCAATATTGGGGTTTTCTCGATCAAGGTATAACATTGTTCATGCTCAATCTGAAAGGGGAGACTTTGTTCTTCTATGTAACCAGATCTATAGATGTTGTAGTCCAATCATAGATTCACATTCCCACCATGGCCCTTGTACATGATTCCATAATAGGGAGAAATCAGATCATCATCAGAACACTCATAGAGGAGCACCCCTGGATAGGGGTAGTCTATTCGGCATTGTAAGTGTTTCCTTTTTTTTTCTTACTTTCCAATTTAGTTTGTGTTGTTGTCCTTGATATATATTTCTTCTTGGATTCTATATTGTTCTTTTTTCCTTTTGAGCATGATAGAATATGTGAGCTCGATAGTTTTCTTGCACATAGGATCCAAAGCAGTCCAAAACACATTAAATCTGTGGGTTATTTCTTTCTTTCTGTTTATGTTTTATTGAACTTGTAAATTGTTGAACGTTACTTTTATTCTTCAATTAATTCAAAATATGGTATTGAATTTTTTATTTTATATTCAAGTTGTTGATTATTCTATTTATTCTCAATTTATCATTACTACTACTACTTTTATTCTAGCTTATTGTTTGTGATTATTTATGTGTAAGAATTAGTTTAACAATTGTGGAACTACATTTATGAATATAGAATTTTAATTCTTATTTGTTTTATTATGGTTTTTTGAATATTTATAAAAAATTCATTTTATTTTGTTTATGATAATTTTTCCAAGATTTTGAATTGATGTAATTGCCACGTATACAATTTTTACCTACCCTTATTTTTTGGTGTAATGGCCATTGTTGGTATGCGGGTTATTTTTTTCTGTAAAATTATTTGAATTTATTTCTTATTATTGGAATGTAATGAAAACTTTTCTTTTCTATTTGTCATTATTATGTAATAAACTATAAATAAAAATCGTTTTAATATTATTGAATCATATCACACCAAAATACCCAATAGATCTTGTGATATTTCATAGGGACCGTCACTTATGTAGGGGAATCCCCACAACTGATGACACACATTGGAGTATACTGTATCAAATATCATTTTGGAATTATATCATATATGATGGTGTATATGAAGATATTAGATATGATATTGAAACAAAAAAAACATGAATTTCATTGACATAAAAATATAAAATTATACTCCATGGCTATAGGTGAGTTGAAATTATTGTATTTGAATGTAATAATGTAATTTAATTGATATTAATGATTTCATCTGTCCTTTAAAAGAGAATATTTAATTTTATGATGTTAAAAAATTACCTTTCTAAAGTAAACCTCATATAGAAATATGTAATGTAAAATTTTCACAACAGTAATAAGTTGTTTTCTTCATAGGAAAACATATATGGGCCCTTGTTACGTTGAAGACCAATTAAATTGTATAAATAATATAAAATATTCAACTAATATAAAACAATATTTTTTTATTAAATATTTGAATAATTAAAATCAAATATAAAAAAAGGAAAATAAATATATTCAAAAAATTACACAAAACCATGAAATACAAACATCATACCTCAAAAATTATTTGGCCATAAAAAACATTACCCATAATTGGTATTCGTCCAAAAAAATTATTTTTATAAATTATAAATTTGTTATTAGTATTAAAATCTATTATTAAAATTTATCATTTAAGAAGGATTTCAACAATAATAACCCCTTATTCATGAATCTTATGCCATGTGGAATTACTAACTAAAAATATGTCTTCCCATAATTAAAAGGTTGTTAAGCAATAAAATTGTACTATAAAAACATGGGGATACTATAAAAAAAATAATTTACCAATGGGTGTAATATCTAGATAACTTAGAAAATGGATATAATGCATGTATATAATTTATTTTAAGTCATTTCATCCATAATTTGTTTAAATTTATAAAATAAAAATAAAAACGGTAAAAATATGTGTAAATTATACAAATAAAAAAAAATTAGGGGACACAAATATTGGATGGTAAATTATTAAATATTTAAAAACAATGAAAATTGATAAAAAATGAGTTATTTTGTAAATTACATGAATGTGCGGTCATTTGGTATGAGTTTGTTTCAAAAAGTAGATTTTCATGACCGCGACTCCATTTATCAAATATCTTGAAAGGACTATTCATGTCATTCCCTTCTAATTATTTTTGAGAACTGTGTTTTTCTTGTCAGGAATGAGACGTTTTTAATCAAAATTCTCTAATTAGAAAGTATAATATTTTATAGTCAATGATTAGAAGATGATGTTTTTTAATTGAACCATTTTTATTTTTTGATTTGAATTCTATATGTGCGAATTTTTATTTTACTATATATTTATTTATTAGTTGACTATGTTTTTTTACTTGTAGTTATTTAGAATTCTTTTTTCTTAATTCATGGGTAGTTTTAGACTAATTTAGTGTGTGTTCACAATGTAGGGGCATGTTGTTTGGTAGCAATATTTACAGGATCATCAAAATGGATAAGTGTATTTTTTCTAACAAAATTAATAGACATGTAAATATAAAAACTTTTATACTACTAAAAATTATAGATTTAATCTACTGGTATAAGTTTTCAATGGAAGTACTAAATCAATATATTCTAAGAATATTTGACAATGTTAATGATTAGAATAGCACCAAATTTTATCTTGTCTTTAAATCATTTAATTTTACTTTTATAGAGTGATTTCAAAAGAATAAAATATTATATGATGATAATTATTCTGGTGGTCTTCTAAGTGAAAAATTAGTAACGATTTTTCCGTGATTTTTTTTACTAATTCTTCACTTAGAATACCACTTAATAATCATTATATAATATTTTATTATTTTGAAAATACTCTGTAAAAGGGAAATCAAAAGATTCGGAGACAAGATTCCATTCATGGCTATTCAGATCGTCAACATTGTCACACATTCTTAGAATTTTTTGATTTGTGACATCCATTGAAAACTTATACACTAGTATATTGAATCTTGATTTTTTGGTAGTGTCAATGTTTTTATAAATACATATCCATCAATTATATTGGAAAAAAGCTTATCCCCCACTCTAATAGTCTTGTACATATGACATTGGAACAATAGGACCCTACATTACACACACACACAATCAATCTAAAAATACTAAAAAATTAAGAAAATTAGAATTCTAAATAACTGTAAATACAAACATTTATCGATAAATATAGAAATATATAGTAATAAAAAAAGTTGAACACATAAATGTCAAATAATTTAATGAAAATGTTAAAATTAAAAAATGGCATCTTATAATCATTAAGTAATAAATGTTACATTTTTTAATCAGAGCACATTGATTAAAAATATCCCATTTCTTACAATAAAAATACTAATCTTGAATTTTTTTGAAGGGAATGACATGACTGTGCCTTCCAATATATTTGATAAAAAAAGTCAAAGTTATGAGCATCACTTTTGGGATAAAAAGTCAAATCCAATGATAGTGCATTAATGTTTTTTATAAAAGAATATATTTTTTCATCACTTTTAGTTTTTTTGTAAATATTTAATTATTTACCATAAAATATTTGGGTTTTCTAAATATTTTTTATTGTGTGATTTAGTCATATTATACCACTTTTCATTTTTATTTTCTAAATTTGAATAAATTATTGATAAAATGACTTAAAAATAAATTATATATATGGATTATATTCTATTTTTAATTAATCTAGGCATTACTTCAATTATTAAATTAATTTGTTCATAGTATCCCCAAGATTTTTATAGTACAATTTTATTTTTTAAATATCTTCTAAATACACTACTGAAAATATGGCATTTATCAGTGATACAAAAGTCAATTTATAGCACTAAAAAGCACTGTTAATCTTAGCAGAGATGGGGGGTCCCTTTTATCAGCGCTAAAAAATGTTGATAAATGTTAAAAAACATTAAAATAAATAAATAAATATTTCTGCAATTTAGGGAGGGGCTTCAACAGTGCTTGAACCCCTCCTTCAACAACACCACCACCCCAGCACGCACACCCAAGCCACACCCCTAGCCTTTAACAATGCCCCCACACCCTTTAACAATGCTAACCCTTATTCTACCCATGTGCACGACCTGCCTCCCCCTGGATTCGAAGTCAGGACCTGTTGCCTACGTGCCTAAGCCTTTACCACTCCACCATATTGATTTTCTCTTCATTTATTAATATATCTCTTTATATATCTATAGTTATATTACTCATATATTAATTTATATTTATATTAATATATATATATTTAGTCATATTAATATATATATATATATATATACATCTGTATATAAACATATATATAGTTATATTTATATATAAATATATTTATTCATATATTAATATATATTTATAAGATCAGTATTAAATACGTTTATAAATATGCTTTTTTGTGCATGTTTATAAATAAATAAATACATATATACAACACACACACACAAATATATTATATGTGTATCTGTAAGTATAATTATACATATTTATATATATTTACAAATATTATATATTAATATGTATATACATATATTTAGAATATATAGATAATATATATCAGTTTTTCAATACAGACGCGCACACACACACATATATACAAGTACACATTATATTAGTATATAAATATTCATATATTTTTATTTTAAATAAAATGGATATTATTATTTTTATTTAGATAAGGCTTATATATTGAGAAATATATTTTATATGTTAATATGTTAATTAATTATTTATAAAATTAAAATTTTATGTGTGAATATATAAAAAATATGTATATCTTTTTATATATTTGACTATAAATAATAGTACATTATGAAAAACAATAACAAGCCATGAAAAGATGAAACATAGGTAAAAACTAGAGAAACCCTCAAAACCCGTAAATACAGTCAGAAAGTGAAATAAACCCTAAAATCAGGGTAACAATGAAAAATTATGATCCAAGTGTCTGTTATAGCTCTGCGAAAAGTCAAATCAAAGATCATAAAACGATAATTGATATGATAGGTGGTGGAGGCCTAATAGACAAGCATATCATAAGTTACAACTGTTTGGAAAAACAACAGGCATGACAAAAGTGCTAGAAATTGTGGCTTGAAAAACCTAACAAACTACAGAGTCACTGAATTAGGCATACATTCTGATCTAGGTTTCCATTTCATCTCTGTGACTATTCAAACCAAATCTCATAGAAGAAAATATGATATAGCAGGTGGCAGAGTCGAAGAAGACACACAGATCAGGAGTTATTACCGTTTTAAGGAAACATTGATAGGGCACTGGACATGGAAACAGGGTTTTGGAGGAATTATAATGGTTTTTGGAGTTTTAGGGTCTATGAAATAATTGTAAATTTTTTCTAGTCATCCTTATGCATATATCTCTTTTTTTCCTTTGATTTGATATGTGGTAGGGCCCAAATAGACACTCAGAGTGAAAGTTATGGTCTTTTGAAGTTGGAGTTTTTTAGAGTGGTATAACTGATCTATCTTCTATTTCATTGAAATTATCACTATTTTTATTCAATTTGTTCCTTAGTCATCTCACTATATTCAATTTTACTATTCTTGGTGCTCAAACGAACACCCGGAGCAGATGTTATCACTGTTTTTGTGAGTTACGGGTTTTTTTAGGTTTTTAAGTACTAGGAGGGTTTCTAAATTTCAAACAATCATAACATCAGATCCGTGTGTTCTTTTTCACTATACCACATATAAAATCGAATATTGTGAAAATATCTACACTCTGGGGACCACTATAACCCTTTATCATGTTCTCCAAGGCCAAAAAATGCCCATTATTTCTCCCAACAGTCATAAGTTCTTCTATGAGTGTCTTTTTTTCCATAACCTCTACTCTATGTGTCCGTTTTGCCTCTACCACATGTCAAATAGAAGCTTGTGAATAAAACTACACTTTAGTGACCATTGGAACACTTTATAATATTCTTAAAGGCCCAAAATGGACCTTAATCCCTCTAAATGGCCATAACTTTTACTCCGGGTGCCCATTTTGCGTCTACCATATATTAAATCAATTGAAAACATATTTAAAAAATATATGTAATATTTGTATCAATATCAATATACTTATATATAACTATATTATTTTTATGGGTTTTTATTTAAATATACACTTTATTAGTGTCAGGAAAAAAGATCTAGTAAAGACCCCCTTTATCATTGATTCTAAAAAAAGAACAGATAAAGGGGGATCCTTTAACAGTGCTAAGAAAAGATTTGATAAATGGGGTGCCTTTATCAGTGCTAAAAAATCACTGATAAATGGTCACTTTTAAGAATTATTTTTTAGAACTGATAAAGGCACCCCCTTTATCAGTGTTTTTTAGGGTTGTTAAAAGGTGGCACTGTGGAAACTCAATTTTGTTGTAGTGATATGAGGGAACATATTTATAATTAGTAATGTCACATGAATTGACATTCAATGATATGGGTTAGGTATTTTTTAATCTCTTCTTGAATAAGAGATTTTTTAATAGCCTAGACCTCTTCAGTTCATTACTTTATGAAAATCTGGTGTTTGAGGTGTTCTGGGAGGTCAATGCGACTTATTTCAACATTTTACCAAAATTTACAACTTTTCAATGGTATCTTATTTTACCAGTGGGTCAGTAATGGTGATTAATGAGTGACGAGTGAGCAATGGTGACTCTCAATAGTGACTCACAACGGTATCTCACCGAATGGTGACTCGCGTTGGATGTCTCACCGAACGGTAGCTCACCGAACAACGACTCGTTGAATGGTGGATCATTAAACAGTCACTCGTCTAATGGTGAGTAGTCCAATGGTGAGTCTTCCAAAAGTGACTTGTCTAATGGTGAGTCATCCAACAGTTACTCACTCTACGGTGAGTCATCCAACGACGGCTCGTCCAATGGTGAGTCATGAACAATGTTTCTAGTTTCCTACAGTTTCACCCCTTTGATGCTATATTTGATGTAGAATGCATTAAAACCTTTTTTTGGTATTTAAGTCTTATTCAAAGACCATAACTCACATCTAAATTTTACTAAGGGTTTGAGTTCCTTTATTCGGTCAAAACATGTAACCTTCACCAGGTTTTCCTTTAATGGAAAATCTAAACCGTATCTAAATCGCTTCTCCATTTAGATTTTCAAAAGAGCCAAGAAAACTTCTTCACTTGTTATTTAGTATTGTTTTTTACTTGGAATGGGATACCCATATTTCTTCCTCCCATAGGAGTCATGTGATTGAACTGAAATCCTTGGATCGTGTTCCTCTTATAGTTTTCTTGCTACATGCGCACACTCTGTTTTGGTGAAACTAGGAAGTGTCAATCCATCTTCGATATAAGGTAAGTTATACCTCTGTTATTATAGGATCCTCGATCTGTTTCCTCATGTTTCTACTTACCATGTGATGGCATATGATCTCCATGTTTCCAATGGATCTTTCTCTGCTATTGGTTCGTGCGGTGGTGTTGCGATGTCCTCGGGTGGATGCAGTCGTTGTAGGAGAGGTGATTGTGATCCATTGCATGGTCCATTCTTGTCTAAAGAACATAAGTGACCTTTTGAGGTAGGGAATTCATTGATTCTCTAGTTATTTATATGCAATTATAATGGTATCATGATTTATCCTCTTTGATCGCAAAAAAATTGACATAATAAATATTTGAACCTGATTAAAATTTGGTATCGATCGTATGTTGTTGCTTTATACTATGATAAAGATTTGTGTCTTGATTTATTATATAGTGTTATATCCATGCCTTGTTTGTTTAAAATGTTTTTCTTAATTTAAATTTTTATAGAATGAAAAGCTATAATTAATTTATAATTAATTGGATAAAGGTTTAAAGATGCATGTTTAATGAGTTCGGTTGTTGTTGTTTCTTAGGCTACCAGTAATTGAAACATATGAATAATGAATCAGTTAATTCACGATGGAATAAAATAACTAGTTGTGTTATTAAATATAATGCCTCTATGGGACTCTAGATGCATGTTTTCTTGTAAGGATGAGTGTCTTATGCTCTATATCCATAAGAGCTCGTGGTGTCAAGGATGGATGCCTTATTAAGGCCAAGATCCTAGTTGCTTTGTTTCTTTCATACTTCTTGTGACATGATGTGAGCCTATGATGGCTATTGTGGTACCTAGGGTAGGGAGGCACAGTTTTTGTGGTATTAGTTGATGCCTAGAGTAGAGAGATGCATCAATTTATGAATGTGAGTGTTGGGGAGGACACCATAAATGATGGAACGTGTTGAAGATGGGATTACCCATTGATAATAAAGTTGGATGCTTGTTGAATCTGTTGTTTTTTTATCTGCTTTACTCTTCCCACTGCTTGATGCAACTTGTTTTTTCTTATTATCCTTATAAAAAAGGCCGAGATACACAAGTTATGATACATTTTTTTTGTGTTTAGCTTCTTGAAGATGGATGGGTCCACGCTCCTCCTATAGGTGAAAAAAAATCGATGGGTAGCTCATCTACTCACCGTGTTGATCCCTTTATGTTTGGTATCATAGAATTTTTTCCTAAAATACTTGGAAATATGGAAATATAAAATGTTTAAATGTTTTTAATAAATTAATAAATGTTTAACCAATGGTCTTGGAGCTTGCTGGGATGTAATGCTAGGGTTGTATTTCTAAGAAATCGTGGACTCAGTTTGCTTATGCCCAGAGGGCATGGATCATTGCTGGAATTCTAATGAAATGTAATGTGGAAATGATAAAAGTTAATTTATGGTTAAATAATTAATTAACGTAAAGTAATATTCAGGAAAATGTATATGGTAAATTAAGGAATCTATTTAAAATGGCCACGTGCTTATAGGATATATAGTTGTAGAGTGGCAAGATGCATCAGTTTATGCATGTGGGTGTCAGAGAGGATACCAGAGATGATAGTATGAGTTGAAGTTGGGCTTACCCATTGATATGAAAATTGGATTCATTTTTAATATGTTTTATTTTTATCTATTTTACTCTCCACACTGCTTGAGGAAACTGGTTTTTCTTACTATCCTTCCAAAAGAGGTGAAGACGTGTAGGGCAACGATGTGCTCTCTGTGTTTACCTTATCATGGATGGATAAATCTATGATCCTATTATAGGTGTCATAGACTAGACATGTATCTCATATACTCACCATATTGAGCCCCTTGTGTTTGGTTTCATATAATGTTTTCCAAAAATACCTAGAAATATAGAAATTTGTAAAGTGGTAATGTTGTTAATAAATGAATAAATGTTTAACCCATGGGGTTGGAGCCTGCTGAGATGCAGTGTTGGGGTTGTCTTTCTGAGAAATATTGGACTCAGTTTTCTTATTTCAGTAGGGAATGGATTTTTGTTGGAATTATAATTAAATGTAATGTTGAATTGATAATTGTTAATGAATGGTTAAAGAGTTAATTAACATAATGTAAAATTGATGAAAAGGGATAAAATAACTTAATGAAGCTCTTCAAAATGGTGTGTGATTATAGGATATTTATTTTTAGTAGTGGAAGCTGAGAGTATGAGAGATATGACTTTAAATTGAGTATAATATTAGGTTATTCCCATAGTGTGGTTGTGATCTATATTATATAATGTACTTTTTGTGTTTCTATATGATACTCTACCCTGTCGGTTAGTCCAACTAACACCTTGAGGATTCTGAGACTAGGGGGGTCTTTTATCCAACATCTCAGTGGGAGGATGAATGTATGAATACCCTCTTTGACCCCACACTATTCTCTTGGTAGTTACTTGTGATGGTATGAAAGATAGTTGGTTTTCCCTATATTTGTGTGTCGAGTGTTGTAATGGATTGTGGTTATCTCACACACATATAATCTAGATACAATATCCTATAGACTACTATAGGTGTTGTAACATGTATAGGATACGATGACTCGAGGATCCTTACACATTATATGAGATGTAATGGCTTGGGGTATAATACCTAATGTATGATACATGCAATGCGAGCTGTCATGGCTCTTAGAAAATACCTGGTTACTCTTGGTTACATGGACATGGTGGTGAGTTACATGAGGTGCATGTTGTGGTGATTTACCCAGGTGTCTTCAGGTATCCTTTTTGAAGAGAGATTCTCAGGACGTGCAATGCTGGGGAAAAGTGAAAAAATAGAGGGTAAGTGGTAGTGGGATACCCTTGATATTCTTTATTATGTTATATACTCTTGTATGTGATACTTGGTGAGAGTATCCATAGTGAGGCTGGAAACATAGTATAACTAATTAGGTGACGAGTTAGTTTCACTTGTTGTTCACTATGGTTTAGAATATATTCTTTAGTTTTTCATGGGAGGATCCAAGGAGGATCCAACTGAGTATACTGTTATACTCACCCTATGTTATATAAACTATTTTTCATGTTAGTTGGAGCAGTTTGGAAATCAGGCTAGTTACTACTAGCTTGGGGCATTTTAGGAGTAGTTTGGGCTTCGTGGTTGCTGCCTTTTTACTTATTTTGGTATTTATAGTTTTTATTTTCATTTTTAATAGTTCTTGTAAGACATTACACATGTGCACTTGGGTTTCTTTTACTTTTTAGTCCGAGCAGGAGTTGGTTGGTTTCTATCTTATCTCTCTCTTTCTCATGTGTTCTATTAGAGGGTAATGCTTCCCATATGTGTGTTTACTATATTCTTAGTGATAGTTTCCATTATAGTGTCTATTGGAGGTAGGACTCAGGTTTCATTATCTTTGTTTTATCATTACCGGCCTAGAATAGGTACATTTTTTGGGGAGTGGGTCATGAAAGAATGGTATCAAAGATCTGGTTGAGGGATAGGATGAAGTTTGAAGTTAGGCACAGGTGAGGTTTCATGGGTTGGTAGGTCAAAACTATCAATTATGTTTAGAAATCATTGTAAACATGGGATACCAGATGAGACATAGATATTTAGGGCTTCTTGTGATCTCATGCACGAACCTTCATATTTATATTGGTTTTTAAACAAGGGGATACTTGTTGCAGGGTAGAGAACAAGGAAAGGATCATTCATCATTATTCATTGCACCTGTGTTTAAATGGGTAGACCATGGGAAAGGTTAAAATAAAATGAATAAAAAAAATAATTAGTTAATGTTAAAGTATTCCATATTCCAGGTTTTGGAGATATAACTATTTACCACTTTTTAGGTATGGATCCAGGTCAACGTCCTTGTCAATTTCACGCAAAAGATGTACTGCAGGTTACACTAGAAGATTTTCGCAAAGTAGAGGTTGATGACGATGACACTTGGAGGAGGAAACTCCAAAAATTTAAATGTTAGATTTTATTGAATTACGAGGGCTCCGTTTCAGATGCAGCTGTGAATGATTGGTTGGAGGAGCATGAGATATCCTTTAGTTTGATTCATTCTCAAAAGTAGCACTGGGTATCGTTTTTCATGACTATGTTGCATGGGGTAGCGAGGTAGTGGTGGTTCTTGTTCTTTAGGAATCACAAGGAGTTGACAATCTCGTGGGAGAAGTTCTGAGAGCATTTCAGAGATGAGTTTCTTTCTTTGACTGTGAAAGTGACTAGTTGCTAGGAGATACTTACCCTTCATCAGGGGAGATCCAATGTGCGGGAGTTTAGAATCCATTTTTGGAACCTTCTACAATATGCTTTAGACCTGTTTCCAGATACGAAGGTCAGAGCAAGGAATTTCTATGAGGCTTTGTGTCCTAAGATCTAGCATCGAGTGACTCTATTTATGTTGAAGTCATATATTAAGGTGCCGGAGAGGGTATAAGTCATTGATAGGAAGTTAGAAAGAACCAGGTCGTTATGATATGGGATTCATCAGGATTCCTCATGAAGCAGAGCTATGGTCTTGGCTTCCCAGTTTTTAGGACAGAAGAGTTCCCGTTTGGCTAGGGGTAGGTCCTTGCCCTCAATGTCTCGTTTCTATGGGGGTAGTGACTCTCAAGCCTATACTAATGGATTAAACACTTGTTTTTCTTGTGGAGGCTGAGGTCATTAATGAAATGATTACCCAAACCTTCTAAACAGTCATCGTGTGCTAGGTTTTTCTATTTAGGTTCCTTCATTGAGGTAGTTTCGGCTAAGAAAACAACATTAGATTACACCAGATTTGAATCAGTAGAGAGAATATGGGGCTAGAAGAGCACAACCTCGAGATGTTCCTAGTCCTCAGAGAGCAGAGCAAAGCCATGGAGGTGGTCTTTAGTAGGGTCATAGAGGTCGTGGAGAAAGTCAGGGTCATAGTCATGTGTTAGCGTTGATAGGGCTAAGCGATCCAGACATCATTCGAGGTACCCTTTTCTTGTTTTCTACTTTGGTGCATGCCTTGTTTGATTTAGAAACAATGAACTCTTTCATACCACCTACCCTTTTCTATGCCATGAGACTTGAGGTTGAGAGGCTTTTAGTGTCATTGGAATTGACTACATCAGTTGAAGGTCGAGGTGACTTATTTGAAGTATGTAGAGACTATGAGCTAGTGTTGGGGAAACATCACTCTTGGGGAGATTTCCTATGTTTAAGAATATAAATATATGATTTCATCTTAGACATGAATTGGTTGTATTCATTTTAGGAAATCATGGATTGATTCTAGAGGCAGATGATGTTCTTTGATGATGATAGAGATCCAACAATGTTTGTTGGTGAAAAATACCCTCAGATGGGTTAGAGGAATGTTCCATAATTCTTAACCTTGATGGCTAAGATGATGTTGAGTTCATCAGAAATTTAACAGTTTTCATTTACTAGGTCATGGAAGAGTTCCATGATGTCTTTCCATACGAGGTTGTAGTGTTACCCGCCTCAACGGGAGATCGATTTTGGGATTGAACTACAACCATGATTTTCATTTATCTTGATGTCTCCGTATAGTATGGTTCCTTATGAGTTTCAAGAGCTGCGTATATATCTTGATGGTCTGTTGCGGTGCAGTTTCATTTGGCCAAGCGTGTCATCATGGGGAACACTAGTTTTTTTCATGAAGAAGGCTAATGATAGTTTGCAGATGTGTGTTGATTATAGTCACTCATACCGAATCTTTATCTATTCGATCAACTGAAGGGTGAAAGTTGGGTCTCGAAGATTGATTTTTAGTCAGGATATCATCAGATGCATGTGAAGTATTATGATATCCTGAAGACTGCTTTCCATTGTCTTCATGGGAATTATGAGTTTTCTGTGGTGTCGTTTAGTGTGACAAATGTTTCAGCTATGTTCATTGGGTAATAAAGACTGTGTTTTTTGAGTTCCTAGATAAGTTCATGGTGATTTTCATAGACCATATCCTTGTGTTATTCATGTATGAGGAGGAGAATGTGAGGCATATGTATGCTGTTTTGGGAGTTCTTTGCCATGAGAAGCTGTTTTGGAAGTTGTATAAGTGTGAGTTTTGGGCTTAAGAAGTCTGTTTCTTAGAGAATATTGTATCCCAGTAGGGAGTAGCTATGGATACATCAAAGATAGAAGAATTTTTGTCTTGGGAACCCCCCAAGATAGTGGAATATGTGCAAAGTCCCCTCAGTATCGAAGGATATTATATAAGGTTCATATCCAATTTTTATTAGGTTGTGACTCCTTGGACAGTGTTTATGAGGAAGGAACTAGAATTTTTGTGGACTGATCAATGTCATGAAACTTTTTAGTATATAAAGGAGAAGTTTTTCAGTGCTACGGTTCTTCTTCCTCCAATAGAAGGAGTTTAGTTTGAGGTTTTATGGGACGATTCACGTTTGTGGTTAGGTTGTGTTATGATGCAGTAGAGGTCATTCATTTCTTATGGGTCTTTTCATTTTCATCCCCATGAATGTAACTATTCCAAAAATGATCTTGAGTTGGTGACAATGGTGTTTTCCCTAAAGTTGTGGAGACATTACCTCATTGATGAGCATTTTGTGGTCTTCACCGATCATAAGAGCCTATGGTACATTTTCTCCCAGCATGACTTAAACTTGTGACAACATTGGTGGATGGAGTTCTTACAGGATTAAAACATCATAATTTCATGAACACCTAGAAATGGGAGTGTTGTAGCAGATGCACTAAGCAATAATTCAAGTAGTGATGCGGTGTGTGAATCAGATGATTCCAATAGAGTGATGGAAGAAATTTCAGAATTACATCTGGATATGAGAGAAGTTGGAGGGGGGGGGGAGTGGTTTTATTTTTCAAATGATGGTGTAATCATATCTGGTGAAATAGGTAGAAGTGTCCTAGTTGGGGGATCATGAGGTGTAGGTCTCGAGAGACTGAGTTGTTTATGGAAAGGACCCTAAAGGTTGGTTTGGGGATGAAAAACACAAGGTGTTATTTCAGGAAATGATTTTCATTCCTTTGGTGTCAAATGAGATGGTTCTCAGAGAGTTCCATATTTCACCCTTAGCGGTACATCCTGAAATGAAAAAGAGGCATCGAGCTTTGAGAGGCCAGTTTTGGTGGTCTGGGTTGAAGCATACAATTGTAGAGTTTTTGTATAGATGTTTGGTTTTCCAAAAGGTGAAGGATGAGCACCACATTCCCGGTGGTTTGCTCCAGCCATTAGATGTTCTTAAGTGGACGTGGGAGGACATCTCAATGTACTTTGTTACCAGTATACCTTGAGATAAGGGAGGCTATGACACTATATGATTGGTAGTGGATCGTTTAATGAAATCAACCCACTTTATAGAAATCAAAGAGTCGAGCTTAGTGGAGGTTTTACTGAGGAAATATCTAGAGGGGGTAGTGAGACTCCACGGGTTCCTGAGGATGGTCATTTTGGACCGAGATCCTTGTTTTACCACCAGGGTGTGGAGAGGTCTCTAGCTTGATTTTGGTTCTCAACTATTCCATAACACTACTTTTCATCCGTAGATGGATGGTCATATAGTACATACTATATAGACTCCTGAAGATTGAATGAACTCTTGTGTCTTGGATTTTGGAGGTCCATGGATAAGGCACTTACCCTTGGTATATTTCTCTTACAACAAAAGTTTTCATTCCACCATCATTATAGAGACATTTGAAGCCTTGTATGGATGACCTTTTTGTTCTCTATTATGCTAGACTGGTGTCAGAGAGTCAAAAATTCTTAGTCCAGAACTCGTACAGAGTATGACAGAGATTTTTTGGGTGATTTGTGAGCAGATGAAGGATGCACAAGATCTTCATAAGTCCTATGATGATCATATGAGGAGACCTATGTAGTTTTACATTGGGGATTAGGTGTTTTTAAAGGTTACTCCTCATCATGGGTGGAGAAGGTTTGGTCGTGGGAGTAAGGTTTCTCTCCGGTTTGTTGGTGATTTCAAAGTGTTGGATCATGTTGGAGCCATGGCGTATCATGTAGCAGTTCACCCATAGCTGAGGTGGATACATGATGTTTTCCATGTGTCTCAGCTCCATCATTATCTTCACGATTATTATCATATCATCAATTGGGCGAGATCAATGTTGACGTTAATGAGAGTTTCGAGGAGCTGCCTGTGGAGATCTAGGATCACCATGAGAAGGTGATGCGCATGTGTGCTATCCCCTTGGTTCATGTCTTGTGGTGGCACAGTGGCATGAAGGAGAGTATTTGAGAACATGAGTCATATATACATGTTCAGTACCCAGATGGGTTTGATGTTTAGATCTTCTCTTATAATGTTGTTCATTGGTGGTTGTAGACCCTTTCCGTTTTTGAGATGAATCTCTCTTTTTGCTTGTTTCAGCTTGCTCTATTTTGAGAGGTATCTCCCCCGGGAGAGTGTTTAGGAGCTGGTTCTGGTTTTGACATGGGTTTTCATTGTTCTTTATAAAGTTGTTTAGATCCTATGATGGCAAGAGCTTTGAGAGGTATCTTGGAGGGTGGTTGTTCAGACCATTTTTTCAGTTTCCTCTCTATGTTGGTTTTGGATTCTTGAGGTTGATAATAGTTTGAGAGGCATCTCATGTAATGGAACAAACCTCTTCGGTCCATTATGTTTCAGAAATATGGTGTTTTAGGTGTTCTGGGAGGTCAAGGCGACTTATTTCAACACTTTTTCAAAATTTTGTGTTTTCTAACAGTAGCTTGTTTCACTAGTGGGTCAGGAACAGTGAGTCAAGAGCGGTGAGTTAGAACATTGAGTTAGCAATGGTCATTCTCAATGGTGACTCGCGATGGTAACTAACTAAAAAGTGACTCACAAATTGTGGCTCACTGTCCGGAACCAACTCAGGTTAACCCTGAACTGGTCGCCCAAGTCAGCCTGTGATAAGGCCTAAAGGGCATTCTCGATCCCCATGGGATGACATCTAGTGTCAAGCATCATTATAAACCAGTTGAGAATGATTTGGATCATAAAAAAATGGATAAATAAAAATAAACTAAATTAAATAGATAAATAAAAGAATATGAACTGAGCGAAGTGGTTGTGAAAAAAGGAATAAACTAAGAATGAGACATACCTCAAGTGACCTCTTAGGTCACCACACAACATACAACACACTCACTACAAGAGAGATCCAAATCTAGACCATGAAACTGAAAAGATAAATTAGGTGTGAGCATCGAGATTCTTAGTAGGAATTCCAAAGTACAACTCCATATGCCCTTACCTTAAAAAAACCCAAAATGTGCTAGTCTAAAAATAAAACATAATAAAATAATGTTTTTCATTATTTTCAAATTCATGTAACAAGATTTCATTTTCAATAAAATAATTTCTCTCCCACATCATTTTCAGAATAGTTTCAAGAATTCATTAACATTTCAAAATGAAAGGAGACCAATTTTGAATAAAAATATGGTTTTCAAAAAAGGGGGAACATGCATGAAACAAATGAATTGAAAATCATATCATAAGCACTATGGGAAATCCCCAATCATATAGTGTTAGTTGGGGACCCAGGATCCTTATACCTGAGTGAAAAGTGGTGTAGCAACCACATTGTACTATGTTCTCGTGCACGATCCACTAGTAGGGGACACACCCACAACCTAGTGGTCTCTAATCAATCATCATTATGTTTAGTTAGTGTTGTAAGTGTAAATATTTCTTGAAAAAACTGGGACAAACCACTTCTGTATCATTTAGCGTACTTGTCCTAGTCTGACCAACTAGATACACAAGTTTTCCATGTGATCCATTTCAAGTAGTGATGAGTTTTTATCTGGAAAACATATATGAAATTCCCATTTTCTTTACTCAAAAACATATCCAAACTCTCAACGCTGATCTACCTCCTTGAGTGCATCTCCCTTTATAAGTCACAAAACAAAGCATAAGCCTCTTCACTAGGAACATATCACAAATCACACATTTAACATACACATCATGTTTCTAAAACAACGAGGCATGCCTAAAGATGGATTTTCCAATTTCAAAAACCATTTTCAAGGTGCCAAATGGTCCTCATTAATTCAAAAATAATAACCTCTCTTTAGAAAACACGCTTACCCAATAATTTCACATTCTAAATCTATTTCAAGTTCCAATTAACAAGAAAGGCTTCACACATTTTAAAACAACTTGAAACCATGATTAAAGCTAAGAAACCCATTTAAGAAAGGTAAATAACTCTTTAACCTTGAATTGACGTCAAAGCCCATACACTTTTCCTAACTTACCAAATAGTGGAGTTTCCCCTTTTTAAAATCACACAAGAATACATATTCATTTAAATTAACTTTCACAACTAATATACACACCAAAATTTTTAGAAATACCCTCAAAACACCTAGAACCATTATAGAAACTACTTCTGAGTATTTAAAATGTTAATCATTCTAAAATAAGACTGGGGTCATATTTTAATGAAAAGTAAACATGTCAACACTTAAAAGAGAACATGAAAAATGAAGGAAATACCAACATCAAGCATCACTATCACATTTCATAGCATTCAAATACTATTTAATATTAAAGAAAATAATTTTTAAAACACTCCACCAATTAAAGAATTCAATTTAAAGGTATAGGAATAGAGGACCTACACCAAGGTGGAACCAAACCGAACATTCAGACTATGGTTCTTTCTAACTAAAAGCTACTACTCCCCCACTGAGAATATGCACCTTCACATACATATAATGTCACCTAGACCCTATGCACACATCTTCATGGCCATGAACATGTGCAAGGGGATCCTTACATATATGCTTATATGGATATACTAGTTTTCACTCACCTATGCATGAATTTTTCATATATATACATAGGAAAACCTTTCCCCACACATGTATTTCACTACCATGGGTGAATTTACACATAATAGGGGAACCAATATATATATATATATATATATACACTTACCTTTGCATGTGCAGGCAATTCGCCTTAGAATCTGGTGAGTAAAACCCACCTCAAGGATGATCCAACAAACTGGAAATAACACTGGTGTCTAAAAAAAATAGTAGAAAGGTTTAATTCACTCAAAGAATAATACTAGGAACCCATAAACTACAAAATCAATAAATTAAAATTGAGTGACAATAAGAACGAAAGAAAAACCTTACCTCGAAACATTGGTGGTGAACCAAAACGCCCCGAACCACCACGTCTTCGGTGGAAGTTATCGGAATACACAGAAGGGAGTCTGGATAGACCTTCAACACCACCTTACAATGGAATCAACAAAGAAAATTGGAGTTAGTTCGTACATAGGGTTCAACCGAATTTCATAGGTCAATGGAGATTCAAAAATCCGGCCATAAATAGAGAGGAGGAGTAGTATGGAACCATACCTCAAATCTTCAGATAATATTCGTGAAGAAACAGATGAATAAAATGACATTTGGAGGAGGCCAAATAGTGGTGCGTCATGCAGCTAAGGAGGGGCTTAGGCCAGGGGTGTGTGATGTCATAGGGAGGTCGCACAGAGGGGTGAATGGGATGGTGTCTAGGGAGTTTATTGGAAGGGGGAGGGGGTTCCGGTCAAGGGAGTAGGGAAGTGTGCTACATGAAGAGGGAGGGAGGGGCCACGTGACACATAGGGGGGGGGGAGTGAAATGTGGGAGAAGTAAATAATAAAGAAAGAAAAACATAAAATAAAAGAAAATAAGGAAAAAGAAAAAGAAAACATAAAAAAATATATAATAATAATAATAATAGTAATAATTTTTAAAATAATAATATTATCATTATTATTATTACTATTAAAACATTATTTTTATTTTATTTTAATTTATTCATATTATTTAATTTTTAAAAATCTTCAAAACCATGCACAATTTGGTCGCACAGTTTTTAAACCGTTCTTCAGCCATTCACATCTATTTAAGAACCCAAAAATTTAGAATTTAAAACTAGTTTGATTAGAAACTGAAAATAAACACCAAATATAATTAAATAATTAGTAAATCATGGTCAGGGTGTGACACTCGCTAAATGGTAGCTCACTAAATGGTGACTCGCCGAATGGTATCTCACTGAAGAGTCAATCGTCTAATGGTGAGTCATCCAATGGTGAGTCATATAATGGTGAATCATCCAATAGAGAGTCATCCAATGGTGACTCATCCAATGGTGACTCATCCAACAATGAGTCATCCAATGGTGAATCGTCAAATGGTGTGTCATTCAACGGTGACTCGTCTAATGGTGAGTCATGAATAATGTTTCTAATTTCCTATAGTTTTGCCCCTTGGAAATTATGTTTGATATAAAATTCATTCAAATATAATTTAAGGGATTTAAGTCCCATTAAAATCTCATAACTCCTATCTAAATTTTCTCAAGGGATCAAGTGCCTTTATTAAGTAAAAACATGTAATCTTGATCAGATTTTCCTTTAATAGAAAATCAAAACTGTATCTAAATAGCTGCTCTATTTAGATTTTCAAAAGGGATGAGATACCTTTTGACCTTGTTCATCCTTCTTATTTTTCATTAATATGGGACACCAAGAGTTATTCCTCCCATAGCAGTCGTGAAATCAAACTGCAATCCCTAGATCGTGTTCCCCTTGGAGTTTTCCTGCTACATGCGCTCCCCCTATTTGGGTACAACTAAGAAGTATCAATTCTTCTTCGATATAAGGAATGTTATACCTCCATTATTATGGGTTTTTTGATATTCTTCCTCCCATTTCTCCTTTCTATGTGATGTAATGTGATATCCATGTTTCTAATGGAGCTTTATCAGTTGTTAGTTGGTGCAGTGGTGTCGCGACATCCTCAGGTGGATTCAATAGTTGTGTGAGAGGTGATTGTGATCCTTTGCGTGGTCCGTTCTAGTGTGAAGAATGTCAGTGACCTCTTTAGGTAGGGGATTCATTTATTATCTAGTTATTTATGGTAAATCATAGATCTAGTATGATTTAACCACTTGGATCGCAACAAAATTGACATAATAAATATTTGAACCAGATTAATGAATTGGTATCGATCGTATGTTGATTTATACCATGATAACAGTTTGCCTCTTGATTTGTAAGATAGTCTGATATCTATGCCTTTATTGGTTATAATGTTGTTTTTGATGGAAATTGGTAAAGAAAATAAAGTCATAATTAATTGATAATTAATTAAATAAAGGTTTAAAGATACATGTTTAATGAATCTGATTGTTGTTGTTGTTTCTTAGCTTACTCATAGTTAGAACCTGTGAATAATGAATTTGTTAATTCAATATGGAATAAAATAACTAGTTGTGTGATTAAATATAATGCCTTTATGGGACTCGAGTTTCCCGTTTTCTTGTAATTATGAGTTCCTTGTGCTCTAGAACCATGAAATCTCTTGGTGTTAAGGATGGACGCCTTGTTTAGGGCCAAGTTCCTAGTTTCTTTGTTTTTTTATCACTACTTGTGATGTGATGTGAGATTGGGATGGATGATCCTAGATGGCTATTTTGGTACACGGGGCTAGAAGGCCCAGTTTTTGTGCTAACAGTTGAATCCTAGAGTGCCGAGATTCATCGTTTTATGCATGTGAGTGTTAGTGAGGACACCTACGATGATGAAATGGATTGAATATGGGCTTAACCATTGATATGAAATTTGGATGCTTATTGAATATGTTGTTTGTTTATCTGCTTTACTCTCTCCACTGCTTGAGGAAACTAGTTTTTCTTACTCTCCATCCAAAATAGGTGAAGACACGTGGGGTATTCCATGTGCTTTCCATGTTTAGCTTCTTAAGGATGGATGGGTCTATTCCCCTGCTATAGGTAACAAAGCCTCGATGGCATACTCACCTTGTTAAGCCCCTTGTGTTTGGTATATTAAATTTTTTTCCTAAAATACCTAGAAATATTGAAATATGGAAAGTGGTAATGTTGTTAATAAATGAATAAATGTTTAACCCATGGGGTTGGAGCTTGCTGGGATGAAATCCTTGGGTTATATTTCTGAGAAATCATGGACTCAATTTTCATATGATTGGATGGCATGGATATTTTATGGAATGCTAATGAAATGTAATATGGAATTGATAATGGTTTATAAATGGATAAACAATTAATTAACGTGAAATAAAATTGATGAAAATGGATAAAGTAACTTAATGAAGCTCTTTCAAATGGTTGTGTTCTTATAGGATATATAGTATTAGAAGTGGCATTTGGGAGTCCGAGAGACATGAGGTGAAGTTGATTCTAATACTAGGTTATGACCATAGTGTGGTTTTGATATATATTATATAATTTACATTTTGTGTTTCTATATGATACTCCACCCAGTCGGTTAGAGAAACTAACACCACGGGGATTCTGAGACCTAAGGGTGTTTTTCCAAACATCTCAGTTAGAGGATGGATGAATGATTACTGTAACACCCCAGGTAAATAAAGAATATGACATCTTTATATTTATCCATATTTGTGAATAAAATATTAATATTACTTTAAAGGGGATGCTATGCTCGATGGCGTACCCAATACGCAACAATGAGTTTCTTGGGAATCTTACGTTGCACTCTAATAATAAAATAATATTATTTTAAATGGTAGTTAACGCCTAGCCATTGTAATGGAGGGAATGAATAGAACTAACTAAAAAAATGATTGTATATGTTTGTCAAATATTTTTACTCTTTACAATAAATGTTATAGGATTAAAAATGCAAATGAATCCAGTTTTTAAGCGTAAACATTCTAATATTCTTTAAAAGGTCGATTAACCGCCTTTTGATGGCGAACCCCTTTTAAATCCACTTTTTGAAAATTTTATAAGATCTATTTTTCAAAATAAACATATTATTTATGATTGGGACATTTAAATTTACCTTGGGTTAATTTTTGGTATTTTATTGACAATGTTCATTTTTCAATGAATAGTGAAAAATACCGCATTTTACATCAAAACTGCGTTTTCATATAATTTAAATATATGGTTATATTATCTTATTAATTTGTTTTAAAGTGTAATTAGAATATATTTTTACCATTTAATTCAATGATGTTCATTGGGATTAATTTCACTTTGGAATTAGGCATAAACAAGTGCCAAACTTTTCATAAATATTGTTTCTAAAAAACCCGCAAATGTTTTGACAACGGGAAGTTTTTTTAAATTAATTATTGCAATTTATGTGTTTGTAATTTGGTAAAATTAATTACATATTTGGAATCAGAAGGTCCAAATTATTTAATTAAGACTCTTTTGTTTTTGGACATTATGAATAGTAACGACGGTAATTATCTTTAATTATTTTGATTAATGAGTAATCGGGTAGTTAAAGATAATAAGATAATATAATAATAATACAAAATTACCACAAAATGTGTCCTAAGGCTACTGGTTTTTTCATGGCCAACCATGGGATGCCTTTTTCTAAACTTGAGGGCCCCATGGAATCACTTTTGTGAGAAAGTGACTTTTTATCTTTTTATTTTTAAAAAATGCTAAATGTAACAAAGAATGTATCACCTAAGTAAAATATTTTTAATTTTGTCTACATAAATGATATTTTGGACTATAAATATTAATTGGAAAGATAAAAGTACTTTCTACATCATAGTATTTTTTTTTATAATTTTTAGACATTAAATAAATTAAATTATTTATGACATCATGATGATGCAGCGATGACCTCATTATTTAACGATTTAAATAAAATGGAATGATAATGTAAAATATAAGACCTAAACATGTCCAAAACCTATTGGATGGGTGGATTTCGAACCCTTATCACCTTATCCTCGAAACATACCAATGTTGGACCAATAAAATCCGAAAATCATTTGAAAATAAAGTTACATTTTATACCTTTCCAAGAGTGCCCCTCCTTTCCTCTTATAAAAGGCCCCCACCTCTACCTCTTTACCCACACTTCCAAAGCCTTTGGCTCGGCCAACCCCTGACCATTTCATCTCTCCACATCCCTCTATAAATCCTTGAAGCCTCACTTGGGCAGAATCTTTTCCAATGAAGCCTTTGAGCTCAAATCAAAGGAAGTTACCCGATTTAAAGGTAATGTCTTCACTTGTGTCCTTTTGTTTTATTTTGCTTCGCCAACACCCTAAACTCTTTTTATTCATTTATTTTGTAAAAAATCCAGTATCTTAAATATACTAGGATGTTGTTATAAGAAGGATTCGAGCTACACTTACACACACCTACATCTAATGGTTAAAGAACATACTGTTTCCGTGGATGGCGAATTTCTGCCTCCCGAAACGATGATTGTTCAACATTCTTTTAACACCTTCAAAGGTGGCCATTAAGATGTCACTATATTTATATATGATATATAATATGTTTATTTTTTCCTTAATCTTATGTATTTTTCATTTATGGCATACCTTTATGGTTTCCATTATGGGTAAACGTGATATCTTCATTTTAGGAAGTGCGGACTACCACCCCCTCAAAGTGATTTGATTCGTTAATGCCATATGTGGGACGTATAAAGGATGGAATTAATGGTATTACATATGTTATCCTACTGTAATTATAGTATACCTTTATATCTTTATTATTTCATTCAATTGAATTCAAAAAAAAAAAGAAATGAAAGTAGCGTTCATGCGTACGTACGGCTTACCGTCTCCATAAACGGTACATTTCATTTCTTATCTCCAAATGTTATGTACTATTATAAGTACATATATATAATGGATATATATGTAATATATTACATCTAAATTATCGGTATCATTCTGGAATTATAATATATATATCTCTCATTTTGTTTTAATTCCATTAATATGGAAAAAAATGAAAGTAGCGTTCATGTGTACGTACGACCTACCGTCTCCATGAACGATGCTTTTAATTTTTTATCTCCAAATGCTATGGAATAGTATAAAATGAATATATACTGGATATATATGATATTTAAAACATAAATACTATTCTGGAGATGATGTACCTATAACTACATGGGAAATTCGTTTCCAACAAGTTCAATTTTTACTCATGTACTGAACATCGACAAAAACGTCTGATACGAACTCACTTTATTAACCAATTATTATAACATTATAATATGTGATATTAACTGAATAATAATATTTAAATTAGGTCCTTAAGCAATTATAAATTGACCAAATTTTATTATTCAGGAGATTAAAGAACGATCGAGTCATGTCAGACACGAGGTAAGGGATCCTACTCCTCTCTTTCTTTTTAAGTACACTCTTTTATGTCATTCCTTTTAAAGATCGTATTTATTGTTATTGGGATATTATATTATATTAATATTACTGTAATTTTTATGTTCATATTATGAGAGACCCTATTCCCTCTCATCAATCCATTTTGAAGTTTTAAGTGGCGCCGTTAGGCTGCCGAGTTTTCGTAAGGGATTTTTCATCTCACTTTTATTCCCGTGAGATTTATGCTACATTTTCCACAATTTCCTTTGAGTGGTGTACGTACTAACCATTATTATACACTTTTTGTAGTATAATTTTATTTATGGGTGTTCAAATATTCATTGTATGACCCTTCTTCCATGGGGTGTACATTTCGGAAGTTACCCAACTCGGTAAGGGGACCTTTCACCCTCCACTTTTTAAAAGACTTCTTTTGTTATGTATTTTAATTCACATACTATTATGTTGGGATATGTTCTTTTATATCCTTATTGATGTAAATTTTATGTCCAAGTGATGATATTCCCTTTTTATCTCTCATCAACTCATTTTCTGAATTTTGAAGTGATGCCGTTAGGCTGTCGAATTTTACCAAGGGAACTTTTTAACCCAATTTCGATTTCTTTGGGTTCAACATGTAGTTATTGAATATGTCATCCTTTGAATATGTTTGTGAATGACCTTTTATTGTTTTACAATTAATATCCTCTTATATTGGGTGTATTTATATTTGTCACACATAATTTTGAGATTGATTTATCCTTAATTTAAGGATACCTTCTTTATAAGGGATTTCATCACATTTGACATTTCTATTGAGACTTCATTGTTGTTATGCACCAATTCACTCTTATATGGTGTATATACTATCCTTTGGAATATTATATCATGAATCCTTTTATTCTCATGATATTATAAAGTTCTGACTAAATGTTATTCCTCAATTATTGTATTCAAGTGTCTCTAATTTTGGTAAAACCCCTTCAACCAAAATATCGCTTTAAATGTTTTAATTATTTGTTCTTATTAATATCCATGTTTTCAAAATGGTTTTAAGGATTTATTTATATGGATATTAATGGTTTAAAATTTTTAAAGCTTTAAGGTGGTATGGGACAGTTTGATTCAAAAATCTCTTTATTAAATGTTTTAAATGGTTTTGGAAATGGTTTCTTTTTGAATGGATTCATTATTTCAATATACTAAAATTTTATATTGTGGTTGAAATGTGGAAATGTTATGCTTCCTTTATGAATGTTTTATGTGATACGTTTATGTCATGGTTCTTGGGCATTGTTATGAAAATGGGTGGTTCCGTGATAAACTAAGGGTGGGTGAGCCCGATATAGCTCTCCAATGCATTGGGTAATGCGAAGGAGTGAAACGTTAAGGTTTCTCTGAAGAGATTTAGGGAATATACTGTGGTGGGTATTCCAAACATAACCAAGAGGGTTACTACCTACGTAAGAATGTTATGAATGCCTCAAGTTACCTTTTATGTCTTATGATTTCTATGATTTATTCATGATTTGATGAGGTATGTTTAAGTGCCTATGTTTTATGGGTAAAGTATGATTTCAATTATTATGTATATATGAAATCATGTTTCCTTTCCATATTTTTATAACCCTTACTGAGCTTTTTATGCTCATCCCAAGTTTTTTTTGAAATGTTTTTCACAGGTCAAGGGAAAGGTACATGATATGATGATAGTGTCAAGGAAGTTTCAAGAAAGAATCCATGTTAAATATGTTTCCATTGACGAAAAAAAATGAATACTATCTTTTATGTAACCACTTTGTTTAATTGTGGAATGTAATGTAAGTTTTATGATCTAATTCTCTAAAAATCTAAACCTGAAAAGATTCTGAAAGTGTAATCTTGTAATAACTCAAGATTAAGTAAGGTTTAAGGCTGGGGCCTTATAGTTGGTATCAAAGGTCGGTTTAGATAAATTTAGAGGTTAGGGTATCCTCTAAGCATAAGTGACATTACCATAATGGTTAGGATTTCAGAAAGAGTACTAGTTTTAGATAAAGTGAATGAGTAAGTATATATTAGTGTTTATCTTCCTCATTAGTACATGATGGTTTTGTTGATATACTCACACTGAAATTTCTGTTTTTAGTGAATGGATGGATCTAGCAGGCACCAAAGAGACAAAAGGTTTGAAGGAAATTGTGGTGGTTCTCTGATTAAGATACTAGAAAAAATGGGGGATTCAATGAGGAAACTCGTGGTTGTTCTAAACCAACTATCAAGGAGTCATGATCAACCACTAGAACCTTGGTATGATCTGTAATGCATCATGTATGAGATGACCAATCGATGTGGAAGTTCAGGTAATAATTACAAGGGTAACCATTAGAGTTTATATGATCCTTACTTTTGAGGTAATTATGGGTTATTATATGTTATGATGGAAAATGAAAGGAATGAGATAAACTTGAGGTTAAAATATGTTATGATCATTTTTGAAGATTTTATCTCATTTTGGGGAATGTTTTAAAATTATATAGTTTTGGAAAAAGGACAACACACATACCGTGTGACAACTCGTCGCGTCGGATAAAGATGCGGGAATCGAACCCACAACCAAAGTGCGACTGGTATTTATCGCCTACCACTGGACTACGTGAAGTCCCTGGTTATTTTGACAAATTCTTTTTAGTTAGATGATTTTAGGAATTAAGAGTAAGTTGATTTTGGGTTATCTATGGAAATTTATTAACATATCATGGAGGATATGTGATTAGGTTAATTACTTTTCAATACGAGACTTTAAGAGCAACTGATGTTGTTTGGAGATAAATGTTACGATTTTACTTGGAAGACTATGAGACTAAATCCTTCAAATATTTGGGTTTCAATCTTATTTTGGTTTACTTTGAAGAATTTTATGGATAAATTGATTATTTAATGGTCCTCATTGATCTTTGGGGTTTTTTGGACAAATTTTGGAGATTAAGAATAGATTTTATTTTTATAAAGGGTTATCCTTTTCTGGATTATCTGATCTTGTACTAACCTTTTTGGTTTTGGTTTTGGTTAAAGTATAAAGACATGGGAAGTATACAGTTCTCTTTTGTGGATTAGGTGATTCTCTAGAAGTTGATTATAGTACTCTTAATGTGAACAAGTCTTCCTAAATACTTGTCTTTTGGAGAAAATATGAGTTTGTGTAAGGAATCTAATAAAAGTTTAAAGTCAACATGATAAGTGATTATGTTTCCTTATGAATAAGTTCCTCAATAAAAAGTAACTTAAAACAAAAATGTTGTCTATTAACTTTTCCTACTGGGGAATCGAATACCGTTTAACCCATCACAAGTTTGTTATTTTCTTGTGGTTAACTTTCTCCTAAACATGTTTTTTATCACTCTCCATCAGAACATGACCCTTTGTTTTTTTCCTCCATGTCCATATTTTCAGACTTGGAATCCTAGTATGGGTTAACTCGGGTGACCTTTGTACTTATCTTTCTTTATTTTAAAGTGATTGTTTTACCGACTCTTGTTCTGATGTGGGACTTTCAAGTATGTCTCCAAGCTCAATTTTAAAATTGCAAGAACGCAATTCCCAAAAGGGGGGAAGGATGTAACACCCCAGGTAAATAAAGAATATGACATCTTTATATTTATCCATATTTATGAATAAAAAATTAATATTACTTTAAAGGGGATTCTATGCTCGATGGCGTACCCAATACACAACAACGCATTTCTTGGGAATCTTACGTTGCACTCTAATAATAAAATAATATTATTTTAAATGGTAGTTAACGCCTAGCTGTTGTAATGGCGGGAATGAAAATAACTAACTAAAAAAATGATTCTATATGTTTTTAAAATATTTTTACTCTTTAAAATAAATGTTAGAGGATTAAAAATGCAAATGAATCCAGTTTTTAAGCGTAAACATTCTAATATTCTTTAAAAGGTCGATTAACCGCCTTTTGATGGCGAACCCCTTTTAAATACACTTTTTGAAAATTTTATAAGCTATATTTTTCAAAATAAACATATTATTTATGATTGGGACATTGAAATTTACCTTGGGTTAATTTTTGGTACTTTACAGACAATGTTCATTTTTCAATGAATAGTGAAAAATACCGCATTTTACATCAAAACTGCTTTTTCATATAATTTAATTATATGGTTATATTATCTTATTAATTTGTTTTAAAGTTTAATTAGAATATATTTTTACCATGTAATTCAATGATGGTCATTGGGATTAATTTCACTTTGGAATTAGGCATAAACAAGTGCCAAACTTTTCATAAATATTGTTTCTAAAAAACCCGCTATTTGTTTTGACAACGGGAAGTTTTTTTTAAATTAATTATTGAAATTTATGTGTTTGGAATTTGGTAAAATGAATTAAATATTTGGAATCATAAGGTCCAAATTATTTAATTAAGACTCTTTTGTTTTTGGACATTATGAATAGTAACGACGGTAATTATCTTTAATTATCTTGATTAATGAGTAATCAGGTAGTTAAAGATAATAAGATAATATCATAATAATATAAAATGACCACAAAATGTGTCCTAAGGCTACTGGTTGTCTCATGGCAGACCATGGGATGACTTTTTCCAAACTTGAGGGCCCCATGGAATCACTTTTGTGAGAAAGTGACTTTTTATCTTTTTATTTTTAAAAAAAGCTAAATGTAACAAAGAATGTATCACCTAAGTAAAATATTTTTAATTTTGTCTACATAAATGATATTTTGGACTATAAATATTAATTGGAAATCTAAAATGATTTCCTACATAATAGTATTTTTTTTGTAATTTTTAGATATTAAATAAATTAAATTATTTATGACATCATGATGATGCAGCGATGACCTCATTATTTAACGATTTAAATAAAATAGAAAGATAATGTAAAATCTAAGACCTAAACATGTCCAAAACCTATTTTATGGGTGTATTTATAACCCTTATCACCTTATACTCTAAACACACCAATGTGGGACCAATAAAATCCGAAACTCATTTGAAAATAAAGTTACATTTTATACCTTTCCAAGAGTGCCCCTCCACTCCTCTTATAAAAGCCCCCACCTCTACCTCTTTACCCACACTTCCAAAGCCTTTGCCTTGGCCAAACCCTGACCATTTCATCTCTCCACATCCCTCTCTAACTCCTTGAAGCCTCACTTGGGCAGAATCCTTTACAATAAAGCCTTTGAGCACAAATCAAAGGAAGTTACCCAATTTAAAGGTAATGTCTACACTTGTGTCCTTTTGTGTTATTTTGCTTCTCCAACCCCCTAAAATCTTTTTATTAATTTATTTTGTAACAAATACAGTATCTTCAATATACTAGTATGTTGTTATAAGAATGATTCTAGCTATACTTACACACACCTACATCTAATGGTTAAAGAACATACTGTTTCTGTGGATGGTGAATTTCTGCCTCTTGAAACGATGATTGTTCAACATTCTTTTAACACCTTCAAAGGTGGAAATTAAGATGTCACTATATTTATATATGATATATAATATGTTTATGTTTTCATTAATCTTCTTTATTTTTCCTTTATGGCATACCTTTATGGTTTCCATTATGGGTAAACGCGATATCTTCATTTTAGGAAGTGCGGACTACCGCCCCCTCAAAGTGATTTGATTCGTTAATGCCATATGTGGGATGTATAAAAGATGGAATTAATGGTATTACATATTTATACTATAGGAATTATATTATACCTTTATATCTTTATTATTTAATCCAATTGAATACAAAAAAAAGAAATGAAAGTAGCGTTCATGCGTATGTACGGCTTACCGTCTCCATGAATGATACATTTCATTTCTTATCTCCAAATGTTATGTACTATTATAAGTACATATATATAATGGATATATATGTAATATATTACATCTAAATTATGGGCATCATTCTGTAATTATAATATATATATCTCTCATTTTGTTTTAATTAAATTAATATGGAAAAAAATGAAAGTAGCGTTCATGCGTACGTACGACCTACTGTCTCCATGAACGGTGCTTTTAATTTTTTATCTCCAAATTCTATGGAATAGTATAAAATGAATATATACTGGATATATATGATATTTAAAACATAAATACTATTCTGGAGATGATGTACCTATAACTACATGGAAAATTATTTTCCAACAAGTTCAATTTTTACTCATGTACTGAACATCGACAAAAACGTCTGATACGAACTCACTTTATTAACCAATTATTATAACATTATAATATGTGATATTAACTGAATTATAATATTTAAAGGAGGTCCTTAAGAAATTATAAATTGTCCAAATTTTATTATTCAGGAGATTAAAGAACGATCGAGTCATGTCAGACACGAGGTAAGGGATCCTACTCCTCTCTTTCTTTTTAAGTACACTCTTTTATGTCATTCCTTTTAAAGCTCATCTTTCTTCTTATTGGGATATTATCTTATATTAATCTTAATTTAATTTTTATGTTCATATGATGAGATACCCTATTCCCTCTCATCAATCCATTTTGAAGTTTTAAGTGGCGTCGTTAGGCTGCCGAGTTTTCATAAGGGATTTTTCATCTCACTTTTATTCCCGTGAGATTTATGCTACATTTGCCACAATTTACTTTAAGTGGTGTATGTACTGCCCATTATTATACACTTTGTGTAGTATAATTTCATTTATGTGTGTTCACATCTTCATTGTATGACCCTTCTTCCATGCGGTGTACATTTCGAAAGTTACCCAACTCGGTAAGGGGACCTTTCACCCTCCACTTTTTAAAAGACTTCTTTTGTTATGCCTTTTAATTCACATACTATTATGTTGGGATATGTTCTTTTACATACTTATTGATGTAAATTTTATTTCCAAGTGATGATATTCCCTTTTTATCTCTCATCAACTCATTTTATGAATTCTGAAGTGATGCCGTTAGGCTGTCGAATTTTACCAAGGGAACTTTTTAACCCAATTTCGATTTCTTTGGGTTCAACATGTAGTTATTGAATATGTCATCCTTTGAATATGTGTGAATGACCTTTTATTGTTTTACACTTAATATCCACTTATATTGGGTGTATTTATATTTGTCACACATAATTTTGAGATTGATTTATCCTTAATTTAAGGATACCTTCTTTATAAGGGATTTCATCACATTGGAAATTTCTATTGAGAATTTATTTTTGTTATGCACCAATTCACTCTTATATGGTGTATATACTGTTATTTGGAATATTATATCATGAAATCTTTTATTCTCATGATATTATAACTTTCTGACTAAATGTTATTCCTCAATTATTGTATTCAAGTGTCTCTAATTTTGGTAAAACCCCTTTAACCAAAATATCACTTTAAATGTTTTAATTATTTGTTCTTATTAATATACATGTTTTCAAAATGGTTTTTAGGATTTATTTATATGGATATTAATGGTTTAAAATTTTAAAAGCTTCAAGTTGGTATGGGACACTTTGATTCAAAAATCTCTTTATTAAATGTTTTAAATGGTTTTGGAAATGGTTTCTTTTTGAATGGATTCATTATTTCAATATACTAAAATGTTATATTGTGATTGAAATGTGGAAATTTTATGTTTCATTTATGAATGTTTTATGTGATATGTTTATGTTATGGTTCTTGGGCATTGTTATGAAAACGGGTGGTTCCGTGATAAACTAAGGGCGGGTGAGCCCGATATAGCTCTCCAATGCATTGGGTAACGCAAAGGAGTGAAACGTTAAGGTTTATCCGAAGAGATTTAGGGAATATACTGTGGTGGGTATTCCAAACGTAACCAAGAGGGTTACTCCCTACGTAAGAATGTTATGAATGCCTCAAGTTACCTTTTATGTCTTATGATTTCTATGATTTATTCATGATTTTATGAGGTATGTTAAAGTGCCTATGTTTTATGGGTAATGTATGATTTCAATTCTTATGTATATATGAACTCATGTTTCCTTTCCATATTTTTATAACCCTTACTGAGCTTTTTATGCTCATCCCAAGTTTTTTCTAAAATGTTTTTCACAGGTCAAGGGAAAGGTACATGATATGATGATAGTGCCAAGGAAGTGTCAAGAAAGAATCCATGTTAAATATGTTTCCGTTGACGGAAAAAAATGAATACTATCCTTTATGTAACCACTTTGTTTAAATGTGGAATGTAATGTAAGTTTTATGATCTAATTCTCTAAAACTTTAAACCTGAAAAGATCCTCAATGTGTAATCTTGTAATAACTCAAGATTAAGTAAGGTTTAAGGATGGGGACTTATAATTACCCTCTTTGACCCTGCACTCTTCTCTTGGTAGTTACTTGTGCTCGTATGAACAATGGTTAGTTTTCCCCATATATGTGTCCAGAGTGTTTTAATGGATTGTGTTTATTTCACACACATATATTCTGGATATAGTATCTTATGGACTACTATAGGTGTAACGTGTATAGGCTGTGATGGTTTGAGGATCCTTGATGTATGGGATATAATGGCTTGAGGTATAATACCTGATGTATGATACACACAATATGAGCTATGGTGGCTCCCATAAACTACTTAGTTACTTTTGGTTACATGGATGTGGTGGTGAGTTTCACGAGGTGCATGTTGTGGTGCTTCGCCCAGGTGTCTTTGGGCTAGGCTTTTTAGAGATATATGCTCAGGATGCGCGACGCTGGGGAAAATTGGAAAACTAGTGAGGAAGTGGTAGCATGGTACCCTAGATATTATTTATTATATTTTATACTCTTGTATTCAATACTTGGTGAGAGTAGCCATGGTGAGGCTGAGAATTTAGTATACTTATTTAGGTGATTAGTTAGTTTCAATTGTTGTTCCCTGTGTTTTAGAATGTTTTCTTTACTTTTTCATGAGGGGATCTGAGGAGGATCCTACAGAGTATAATGTTATACTCATCCGACATTATATAAACTATTTTTTAGGTTATTTGGAGTAGGTTGGAGATCTGGATGGTTACTACTAGCATGTATTTTTTTGGACCTATTTGGGATTTGTGGCCACTACCATTTTACTTATTTTGGTATTTTCATTTTTCCTTTTCATTTGTAGTAGTTCTTGCATGAAATTACATATGTTCAATTGGGATTCTCTTAATTTGTAGTCTGAGTAGGAGTTGGTTGGTTTCTATCTTATCTCTCTCTTTCGCATACATTCTCTTATAGGGTAATGTCACCCATATATGTGTTTACTATACCCTCGGTGCTAGTCACCAACCCGGGGCCTACAGAAGGCGGGACTCGAGTGTCATTATCTATCTTCTCCCATTATTGGTGTAGGTAGGGTACAATTTTTGGGGAGGGGTTTTGAAATATTTTAATGATATTAATGAATACATAATGCATAAAAATCATTTCTATGGATGAAAACTAAGTATGGGTAATGTTTTTTAAGTCCAAATTTTGTGCAAGATGTGATGGTTTTATTTCATAATACTGTGTAATTTCTTTGAACATATTTTTTGTTCATTTTTTGATGTTTGATGTTAATTATTAAAATATTTAATAAAAAAACATAGTCTTTTATGCACTCATTATTTTATATTTTCTATACCAATTCATTGTTTTTCAAGGTAGCAGCATGGGACCATTCATGTTTTCCAATGAAGCATATATTATATTAATGTTGTAATAATTTTATATTACTTATTTCCATACCAGGATTCCTTATAAAAGGTAATTGTTAAACATCATAAATTGAAATATTTCCTTTTAAATGTTACAAAAAATCATTAAATATCAATTAAATTGCACTAATACATTCTAATACAATGAGTGTTTTAAATTGATAGCCTTAATATTTATTGTTTCAAGCTAGAAATGTGTATGAACACCAAAACAGTTTCCACATCATTAAAACCATTGTCATTTTAAGCTCACAAAGTACATCTTCTATTGTTGTAGTAGTCACCAGTATACTTGAGTATGTATAAATTTTTAAAATGGGTATTCATAGGTTGATTTTGATGGAGAATTAAATAGATTATTTTTATTGAGATTTTAGTGGTAGGTTTAATATAGGAAATCATGGAGATTTAAATTAATGTTTGATCTTAAATATTTGGAGAAAATGAATTCAGGTAGGAACTTCTCAACCAGTAGGGACACACACATATTGTAGGGTGTGGAAAAATAAAATTTGTATTCCTAACGCAGTATAGAGGCTGACCAGGGTCGTATCACTTGAGGAGCGTTGTAGTTGGTTCAATCAATAATTCTAATTCACCGAATCTAATTGATATTGTTTTTTATATTATTTATAAAAAAGTTAGTTTTGGGGGTTTTCTAAAACTGTTAAATTAAAATAATGTAATTAATAATTTAAATCCAAATGCAGATGTGAATAAGATGAAATTAGGGAAGAAAGGTCTTGATCCTAGGGTTGGATAACATAGGTTCATTTATCATTTATTTATTATTTAAATTCAATTTTATAATTCATTTGTTAAACCCTCACTAATGAATTACTTTTATTTTATTTATTTAGTGTGTGATTTTAGCATTCATTTAGATCAATAAACCACACTTCCTCCAATAGTCAAATAGGATAACATCTCAACCTATAATTTTATTTCTAAAAGACATGGATCCACTATATGTCATTTCATCTCTTACAGGATACCTCAAATCCGCCGTATGAAGGGTTTTACCAAGATATGATAGGGAAAAATAATTAATCAATAAAAAATGGAATTAAAAGTAATATTGTTTTGGATGACCGCCTCACTCATGCAATACTCTTTCATCAACCACAAATTGAATAAAAACATTTTTGAATTGAATCATAATAACAAAGAACACCATGAATTCTCATCCAATGAAAAGCCTCTGGTTAGTCATTTTCCATTGAAAAGTGAAAATATATCACCATGAAAATATGGAAGAGAGAAAGATAATTAGAGTTAAAAGAGAAATAAGGATGAAAGAAGAAAGATAAACACTTGAATTTAAAATATGAATATGTGTTACATTATAAAAGAAAACTAAAATAAGAATAAAAGAAAGAAATCCTAAGTAATCAGCATGAACCTTGGTCTTCTGTCCAATGGTTGTAAACTGGATGGATAGGAGTGATTTGGGAAGAGGGGCTCTCCTACTTTTATAGGCCATATTATCCCTATGAAAGTCTCTGCGTGATGGCCACATTAAATGGTTGATTCATTCACAGACTCCTTCATGAATGTTGATCCTTTGTGTCCTGATTGCCTCCCACCAAATTTCAGTATCTCTAGCCATGTGAAGATATATTTATTCCCTTTTTTACTTTGAGAATTTAATATGCCTAGCAAGACTCAAAAAATTCCATATCTTTGATTTATCATGCCTTAATGGTCTTGTAAAAAGACAATTAATGCATGGAATTCTTCATGAAACATGTTAATAAATTCCTTATCCAGCTCCATGTATAATTTCATCTTTATTGGGATTTCCAACTTAGTGATATGAAAAAATATTTAAAATATTTCAGATATGTGAATAGTTTTCTAGGGCTATGTTAGGAGCATATTGTTGGCCTCCAATTGTTTTATTGATATTGTGGTCTAGAAGGATGAAATGTAGCCCCAGATGTATGAGATCCTAAAAAAGAATTTCACAATTTTAATTATTTTTTAAAATGTTATGTCCAAAATACCTAATAAAAATAAAATAGTTAAATCCAAAAATTAGGACATTTTTACAATTAAGCTCAAAATTCCACAAAAACATAAAAATGGGGAAATTTATAATAAAATAAAACTATTTTGGGATTAAAATCATTTAAGTTAAATGTAAAATTATAGAAAATATTAGTTCTGTAAATTCCCTCACATTTAAACCATGCTTGTCCTCTAGTATAAAATCTAAACATTGAAAATCAGAGGGATCCAATGTTATGAATATTGAAATTTCAATGCAATATAATCACACAATTTTCAATGTCGAATCAAAATTTAAAAAATCCACATAAAATATAAATTTAATTTCTCATTTTCCCAAGAAAAAATTATTTAGTTTATTTTACTTTTGACCTTTCAAAAATTATGGAACTTATATTTTCATTCATTCAAGCTCCTCAATTCGTTATTATTAAATATGACAAGTCATGATTTACATCACATGAATATTTTCTCTCATCTATCATGATAAAATTTAGATAGAGTTATGAACATATGATTAAAAAATTATCCTTATCAATAATTTTATAAGGGAACTACATTTTCTACACTATAAAGATAAAAGTCACATAAAATCACAAGGTATTTCATTAAATGTTCAAATGACTCTAAGGCTTAATGTTGGTAGTAATTGATGTTTAGAAATTTAAGGCTCAAAGGAGGAGGATTATCTCCTAAGTGAAATGCATGATATTAAAAATAAAAGTTTAATGAAATTATCCTCTTCAAAGTAGTAACTTACACTTCCCCAAAACTCAAAGTAAAGATTATGATCAATTAAATCATAATGAATGATTTTTTCACCCTCTTTAATATATATATATATATATATATATTTACCTTTACACTTTTTTTTATTTTTAAAATAACCTTTTTATTTTTTTCTTTTTTGAAAGTTATTCTTTAGAATTAACCTAAAACCTAACACCTAACTATATATGGTAAAAACCATAGGTCTAGTAATGGGGATTTTTTGTTTTCTGAAATCACAATCAATTATTATCATATATTTTTTGTTTTTTTTTCTTTTTAATTTTTTAATTCAAAATGGGAGAAACAATAGAGTAAAATGAATGAATAGACCACCTTAATTTAATCTAATAACCACCTCTAAAATTTATCCTTACAATGTGTTTCATCTCTTCCACCATTACTCTCTTCACCCCCACACTTCAATTTTTCAACATCATGCAAATACTAAGAGGAGGGTAGGAATGGATAAAATTGGCTTGAAACGTGTCTCATTCCTTTATAAGTCATTCATGGTCTCTGTGGGATAAATATGGATTGATGTTAATGTTTTTTTAAGGATAATTGGTTTATGAAAATATACATCAATCATTTTAAATGTGTTTTTGTACATTTATAGCTTTGACAAGTTCAAATTCACGTTCTAGTAGGTGGAATTTCCCAAGATCACACATGAAATATGCTCAAGATAAAATATGAAGTACATAGTCAAGAAATCCTCTCAAGAATAAGAAATATGATTTAATATAATTACTCAAGAAATTATAAATAATAAAAAATATATTCACATGAATTTCAAAAAATCAAATCAAGAAAAATGGTTGGAAAATTTCATTTACATGAATCAATTAATTCCTTCAAATCACGATCCATCATTTTAATATCCATGATTCACATTAAAAATTTAATTCTATATTTTACTCATTTAATCATATCAAACTTGAAAAAATGTAATTAGATGATTTCTATGAAACTCATGTCTCCTTGTTTTTTCATGTAAAACATAATTCATGTGCGGCCATGAAATTTTATATTTAATGATCTAAACATGTTTTTGGAAAAAAATGTAAGGATTTTAAAAGATAAATACTAAAAGTGAAATCCAATTTGAAATGAATTATAGTCCTCTTACTTCACTATTTGGGACAACTTTTTACCATCATGAACCTATAAAAGAAAACAAATCAATTAAGAATAAGGATAATATGTCATTAAAGATAAAAAAAGATAGGAGGGAGTGAGCTACATGCTGGTCTAATTCCTAAGAGATTAGACTGAAATATAAATTCCTTGAAATCATATAAAGATAAATCTTGGTATGAGCCCCCAAAGTGGGCCTTGAATTTGTACTAACTCTAGAGGGAAGTACCAGCTATTATCCAAATTTTGATGGTGTTTGAGGCTTCTTGGATTTGAACAACCAAATGTGGATTTTCCTAGAATCCAGTTCTTTGTTCTGGATGAATGATCTATGAATAGATTATACCAGACCCCCTTTAACAATTTGGTATAGATTTAGGGATCATCCTTTTTGTTTGATAATTTCTCAACCTCTTCCGGCACTAGATTCACATTGTATTGATGATATGAATGATAAAATGGGAAGTAAACAAGTATATATACTTGAATAAAATTTTAATTTTTAAAAATTAATATATCACCTTTCATAAAATAATCCCTTTTTCTGATTTTGTTAGGCTCAACAACTTGTATATATTCACGATGGGGATTCTCAAAATGTATGTTCATCAAAATCAATGATCTTCATGTGTTCCTCAATAGGTGCACATCCAGGTTCTTCTTTTTATTCCAAGTCTTAACAAAGATTGTATGATTACGTATAATCAAAACAATAAGGGTTGATGCAAAATTCATATTCTATGAAATAAAAAGATATAGAGTCAAAGAAAGGTCCAACACCCTAAGTTTGTTTAGTTTCAATCAATTCCTAAGTGGTAAGTGCATATTGGAGTAGATTCTCTAATGATGGAGTTAGGTAGTCAGACTCTACTATTTTTAATTCAAATTTCACCACTTGAGTGCTATCTTCCTTCACTGATGCTGGATCTTCTTCTTTTCATAGTTTGGGGAGATCAATAAGTTCCTCACATTCATTCCAGAATCCATTCAGTTCTTGTTGATCCCTCACATGTATCTTATTAGTAAAGTCTTCATCCATTACCTCTTTAGGCAAGACAAGTGTCTCATCTTCTAGTTTAGGTTCATACTCATATTAAGTTCTTCTGTTGATTCTTAGAAGTATACAATTATCCCATCCAGTTTTATTTAGAGACCCTAAAAGTTTTCCTTAAGCTCTTGAGTATTATACTTGAGTTTTTGTATTTTCACTTGCTCCTAGAAAAATTTTGGTGGAAATTTTTTAAAATTATTGGGAGGAATCAAGGATTACTCTTCTTAGCTCTTGTTATCTTCTTGATAGAATTCAGGGAAGAACTCCTAGAATTTAGTGATCTCTCTGAAACATCCTTAAACAACTTGTTGCTCGAGGGCCTCCTTGAGATCCTAGATGAGGTCCCTGAATTCCTACTCTTTGAAAATTTAGTTTCGTGTTGTAACACCCCGACCCCTCTAGGCTGGAGCTGGTGCATTACTTGTGACATTGGCATGGTTATTAGGAATGAAAATCCCAAATGAACGATCCGTTTAGTAGTCTTGAAGAAACTAGATATATTGATTTAACATAAATTACATTGGATAAGGTCACAAGATACAATCCATAATGAAAAACAAAAACTGCATCCACTACCACTCAATAAATGACATCCTCTTCAAAACCTGTTGAAGGTAAACAATGAAAGGGGTGACCTCAAATGCTCAGTAAGGTTTAAAAATAGAGGAATCATGAGTACAATAATAAGTGAATAATAATCAACCTGACATAATCCAAATGGCATAGTGAATAAACGAACAACTAATGCCACTAATAAACTGAGAATGAAACTGCATCCATAGATTTTGTTATTGTGAAAAACTCATGGATAATAATAATAACTGACAATGAAAAAATATAATGCTTATTAATTGGACGTCCTGTAGGAACATGAACCATAATACTATAAAAACGGTTTAGTTCTATGGGTAGAAACCCGTCTGATTTTAGGAAACAAACTCGAAGAGTCTGTCGCCAAACTGTTTTGTCTCATGAGACCTATCGATGCATAGAGGGGATTTAGTGTGCCCCACCCACCTCTACATCCAAATAATTCATTATATAATGATTCAATACAATAGAAATATGCCTTTTCAATATTCTTATAGAGTATATAATACAGATTCATCAATAACATCCTAAACATACACCGTATGTGAAATGGTATAGGTTTTAGACAATAAACATATCAATGACATGAGATTATGGATATATAATAGAAATATAATTTCACATGTAAAGTAATCTCAAATGGGTAGTAGGTACACCACATAAGGATTATTATGTGCACAATACAGAGTTAGTCACAACAAAGGGGATATTCTTGAACAAAAGTGAGAGTGAGGATCCCTTACAAAGATTGTGTCATTAGAGTGACGATAAATCAATAAAGTATATATGTGTGACAAATAAAAATCCACAAAATATAAGTGTATATACAGTATAAAACAATAATAGGTCATTCACACATATTCTTGGAACAATGTAACCAATTAAATAGATGTTTAACTCAAAGAATGAAAATTGAGTTAAGCAATCCCTCTACCTTATGCTTGAAGGTGTTATTGACTTGTTATTTAAGACCTGAATAAACAAATTAGGATTATTAATTCATAAATAAAGAACCTATTTTATATGTAATTGATATGTTATAACCTTATTATGTTCATTAATGGCCTCTTTGATGGGTTTAATAGATTAAATCTTATTATTTTGGAAGCATTTTCTTACTTGGTTTCATGATTTGTTTACTTGTATTCATGAACGGAAGTTGGTTTGAAATATGGTTAACATACAGAATTGTTAATATAAATTATTAGTGACATTAAAGATATATAAATGGTCATATAATTATTCGGGTTGTATACCATGAGGGTGACTCATTCGATGAGTTAAAATAAACACTTGAATTTTGTTTGGCAGTTTTGTGCTCAATAAACTTGTATTGTATTATTATTCCATAATATGAACGTATAAAGATTCCATAATGTTAATAAAAATAAAAAAACTTATATTATGACCTGGTTCAACCATATATCTAGTTTCATGACCAGAATTGAAATAATTAATGGAAATTTAAATTACATCGTCCATGATGTCGGTAATTCGACACATCACAGACAATGTTTTTATTCCTTAAATAAGTGGGAGAGGAGAAGAATAATGATTAATAATCTTCCATAAACATTAGATCATACAGAAAATACAATATTATGGAGAATAAATGCCTCTTGTTTAATATGATGTGAGGAAAGAATAAGAAAAGAAAGGAATCTCAAAATGAATGAAAACATGATAAATTTCTCATGAAAATTCGGCAGCCTAACGACGTCTCTTAAAATTTCATAAAAATAGTTTGATGAGAGGAATGGAATATCTCATAATTAATAAATTATATGGATATTAAGGGGGAATATTTAATGAAATATCCCAACACAAGACAAAGGGAAAGGAAGAGAATAACATAAAATGAAAGAAAAGAATTAAAATAAAAGAGGTTGTTTACCTCTTGATCTCTTCTCCTTGAGATCCTTCTTAAGGGATTTGGTTTTGGTCTTTTGGTGAGACCAAAGCTTTCGGGATGTGGGGGAGGAGGTTGGGAAGGTATTTGGACAGAATTTGGAGAAGGCACAAGGCTTGAGAGGAGTGAATGGAATGGGGGTGAGAGGGGGTTTTATAGTGGAGGAGAGAGGGGATTTCTTAATATAAAACTCATTAATTTATTATTTCTCCTCAAGACAAGGAATAGTGAGTATTCTATGGCCAATAATAGTAAATGGGTCATGTGAATTCGAACCAAGTGGGCTTACATCAGCAGAGCATCATTGATGACTCAATTAATCCATTATTTAGCATTTATTGTAAATTATTGGATTCTACTATTCACCAAAAATTCAAGTATTTCAGAAAAATCCCAAAAATTCACCCTAAACATTTTTCGACATATAGAATCCAAAAATGAAGTCCATTTTTCAAAAATAATTTTCTAAATATGATTATTTTAATATTTAATTATTATAATAATTTATTATCAAAACCAGTTTTATAACATTCATTAACTCATTCTAAAATATTGGTATATCATACTTCCAACATGAATATTATTTTTATACCACAGTAGGGTAGGTTACTATTAATTAGGGTATATCACTATTCATAAGGGTAAGTTACTATTCATTAGGGTAGGTTACTATTCACCAAAAATTATTTTTGTTTTATTAGACTCCAAAAAACATCTTGAACACAACTGTGTATGCCAGATTTTTAAAATTCAAATCATAGAGCTAGTAAAATTAAGTTTAGTGGCTATGTTATGAGTATCTCTTATAATAAACCATGTTTTGTTCCATAGGGGCTTAGTGATTCATGAAATATATGCAAACTAATGAATAGAGTGTATTTAAGAGAAAAATACCATAAAATGTTTGGGGTGCTACATTATTCCCTCCTTCAAAATTTTCGTCCTCGAAATTTTTATGTATAAATCCCACCAAAACGATATGGGTGATTTTTTTTCATAACATCCTCAGGTTCCCATGTTGCTTCCTCCATATTATGGTTTCTCCAAAGAACCTTCACTTGGAGAGTTATCCTATTTCTCAATACCTATTCCCTTGTGTCAATAATCCCAATAGGCTTTTCACAATATGATAAATCAGGTTCCAGTTCAATTTCTTCATATGTGAGAACATGCGTTGGGTCTGGCATGTATTTCTTTAACAATGACACATGGAACACATAATGAAATCTGAAGAGATTTGGCATTCTCGCTAGACGGTAAGTTACAGCTCTGATTCTTTACAGAATTTCAAATGGCCCAATGTACCTGGGGCTCAGTTTCCCTTTCTTATCGAACCTTAGGACACCCTTCCATAGAGATACTTTCAGAAAGACATGATCTCCCACCTGGAATTTGAAATCCTTTCTCCGATTTTTAGCATAACTCTTCTGCCTACTTTGGGATACCTTAATATGGGCTTGAAGTTTCTTCACCTTTTCTGTGGTCTCTTCAATAAGTTTCGGGCCTATAAGTTTCCTCTCACCAACTTCATCCCAACAAGTCAGAGTTCGACACCTCTTTCCATATAATGCTTCATACGGAGCCATTTGAATACTAGAATGGAAACTATTATTGTATGAAAATTCCACCAAAGGTAAGTATTTATCCCACATACCTTGGAAGTCAAGAGAGAATGACATCAGTATGTCTTCTAATGTTTGAATATTCCTTTCAGACTGTCCATCAGTTTGGGGGTGATAAGCAATACTAATACAAAGCTCAGTATTCAAAGCTTTCTAGATACTTTTCCAGAACTTTGATGTAAACCGAGGATCTCGATCAGATACAATAGATAGTGGTGAACCGTTAAGTCTTACAACTTCATTAATATACAGTCTTTCCAGGCACTCAAGTGGAAAATCCTCTCGTATAGGAAGGAAATGTTCTGATTTTTTGAAACGATCAACAATTACCCATATTGCATCATTCCTTCTAGGTGTCCTCAGTAGTCCAGTGATAAAATCCATTGTAATGTTATCCCACTTCTACATATGAATAGGTAGAGGTTGCATAATTCCTTTGGGATATTGTCTCTCTACCTTCACTTGTTGACAAACTAGACACCTTGACACATAGTCAGCAATTTCCCGCTTCATATTATCCCACCAAAAATATTCCTTCAGATCTCTGTACATCTTGGTGCTACCTGGGTGTATAGAGAAATTTGATCTATGGGAATCGTCTAATAGTTATCTTTTTATCTTAGGTACTGATATAACACATAACCTCTTCCCAAATTTCAGAACTCCTTCTTCATACACGAAGTCATCCAGTCTTCCATCCTTGATAACATTAATTTTCTTGTGCATATTCTCATCATCAGATTGAGAGCTTTTTATTTTCTCTAATAAAGATGGTTTAGCAATCATTTTAAAGAGAAAAGATGTTTCCCCTTCCTTAATAATTCCCATATACATCTTCAGTAGATCCATGAATATAGGATCTCTTTCAATCCTTATTTGAGTCAGAAGGCCATGATCTTTCCTGCTTAATGCATCTCCCACCTTATTCGCCTTTCCTGGGTGGTAGTGTATTTAAGAATCATAATCTTTTAGTAACTCAATCCATCTCCTTTGAATCATGTTGAGTTCTTTTTGAGTGAAAATGTATTTCAAACTATTGTGGTCCGTATAGATCTCACATCTCTCTCCGTAGAGATAATGCCTCTATATTTTCAGAGCAAAGATTACGACCACTAGCTCAAGATCATGAGTTGGATAATTTTTCTCATGAGTCTTCAACTATCTTTATGCATAGACAATAACTTTATCATTTTGCATAAGGACACAACCCAAACCATTCTTTGATGCATCGCTGTATATCACAAACCCATCACTTCCAGATGGAAGAGTCAAAGTTGGAGCATTGACCAATCTTCTTTTCAATTCCTTGAAGCGTTCTGCACACTCTTTTGTCCACACAAACATAACTTCTTTTCGTGTGACCTTGGTTAGTGGGTTAGCCAGTCGGGTGAAATTCTGAACGAAACGCCGGTAGTAACCTGCTAATCCAATAAAACTGCATACCACTGTTATTTTTGTTGGCGTGGGCCATTCTTGGATTGCCTTTGTCTTTACAGGATCAACTAGGATTCCATCCTTAGAGACAATATGTCATAGAAAAGAAATTGACTGAAGCCAGAATTCACACTTGCTAAACTTCCCATATAATTGACTTCTTCTTAGTGTTTTCAGAATAGTTCGCAAATGATCCTCATGGTCTTCATAGATTTTTGAGTATACCAGGATATCATTGATGAATACCAAAACAAAGTTATCAAGATATTACTTGAAGACTCTATTTATTAAATCCATGAAAACAGAGGGTGAATTTGTTAGTCCAAAAGGCATCACTATAAACTTATAATGCCCTTACCTTGTTCAAAATGTTGTCTTTGGAATATCTTCCTTCCTCATACATAGTTGATGATATCCGGATCGAAGTTCAATCTTAGAAAAGTATTGAGCTCAATGAAGTTGGTCAAATAAATCATCAATCCGGGGCAGAGGATACTTATTCTTTATTGTAATAGCATCTATTTCCCAGTAATCAATGCAAAGCCTCATGGATCCATCTTTCTTCTTTACAAACAAGACCGAGGCTCCCCATGGAGAAACAATAGGTCGAATAAATCCTTTGTCACTCAACTCTTCTAGTTGTTTCTTCAGCTCCACTAACTCAATAGTGGCCATTCTATATGGGGTCTTTGATATAGGTCTTGAATTAGGAATTAAATCAATAGAGAACTCAACTTCCCGCTCTAGAAGATGTATAGGTAAATGCTCTGGAAATACATCAATGTACTCTTGCACTATGTTCACATCTTCAATTTGTTGATTTCTTTCATCACTCATAGATGTTGGTTTATCTTCCTCTCCAAGTATTGCATTCATTATAGCTACTGGGGGTGGTTCTCGATAAGAATCTGGTGGTGATGTTTCTTCCCTAAAGACAAGGGATTCTACACCATTTTCAAAATTGTAACTTCCTTCTTATTAAAATAAATCTTTGAATCATAATTTGATAGCCAATCCATGCTGAGAATTATATCAAATTCAGTCATTGGTATGATGACAAGGTTAGAAATTAAAGCATGCTTTGGTGACTAGATGGGGACTAGTCGACATGCCTTTTTTGGAATGATACATCCCCCATGAGTTTTGACTAACAACTCCTTTATTAATTCAAATTGAACATATGTAATTTTCTTGGAAAAAATAGAAGATATAAATGAATACGATGATCCAGAATCAAATAAGGTTCTGGCTACGTTTGAGGAAACAATTAAAGTAACTGCCACCACATCATTAGGGACTTTGACCTCCACTGTTGTAATAACATAAGCTCTCCCTTGATCTCTTGGCCTTTTCTGAGTAAATTTTCCTTGGCGTTTAGGACACTCATTTTCATAGTGTCCCATCTCTCTGCAATTATAGCATTTAACATAATTGAGTTTTTTCTTCCCCTTGCATTCATCAGATCGATGACCCTTTTCTCCACAGTTATATCAGACTCCCATGCCTTTCAAGTATTTTCTGAGATGATTCTTTCCACAGTTCTCGCATAATGGGAAACTATTCGTTCCCTTTATCTTCTTTGATGCTTCTCCTTTTCCTTTGTTATCTGAGTACCGCTTCTTATCTTGGTTTCCTTTGAAAATATTTGATCTAGAAAATTCCCTCTATGTTTTGATGGCACTTGATACAATTCCATCATATGATGAAATTTTTTGAGAAGACAGTGCCATCTGAAGACTTGGCTTAAGACCTTCAATGAAATGATCAATCTTGTCTACGAAGTCATGTACATAATCTACGTCATACCTAGCCAGCCTTGTAAAAGTAGCCTCATACTCTGCAACACTGTCCTCTTCCCTTTGTTTCAAGCTAAGGAATTTCCTCTTCATTTCAGTTCGTTGCTCACGAGGGAAATATTTCTCAAAGAATATTTCCTTAAAAGTCCTCCACTCCATATCATCTATTTCTTCTTCCTCCACGGTGTTCTGAATCAGGGACCACCATTGGTCAGCATCACCCTTGAGACAATATACCTCCAGTACCACCTTCTCATTCTCATTGCATAGTAATGCCTTGAATATCTTCTCAAGTGACTTGATCCACAGCTCAGCTACCACTGGATTAGTAGTCCCACTGAAAGATGGGGGCTTCTGCTGCATGAAACGATCCAACATAGGTGTGGAATGGTTATTCGTTACAACTTGAGTAATTTGTCCTAATATAGTCATGATTTGATCTTCTCCAACATTGACTGTGTTGACTTGATCAGTAGGGAGATCCATACATTGCCCACGAGTATTGATTCCCATTCTTCTATTAGAAGCCATTTCTAAATAATGGGATACACTAGATTAGTTTATGAATCTCAAATAGAAGAGCACTTAAACATAGATTGAAATTCTATGCATAGATAATCTTATAAATATGGTTCCTCTAAGGAAAAATTTACATTAACTCCTTCATAATGACTTGTAAAGAAAACATGAATTATCCTAAGCATATCCCCCAGGAGTGTCATAACCAAGAGTGCAGCAAGGCCCGTTGTCATGCACCAGTTCCCGTTCGAGTCTAGCTGAAAGCGGTGTTTTTGGGTTTTTCCCCTAGATACATCTGTGCCAGAGCCGCCTCTACCTGCTCATATCCAGACATGGATGTATTACTTAAAATATCCATATAATATATTCCTTACCAAAATACCAGGATATTGTTTTACATTTATCCTCAAATACTGCCTAAGGGCTTTGTTCCCTACTATAAATTTCCTACTCTAGTTTCCAAGTTTCCCACTAAACTTCCTCTGATACCAACTGTAACACCCCGACCCCTCTAGGCTGGATTTGGTGCATTACTTGTGATATTGGCATGGTTAGAAGGAATGAAAATCCTGAAGGAATGATCAATTTAGTAGTCCTGAAGGAACTAGATATATTTATTTAAAATAAATTACATTGGATAAGGTTACAATATACAATCCATAATGAAAAACAAAAACTGCATCCACTAGCACTCAATAAATGACCTCCTCTTCATAACCTGTTGAAGGTAAAATATGAAAGGGGTGAGCTCAAACACTCAGTAAGGGTTACAAATAGTAGAAGCATGCGTACAATAATAAGTGAATCATAACCAATCTGACATAATCCAAATGGCATAGTAAATAAATGAACAACTAATGCCACTAATAAACTGAGAATGGAACCACATCCATAGATTTTGTCCTAGTGAAAACCTCATGGATAATAATAATAACTGAAAATGAATAAAAAGAATGATTATTAATTGGACGTCATGTATCTGGCACATGAACCATAATACTGTAAAAGCAGTTTAGTTCTATGGGTAGAAACTCGTCTGATTTTATGAAACAAAGTCGAAGGGTCAGTCGCCAAACTGTTTTGTCTCATGAGACCTACCGATGCATCTAGGGGTTGTAGTGGTCCTCACAACCTCTAAATCCAAAGAATTCTTTATAAAATGATTCAATACAATAGAAATATGCCTTTTCAAAATCCATATAGAGTATATAATATGGATTCATCAATAACATCCTAAATATACACCATATGTGAAATTGTATACAGTTTAGACAATAAACATATCCATAACATGAGATTATGGATATTTAATAGAAATATAATTTCACATGAAAAGTGATCTCAAATGGGCAGTAGGTACACCACATAAGGATTATTAGGTGCACAATACAAAGTTAGTCACAACAAAGGGGATATTCTTGAACAAAAGTGAGAGAGAGGATCCCTTACAAAGATTGTTTCATTAGAGTGACGATAAATCAATGAAGTATTTATGTGTGAAAAATAAAAATCCACAAAATATAAGTGGATATGCAGTATAAAATAAGCATAGGTCATTCAAACATATTCTCGGAACAATGTAACCAATGAAATAGATCTTTAACTCAAAGAATGAAATTTGAGTTAATCAATCCCTTACCTTATGCTTGAAGGTGTTCTTGAATTGAAATTAAAGACCTGAATAAACAAATTAGGATTATTAATTTATAAATCCAGAACCAATTTTATATTTAATTGATATGGTATAACCTTATTAAGTTCATTAATGGCCTCTTTCATGGGTTTAAGAGATTAAATCTTATTGTTTTGGAAGAATTATCTTTCTTGGTTTCATGATTTGTTTACTTGTATTCATGAACGGAAGTTGGTTTGAAATATGGTTAAACATACAGAATTTTTAATATAAATTATTAGTGAAATTAAATAGATATAAATAATCTTATAATGATTCTGGTTATATACCATGAGGGTGACTCATTCGATGAGTTAAAATAAATGCTTGAATTTGGCTTGGCAGTTTTGTGCTTAATAAACTTGATTTGTATTATTATTCCATATTATGAATGTATAAATATTAAATAATGTTAATCAAAATAAAAAAACATATATTATGACCTGGTTCAACCATATATTTTGTTTCATGACCAGAATTGAAAGAATTAATGGAAATTTAAATTACATCTTCCACGATGTCGGTAATTCAACCCATCACGGACAATGTTTTTATTCCATAAATAAGTGGGAGAGGAGAAGAATAATGATGAATAATCTTCCATAAAAATTAGATAATATATAAAATACAAGATTCTGGAGAATAAATGCCTCTTGGTTAATATGAGGTGAGGAAATAAGAAGAAAATAAATGAATCCCAAAATGAATGAAAACTTGATAAATTTCTTACGAAAATTTGGCAGCCTAACGACGTCTCTTAAAATTTCATAAAAATAGTTTGATGAGAGGAATGGAATATCTCATCATTCATACATAATATGAACAGTAAGTGAGAATATTTAATGAAATATCCCAACACAAGCCTAAGGAAAAGGAAGAGAATAACATAAAATGAAAGAAAAGAATGAAAATAAAAGAGGTTGTTTACCTCTTGATCTCTTCTCCTTGAGATCCTTCTTAAGGGCTTTGGTTTTAGTATTTTGGTGAGTCCAAAGCTTTCTGGACGTGGGGGAGGAGGTTGGGAAGGTATTTGGACAGAATTTGGAGAAGGCACATGGCTTGAGAAGAGTGAATGGAAGGGGGGTGAGAGGGGGTTTTTATAGTGGAGGGGAGAGGGGATTTCTTAATATAAAACTCATAAATTTTTTATTTCTCCTATAGACAAGGAATAGTGAGTATTCAATGACTAATAATACTAAATGGGTCATGTGAATTCGAACTAAGTGGGCTTACATTAGCAGAGCATCATCGATGACTCAAATAATCCATTATTTAGCATTTATTGTAAATTATCAGATTCTACTATTCATAAAAAATTCAAGTATTTCAGAAAAATCCCAAAAATTCAGCCTAACCATTTTTTGACATGTAGAATCCAAAAATTAATTCCATTTTTCAAAAATAATTTTCTAAATATTATTATTGTAATATTTAATGAAAATAATAATTTATTATCAAAACTAGTTTTAAAACATTCATTAACTCATTCTAAAATGTAGATATATCGTACTTCTAACATGAATATTATTTTTATACCACAATAGGGTAGGTTACTATTCATTAGGCTATATCACTATTTATAAGGGTAAGTTACTATTCATTAGGGTAGTTTACTATTCACCAAAAATTAGTTTTGTTTTATTGGATTCCAAAAAACATCTTGAACACAACCGTGTATGCCGGATTTTTAAAATTCAAATCACAGAGCAGGTAAAATTTAGTTTAGTGGCTAAGTTATGGGTATCTCTTATAATAAACCATTTTTTGTTCCATAGGGGCCCAATGATTCATAAAATATATGCAACCTAATAAATAGAGTGTATTTAAGAGAAAAATACCATAAAATGTTTAGGGTGCTACACGTGCTCCAATAATATTTCTAGGCCATAATTTAACACCATCTTCTCTAGACTAGGGGGCTTTAGCTATTGGATTTTACACTTGAGAGTATTTTTTGTTCCCTGAATTGAAAAAATCATCATATGAAAACCTCATGAAATTCATTTTTTAATTTTTTATTTTAATAAAAAAATGAAATATAACTAAGATTTTAAAATAGAAAAAAGTAAATGAATAACTGATTGGCTCCCTAGAAACGATGCCAGTTTTATGCACGCCTGTCATAGGGCGTGCAAAGAGAAAATTTATATTCCTAATACAACATAGAGACTGACCAGGGTCGTCTCACTTGAGGAGCATTGTAATTGGTTCAATAACTAATTATAATTCCCCTAATCTAATTATTCTTATTTTTTATACTATTTTTGAAAATTTCTATTTTGGGGGTTTTGGAAAATTATGAAATTAAAATAATGAAATGAAAAATTTAAATATAAATGGAGATGAGAACACAATGAAATTAGGGAGGAAAGGTCTTGATCTTAGGGTTACATAACATGGGTTCAATTATTATTCATTTGTTGATTAATTTCAATTTTATAACTCATTTGGTGAAACCTTACTAATGAATTAATTTTCTTTGATTTAATGAGCGTGTGATTTTATCATGCCTTTGGCATACCAAACCACACTTCCTCCAATAGTCAAATAGGATAATACCTCAACTAAGAATGTTATTCCTAAAAGACTCGACTCCACTATATGATGTTTTATCTCTTCAGGAAACCCCATCTCCACTCTTTTAAGGGTTTTCCTGAGATAAGGGTGGGAAAAAGAATTAATCAATGAAAAAATGGAATTAAAAAAAATATCATAGTGGATGACTGCCTCACCAGTGAAATACTATTTCATCCACCACAAATAGAATAATTTTTTTTTTGAATTGAAGAAAAATAATAAATAACATCATGAAAAATACTCCAGGGGAAAGCCTTAGGTTAGTCACATTCCATTTAAAGGTGAAAAGTGATAATGATGGAAAGATGGAAGAGAGAAATATTATTAGAGTTGGAAGAGAAATAGGTATGGAAGAAGAAAAAAAAACATGAATTAAGAATATGGATATATGTTACATGGGAAAAGAAAACTATGAAAAAGGAAACAAAGAAATCCTAAATAATTTGTATGGCCCCCGGGATCCTCTCTAATGGTGGTTGAGTGGATGGATTGGAATAGATTGGGAAGGAGGATATCTCCTCCTTTTATGGGCTAAATTATCACTTCAAAAGTCTCCACATGATACCCAAATTAAATGGTTGATTCATACATGGAAACCTTCATGAAATTTGTTCCTTTTTGTCTTTCTCATCTCCCTCCCCACCAAATTTTAGTGTATTTGGACATGTGAAGAGAAATTTATTCTCTTTTTACTCTAATAATTTAATATTCTTGGGCAGACCCTCCAAATTTCATATCTTTGATTTTACATGCATTAATGGTCTTGCAAATGGTCGATCCGTGCATGGAAGTCTTTAAGAAACATGTTAATAAATTACTTTTCTAGATCCTTGTATAATTTAAGCTTTAATGGGGTGTAAAAATTCAAGATATAAGCTCATATTTAAACCATTCCATATCTGTGAATAGTTTTATAGGCCTTTGTTTGAGTTGATTTTGGGCCTCCAATTAAGGAATTGAGCTTGTGGTCCCAAAGGAATAAATGTGGCCCAAATGTCTGGGATCCTAATAAAAGGTATTTAACAATTTCAAGTAGTTTAAATAATGTTATGGATGAAATATAGAATAAAAATAAAATAGTTAAATCCCAAAATTAGGTCATTTTTACAATTAAGCTTAAAAATCCACAAAACATAAAAATGTGAAAATTCCTAATAAAATAACACTATGGTGGGTAAAAAAATTGAAATTAAATGTAAAATTATGGAAAATATTATTTTTGTCTTGTATCCATTTTTTTCACAAGATTTCATACACAACATTATTAATAAAATTCCAAGGTCACATGTACGACTCATGGAGATCTACAGGGACTACAACATCCTTCACACTTGCAACATTAACTATATCCCATTAGAAGGTCCAAAATCAAATTCTATCCCAACAAGTGTATTTCAAGCCCATAAATATCCATTTAGCCCAAGAATTGCTACATTAACATCATAATTGCTTCCCATCATCGAACACCAAAAGGGTGGACACATCTAAGACTATCAAGGAAAGAGTTATGGGATGATAATTTTGTTAAAATTTTGTTATTGAGGACATTAAAAGGGAATAATAAGTTGCTTCCACCTCACCTAAGAGGAATCCTGATTATTTTTATTTACTTTATATAATATTTTCTTCCATGACTAGAAAAAAATATCCACCTTCATGTAACTCCTTTACTACTGGTATTTTTCTCTATATCTTTGAATAAACTCAAACTTTGTGGGATTATTTCTATATAATTTCATTCTATGTTTCTTTATCTTCCTCCAATTATTTCCTCTTCTTCAATTCAGTTGTTATTTTTTTTAATTTTTTTTTGATTTTATAAGAATGTTGGGTTGAGTTGTTTCTAAGGGAAATTTGGTAAATGATGTTAGTTTCTACTTAGAAAAATTCATTAATTCATTATGTGATATTGAAAAATAAATCAATTGAATTTATGCAAGAATAATGCAATCATCCCAATAAATATTATTATTAATAAGTTCTCATATATAATTTTTTATCTTATTTGATTATCAGAAAATGAATCTTATGATCCATAGGGTTAGCATTTGGAATGAGGATTCTAATTCGATTGATCATCTACTAAACCCATATTATTCAGTTTAGTTTGACAGGATAAATTGTAGAAATGTATAGGAATGAACTAGTTGGTTAATCATGAAGATGGTTATGATAATAAAATGAGTCCTAATTTAGTGATCATGAAACAATTAAAATTTTATAGATTGAAGAATTATTTTTAAACTATGAATCAATAAAGTTCCCATTTACCCTATGTGCACCTCATTTATTTTTTTTAATTTCCACACTTGTTTTATTTTGTAAAAAAAAAGATAAAAATAATTTGAATATACTCTGTCTGAGAACACAAACTCGAGTGACCAATTTTAATAATATGGATATGTAGTAGAGAAGTATAGTATAAAGGAGGTAAGAAAAATCCCAGAAATGAAGAACATGGGAGGATGTAACACACTAATTTTTAAAAGAGAAAACTATATTCGATAACATATGCAATACGCAACACCCAACTGAAACGAACAATGATTATTTAAATATGATCATTTTCACCTACCTATTATGTTTTTATATATTAATCATATTAACTAGTTTATGAAATATATTTTTCCTAGATATATTGATAAATTATTAATAATTAATCAACCAATTTTTTATAATGTGTTTCTATTATTCAAAACATATTTTCTTTAAAAATGATTGTTATTCATTTATTATAGTGATTTTTTAGATAATTTATAAAATTAATTTTATAAATTTTTATACACCTTTTATATCATAAAATAAATGTTAACATAGGGTGAAATTTGATATTTTTTGAAAAAATTTAAATTTTTTCAGTGAATAGTAAAAAATATAATTTTTATGTAAAATTGTAATTTATTTTGATAAATTAAGTAATATAAGCCTCAGAATTATATTAAGTTTATTTAAATGTTACAAAAGAATTCTTTAGTTATATTTATTTCAATTAATTGCATTTAAATCATCTTTATATCATATTTTAATACAAGTTTATTTTGAGGATTAAAAACGCATTTTTCTTGAATTTTTTTTTGAAATTCATAATGTTTGTCCATTATAATTAGTTAAAATAACTACTAGTGAGAAATTATTTAAATATAATTTTTAGATTATATATCTATATTTATGAATCTAAAATCATAAAATAAATATTACCAGCTATATAGTTAAAGAGAAAACGTCTTTTACTTAAAAATGCATTTTTTGGAAAAATGATTTCCATCTTACTTGAAGGTTTTATATTAAATTAAATTCTTCCACATTTGTGGATTGATTTTGATAAAATGTATTCCATATTTGGAATCATCATTATTAATATTAATTAATAAGGAAAACTTACTTTTTTAACAATATGAATAATAACTATAATAAATATTTATTACCATGTTAAAAGGAAAATAAGTTAATTAAAGGTAAAATTAATTTAACAAAGACTAGAAACAAAGTAACCCTAATAGTATGAATATTTATATTTCATTGAAATTCTGAAAATTTTTATTCTTTATTTTTTATATTAGAAATGATTAAGTAATTAGTCTGATAAAAAAATTATTTTTTTATATAATAAAACACAAATTGAATTTTTTAATAAGTATTCAATTTAAATCAAGACATTTATTTTGATGAATTAATGGATTTATTAAATAAAAAATATTTTAATAAAATATTTTAATAAAATATTTTAATTAAATAATTTTTATTAAATATAAATTATCATATAATTTTTATGATGTCAAATGTTATTTATATAAGGGTTCGAAAACTGTTATTGTCCAAAAATCCAGCATTCTCAATAAATGTCGATTCTTATTTTAAAAGTTAGAATATAAATATTTATAAAATTATTTTGATAAAATGAAAATTATTTTTGGAATTTGAACATCAAAATTTTCCAATTGTTAATTTTTAATAATTTTCTAAGAGAGCCGAATGTTTAGGTAGAAATTAAATACCGTATAAATATACGGTGTGTGTTATGACATCATAATGACCCAAAAGTGATTAAATAAATACAATAAATGGTATCAATGTTAAAATATATATTTTTTTAATTTAATATAATGTGATTTTATTTTCATTGGTAAATTTTATAAATATTTTAGGAATCTTCCAAATCTATTAATATATTTTATGGTTTTAAAATCATTTATTTATGAGTATAACTCACCTCCACATCACTAAGGGTAATATTTTATTCAGTTAGCCCCTTGAACTTATAAAATAATGGAAACCACTCCACTTTGGTAGAAACCATGATAAAAACACATTAGAATATTTTGGGTTTTGGTATTTTGTTATATAAATTCAAAAACCTAAGTTTGAGAAATAATAAAAAAATCCACACACTTTTCCTATAAAAACCCATCCAAAATATCATTTCCATTCACTCAAAATCCTTGTAACAGGTCCTTACTCTACCCTACCCTCTCTAGAGTCCTCCCAAGGTTCCCTAAATCTCTCAAGAATCTCTTCGCAAGCATTTGTTTCCACAAAATCAAGTCGCAGATCCTCACCTTCTCTTATTTATTCAAGTTTATTTATTAACTTATGCCTTATATTTCCAATTAATAATGTTGGTGTATGTCTTTACATGTCCCTATTACTGCCCATTTTATGTCCAAATTATTAGAGATCCCTTTTCACTCCCATAAACAATTTTTTTGAATTTCGAAGAGACACCATTATGCTGTCGAAATTTCAATGTGATTTTCCATGCCATAATAATTGTGTTGTGAATACCAATAATCATTTCCTTTCAAAGGTGTTCACATTTATATAATTATACTTTTTGATTGGGGACATACATGTTTCTATTATGCACTTCATGATCATGGAATAAAATTTGATCATAAATGATTACATGTTTTATGATCTATGTGACACACTTAAGCATGAGAATGAAATGAAAGTGATAGGTGCGCACATAATTATTTAGCACTCAATGCATTGAGTAATGTTTAGTCTCACGAGACATCATGTTAGGACATGGAGTAAACCTAATTCCTTTATCAGACTCTTTCTTTCCTAATGTACAGGTAGTTATCCTTGACTTATGTTTATGTTTCTTTGTTTTATGTTCTTTCCATAGTTCTCATGTTTCCTTCATGTTCTCATGCTATATCATGCCTCATTGTTCATGTTTTTGATTATCCACACTTTTATGTCCCATTGATATGTCTATTGTCTAACATGTATTATTTTAGTCATGTTATACCATATTTATTCTCATACTGGGCTTTATTTCTCACCCTTTTCTTATGTATGTCCCCAGGTTATCCCATGAAGTTTTAAGTATAAAGGAATATTATGAACATGTTAAGGAGGATTTCAATAAATATGATGTATTCCTTATTTTATGTTATTATGTAATATACTTAATTCCTAGAGATAATAGAATTATAGAGAATTAGATTTGTATTAAGTGTAATTTTATGTAATAAATCATGTATTAAGGTGAAATAAAGAGTATGGTTGTTATAGAGGTGGTTTCCTATCTCACATAAGTCCTAGGGTGATGCTAGAAATAAACACTTGAGAAGTATTATTCTCATAATCCCATTCTACCAGGCTGCCACCAATACTCTCCCCTATTCATTCTCATATTCCTCCCAATTTTAGCAACCTATTTCCCAATATTATTTATGTGGGATCCCTAACAAACAACTATGGGGTCCATGAAAAACAACCCAACTATACTTGTTTCTTTCAAGGATATAGTTTGTACTGTAATGACTCTTATATCCCCTTCTGTTTTGTGTTTTCATTTTTTTTGTGGTTCCACCCTTTTGAATGTAAATTCTAGCTTATAGTGTCTCCAAATGCTCTATCACTTTTCCAATCATGAGAAGAAGTATTGTTATCAAGACCAAGGAATGAAAACTAATTACAGTTAATAAATTCCTCTTTCAATGTAGCATCTTTCATGGGACCCAAAAATACAAAAATGGAACCCATTCCCACAATAATGACCCATTGAAAAGTATCTAAAAAGGGTTAACTAAACTATTTATGTAATAGGCCATATGTGAAGGAAATTGGAGACATAAATAGCTGATGTTTTTGATATTAAATATAATAATATTGGAAAGAGGACTACCCTGAACAAAAGGCATGTCTAGAAAAATTCTGTTAATGTAGACTCTGAAAAGTATGTAGTGGGGATAATAAAATATAACCCCACTCCAAAGTGGAGGTGCCTATCCATCACATAACTTCCAATCGGTGAAGGATGAACCTTATTGCATACCTGAATAATGTGTAACATCCTGGCCGGAGTTCCACAAACCAGTTCCCTGAATTGGTCAGTCACATGACCTCAAGCACGCCTCCCTGTATACCAGAGGCTTCCAACTAGCAGCGAGGGTCTATTATCAGTCATAGGGAGACTATACCCTATTTTTCATCATAGTAACACACTAGTGGAAATAAATAATAATAATTAACTGAATAACCAAATGATATAACATATCCAGAATAGTACCAGTATCAAAAGATAACCAAAACTGTAACTACAATATCAAAACTGAATAATAGATATGTCATGCTAATGTACATGCCAAATGTCAAGAAGAAACTCAAAAGTAAAGACACTAACAACTCCAAAGTGGTTCTCGAACCACATTTGGTTCCCTCATCCATGATCCATCCCCAAAACAACCATCTAACATAGGGCTCTTTCCCTTTTTCTTATCCAGAAAATGCAATACTATTCGAGTACTGATCAGGTAGTCTGAGTAGGGTATGAGTACAACTCAGTAGGCCACCACCAACGTTGTCTAAAATAATATCTTGTCAAAATAGTTTATTAAGTTGTATAAATTAATAAGTACAATGCATAAGTATACAGTTATCACATTATAATTTATTCTTTACTTAACCACATTAACTCCTAGGTTCCCAAGGAAACCCATAGCTCAACGCCTGCCTCATATCATGCCGAAGCCTAAAGTTTTCTTAGGTAATATCATATATTAATACTAGATTAGGCTTATTATGGATCCCAAAAAAATTCAATGGTTATATCATATCTCAATACCTACTTTATCTCATGCACGAGCTCTAAGTATTCCCAAGTGATGTCATATATCAGAGTTCTTTTGTTACCATTATTAAATTGATACTCGAATGCCCATGTTACCATTCATAACACACACAATATAATGACCATGTTCTTTTCCTTTAATTTATAATTGAATGACCATGTTACCATTCATATATCACACATTAGAAGGACCATCATCCCATTCTTTAATTCATACTTGAATGACCATCTTACCATTCATACATCACTCATTAGAATGACCATATTACTATTCATACATTACACATTAGAATGACCATGTTCCCATTCTTTAATTCATATTCAAATGACCATGTCACCATCCATACATAACACATTAATTCAACAATTAATTATCCACACAATTTCCATTACTAATTTGAAAGCTAGTTAAACACAATTTCTTTAGTTAATTCAACAATTAACTAATCACATCAATAACATTAATTAATTAAATAATTAATTAGTCACATAAATTCATCTAGTTAATTCAACAATCAACTGATTACACTAATAACATTAATTAATTCAATAATTAATCAATCACATCAAATCCTATAGTTAATTCAATAGTTAACTAATCATACCAATTCTTCTAGTTAATTCAATGATTGACTAATCATGTCAATAATGTTAATTAATTCAGAAATTAATTAATCACATCAAATACATTAACTAATTCTACAGTTAATTAATCACTTCAATTCTATTAGTCAATTCAACAATTAACTAATCACATCAATAACATTAATTAATTCAAAAATTAAATAATCACATCAATTACTCAAGCTAATTCAATAATTAACTAATCACATCAATAATAGTAATTAATTCAGTAATTAACTAATCATGTAAATTCCTCTAGTTAATTTTACAATTAAATAATCACATCAATAATATTAATTAATTAAATAATTAGATAATCACATCAATTACTCTTGTTAATTCAATAATCAACTAATCACATCAATAATATTAATTAATTCAATAATTAACTAATAAATTCAATTACTCTAGTTAATTCAATAGTTAACTAATCAAATTATTAACTCTAGTTAATTAAACAATCAACTAATCACATCAATTATATTAATTAATTCAACAATTAACTAATCACATCAATTTTATTTGTAATTACACAATTAGTTTATTATATAAACCCCCTTAATTAATTAACCAATTAATTAAGTATGTCAAACACATTAATTAATTAATCAATTAGTTAATCAACATCCACAACACAAAATCCTTTAATTAATTCCCCAATTTATTATCTCATTCACAATATCAATATTTCATAATTAACCACACTATTAATTATTTAAATTCTCAAATATCAATATATCATAATTAATTCATCAATTAATTATCTCGACTCAATAATCTAAATATCCCTTAATTAATTCAACAATTAATTGTCTAATTCACTAAAATGAATCTACTGAGAAATCACCATTATTTAATTTTGCAATTAATTATTCAAACTCATTCAATTGCATCAACACAACAATACCAATTAATTAATTCACTAATTAATTGATCATGTCAAATCCATTAATTAACCCTAAAATTAATTAATCACATTAAATCCCATCAATTAATTCTCTAATTAATTGTACACACAAAATGAATTAATTAAAAAATAATTAATCACATTCAATCCCTTCAATTAATTTACCACTTTATTGTACACAACAACTCCATTAATTAATTACCCAATTAATTAACCAAATTTAATCCCTTCAATTAATTCAACAATTAATTGTACACATAAACTCCATTAATTAGTTCCTAAAATAATTGGATATAATACTTCCATTAGTTAATTCAGTGATTAATTAATCCCATCTATCCCATTATTTAATTAAAAAATTAAATAATCACATCACTCCATTAATTAATTCATAAATTAATTATTCCAATATAAAAAATTCAATAAACCCAATTAGTTCATCATTTAATCATTCCATATCAATCAAATCAATATCCTCAATTAATCACTCAATTAATTGTTCTATCTCATAATTCAATATTCTGATAATTAACCCAATAATTAATTATCCCTAATCAAAAATTCAATATTCAAATAATTAATTTAATAGATAATTATTCCTGATCTAAAATCCCAATATCCTAATTTCACATTTCCCTTAATCAATTAATTAACTATATTAATTAATTTAATCAAGAACACAGTTTCAAGAACGCAATTACTAAACATCTAATAGAAATTCTACAATCGCATACATATAATTGTAATAAAGACTATGAGATTTGAATTTTAGATCACCTACATCAATTTTTTGACCAAAGATATCCCAATAGAAATCCCTAAAACTAAACAGCTCAACGATGTCGAATGAGATATGAATCTAAAACCCTAATTCAAGATTAAAAAATTCATGATCTCTTAGATATAGATCTCAATGAAAAATCCTAGATATAGATTCATCAAATCTAGATCTAGAACTATCAAAACTGATAATAAATTCTCACCAAAATAATGAGTGAATAAAGGGGGATGAATAGGAAAGCAACTAAATATAATCCACTTACTGGTAGGGGTGAATATATTCTATCTGGAATTTGAATTGTGAATAACAGAGGTCGGGAAGGCTTGGAATTCATCCGAAGAGCTCCAAAATTGTGAAAGAGGACCTAGGGTTTAATAGGGGATAATTTGGGGTTAATTAGGGGGTCTAGGTAATTAAAAAACTAAATTACAAGTAAACTTAATTCTTTAAAATGGTTTTTTGGGTAGGGGTACACAGTTTTCCCTTACCGTGCATCCAAACTGCGCTCCTCTTTTATAGGGGTTCGTGGTTACTCCTAAGAGGATGAAAGGTTTGAAAAACCATACCCTAACCATGTGAATCACCACTATTTGGGTTCACATAGTTATCTGGGTTGGGGCACATGGTTTTCTCTAACCATGCGCCAACCCTACACAACCAATTCTCTTTCCATTTTGTCAAAATTTCACCCAAACACACCCCAAGGTAAAACCCAAATAAAAATTACACAACACTAAAAAAAGAGTACCTTTAATTGATCCGGATAAAACTCTAGAAAAGTTTTTGTTCTTAAAATCTCCCCACCTTATAACAGCCCATCCTTAATCTTCTCTCTTAAGATTCTCTAATATTTCGAGTAAAAAAGATTGGCCACTGAGCCACCACATCCATTTATTGTAGGACCCCGGGACACCATGAGAGGGGAGGGGTGAATCAGGGTGTAAAATTTTTCTTTTAAAACAAGGATCTTGTTCCCATATTAGTAGGAACTAGTTAAACCTGTATGATGTAAATGATCAGCAATAAAACATTCACATGCAAAGAGATGACACATCACTTTTTACTTGGTTCACCGCTAAGGGCTATGTCCAAGGAGCATACGCTGACAGGTTGTCAGTCATACCTAATTCCACTATTCTTCACTAGTTGTGGATTACAATGGTTTGGAAACAGTCACTCTGTCCTAGGCTCACTACCTTTACAAATGTTCAGGGATAGCCTGTAACACCCGAGACTTTTATGTTATATAAATCATCAAAGGAATCTTTTTCTACACAACACTTGCTTGGCTTGCTTTACACGCAATCGCGACCTTCCTCGATAGCTTGCGTCGTACGCAATACCGAGTCTCACTAAACAACAATATGCTATTAAAACTAGTCGTTATGAATAGTAATAACCATTTTTTGAAATTTTATAAATTTTATTTTTCAAAATGGACTTCTTTTTTGGACTCAGAATATCGAAATTAGCCTAGGGTGAAATTTTGGTATTTTTCTGAAAACTTTCAATTTTTGATGAATAGTGAAACCACTAAGTGGTAGGTTAAAAACTGAATTTTGCATAAAACTTAATTTTACCGGTTCTGTGAATGGAATTTCGAAAATCCGAGAGACATAGTTAATATCAAGGACTAAAATGTGGTTCAATGAGATAAAAATAATTTTTTGGTGAATAGTAACTTTTTACTATTTTTACCGCGGTTAATAGTAAATAGGGTAACTAAGGGTAAATATGATATTAATATTACCCTAACACATGTCCTAATTCTATTGGATACGTGTAATTCGACCAAAAACAAACTTAGGAATAAAATATGACCATTTAGGCCCACTTGGATTAGATTAGGACATTTATTATTAATTTATTTAAAGAAGGGTTAAAATAGTTAAAATCAATGTTTAATAAGTAAATCATTTTTAATATGGGTTTATACATAAGATAAATTCTATTGTAAATATTCATTAGAAATATAAAAAGATTTCCTACATGATGGTATTTTATTTGTAATTTTTAGACATCAAATAATTTAATTTATTTATAACACAAAGATGATGCAGTAATTATCTTATTAATGAAATATTGACATAATTGATATTATAAACACCAAAATAAATGTAATTTGAGACTTTTTATGAATTCCACTAATTTTCTAGGTTACTATGATATATTAGTGTTGATTTAATCAACTTGGTTCGAACATATAATTCTTTTATGACTTTCACAAAAATCATATATCAAATAGTGTCAAAATTGACACAAAATAGTTTTTAAATCAAATATTATATTATTAATTGTTATTTTATTCCTAAAAATCTAAGGTTCGGCCAAATGACTTAGATAAGGATATATATATTAATCATAAACAATTTGGGGTTCGTTTGGCATGTTATAGTAAGTGTATTAACCATATAGTGAAAGAAAACAAAAAGACACGGTAAAAGTTAAATTAATTAACTTAGAGTTAAATCTAATTGATAAGGTTAAAATAATACCCTAAACTTGTCTAAATCCTATTGGTTGATAGGATTTCGACCCATCCCCACTTTAGCTTCGAAATAAGACCCTTTGTAACCATTATAAACCGATTTTGACTTTAATATAAAATAATATTTTGAGATATTCCTAAGGTGCCCCTCTCCTCCCTTATAAAAGGGCACCTCCTCCCCCTCCTCCTCACACCAATTTGAGCACTCAAGCTCGGACAACCCCTGCCATTTTCTCCTCTCCACTTCCCTAGAATAATCCTAGAGGTCCTGGTCTTCTTCAAAGACCAATCTTAGTTCCCTTAGTGGAGGATTCAAAGAGGTGTTCCAAAGAAGATGTAATATCCATTACCGATCTTTTCAATTTCTTTCTTCTTCAACTTCTTCTCCTTTAGTTTTTTCATGATAAAGTAATAACACTAGTATTACTTACATACTGATATGTTATTATAAATATGAAACAACCCTAATTCACCTTCTATCCATCCTACGGAAAAATGAAATCACCGCGCGTGCGTACGTACGGAATACCGTCTCCACGCCGTGGTGTAATCTATTTTCCACCATCACCTTACAAGGATGGGTATAATGGTGTAATGAGTAACTATATATGATTATTATGAAGTAATATTGATACTGAAATAATATATATATATACTCCAATACAATTCCGCGATCATAGGAACGATATCATCACTCGTGCGTACGTACGGAATACCGTCTCCACGATGTGATGCGACTCGTTCTACATGATCTTTATTTCATAATGATTATATAAATGAATTGAACGAATGAATATGGTATATACTACACTAATACCATTCTGGAAATGAATTATCTATAACCTAAAGATAAGAATAAGAATTTATTCAACAAAACACGCATAAGAACAAAAAGTTATAAAGACCCGAGTAACAAGTAACAATGAAATATTACTAACAAGAAGCTAATAATATGACCATATATGATATCATATAAATATGTATGATTCTGGAATAAGTCAATAACATTATTTAAACCATTATACAGGAGCTTCGGACACGTACAAAGCCAATCGGACCTAAGGTAAGGGAAATATCACAATCTCATTTTTGTCCGAGATTGTTTATTCGTAAGTATTTACTGGGGTGTATTTTATCATCCACATCCATGTTTCATCAATATGTAATATTATTTCCATCCACCTACAATTGTTTAAATCCATTTTACCCTTCGTTGAGTTTTTAGTAATATGTATGAAAGGAATCTTTTGTCGTTTTTCATACGAGGTACTTTTTGACTTTTCCGACAAAAGTACGAAGAATGTTTTTTTTAACTTATACGGCATGAATGGATTTTTAAAACATTATTTCCAAGAAGCTTCCTTTACAAGTTTTCAAGTTTATTTTTAATCAACTTCTTTTATTTTAAAGTTATATGACATGTTATGAAAGGAAAAATGTTTTTGAAGAAGAAAGGATATTTTCCTCAAGAATGGAGTTCAAGTGTTTTATCAAAATTATTTTCCATCTAAGATAATAAAGGGTTATGTTTTTATCCCTATTATTACATTGATTTGATCATGTTGTGATGGAATTATTTTTATGAATTCCTTTATCTTATATGAATTGATTTATGATGTCATGATGTTTCAAGAATCCCATTTTTGTTACATGTGTTATGCGATGATGTATGTTTTATGATTATGTGGCACACATAAGAAAGGATTCATTATAAGATGGGTGGGACCTATATCTCCCTCCAATGCATTGGGTAAAGATTTTATATCTCATGAGATAGACATGGCTGGAACGGAAGGTTATTTCGGTTCAGTGATACAGGACTGAAACGAGGAGTGAACTCGGTTCAGAAAGGGACTTTGTCCACTAAGATAGTCTTGGCAATGAGTCATGACTAACAAGAAATTATTTTCCATGATTATGTGTGCATGCCACAAAGTTTCAAGTCTTATGTTATGATTATGGGGATCTCATTTTCACTTCTATGATTTATTCCATGATAAGATATTATGATCTCTTTTGCAGGTTTTGATTTTCAAAAAGATATGATATGATTTTTATTTCCTTTATTTGCCCTTGCTGAGCATTTGAGCTCACCCTTTTATGTTTTCTTTTCCCCAGGTCAGGAAGATGGATATTAAGTAGAATATGCTAAAAGGGACCCTAGATATGATGAAATAAATGGGAGACACTGTAGAAGATTTATGAACCAGTTGTTTATGTTTCCCAGTTTCTAAAGACACTATACCTATACGGTCCTTTGTGGTTTTGTCATATGTTGTAATAAGTGTGCTTCAATTTTGAAGTATTAACAATGTATGTAAAGTATGGGTCGTTATAGTTGGTATCAGAGGCAAAGGAGGTAGGAATGTATCCGATCCTTGGGAACTCTCACATGTGAGCATTGGACGAAGCATGGCTCTCCGCCCAAGGGCTTCATGTGGAAATGGCTGCCACTGGGGATGGTGGTGTGTCCCGCCCAGGGGGTGTAGCCGCCCATGGAGTGCCCTGATAGGTATCAACTATAGTCCACTGGAAGTATTTCCAGACCGTTATAGTTGGTATCAGAGGAAAGGTATAGTCAACCTTTGGAAACTAGGATGTGAAAGCCTTAGTAAGAACCCTAAGAATAAGTCTAAGCATAGAACACAATCTTAGAAATGGCCATGAATAACCTAGGATAAGACCATAAGCATGAAAATTTTATTCTTGAATTATTGGTTTCCTATTATAATTAGTGTTGCTCACACTATTCTTCTTGGTTTTAGTCAATGGCTGGAACCCGAAGGAACCGTGTTAATGCGGAATGCGATGGGCAATGCAATGATTGTCCCCCTGAGTAACCAAATGATATGGGAGCTGGAATGCAAAATCTTGTAGCCATGCTCACACAACTTTCTCAAGCTTTGAATCATGCAGGATTTCCAAACGAGCAAAGGAGGGAGCAACATTCTGTTGAATCCTTCATGAGGCAGCGTCCACCTTCTTTCAGTGGGTCTACTGATCCATTAGTTGCTGAACAATGGATTAGTACTACTGAAAAGATATTTTCAGTTCTTCAATGTTCTGAACATGATAAAGTCATCCTAGCAGTGTATCATTTGGAAGGAGATGCTGATCAATGGTGGAATCTTATTAAGAATACGAGGCAAAGGGATGAAATTGAGTCTATGGAATGGGACGAGTTCAAGAACTTATTTTTCAATAAGTACTTCCCTCGTATTCTCCGAACAAAGATGGAGAAAGAGTTTCTTGAACTGAAGCAAAGGGATGATGAATCTGTTGGTACCTATGAAGCAAATTTTACAAGACTTGCAAGGTACGCTTCTGGTATTATTATCCAACCTGAGAGTAAGATCGATCGATTCTTTAGTGGCTTAAAACCAAGTCTTCGAAGGGCGTTAGCCATAAGGGACTTCAATAGCTACGAGGAAATCGTTCGATGTGCTCTCAAAGTCGAGATGGAGATTGGAGTAACCCATCAGTCACATGGGTTTGATAAGAAGAGGAAGATGGAATTCAAAGAAAAATCTAAAGAGCACACTGAAAAGAAGATGAACTTTCCCTTATGCTCAAAGTGTGGAAAGAAACATGGAGGGAGTTGTCTTAAAGGGACAAGTAAATGTTTTAAATGTGGAAAGGAAGGTCATCGGGCATTTGAATGCCGTGATAATGGGAAGAAGATGTCTAAAGATGCAAACAAAGGAAGGGATACACAGAATGAACCTACTACACTTCAATGTTTCAAGTGCAAGGAGATGGGGCATTATGCCAATCAGTGCCCAAATCCAAGGGTTGATGATGATGGTCGACGTCAACAAACTCTTAAGGCTAAAGACAAAGGAAAGTCACATGCAATTTCTATCAGCGATGTGGAGTACGATAACGATGTGGTGAAAGGTACACTTACCATCCACTCTAAAGTAGCAAATGTTTTATTTGATTCTGGATCCACCCACTCTTTTATTTCTGAAGACTTTTCTAAGGGTATCACCGTATTACCTCAACAATTAGATGTTGAGTTAGCTGTGACAACACCTAATGGCACATCAATCGCATCAAAAGTTTATAATTCTTCTCCGATCGAAGTTTGTGGAAAAGTGCTTCCTGTAAATCATGTGATCCTTCCTTTAGTGGAATTTGATTTGATTCTTGGCATGGATTGGCTTTCTCTACATGGATCTCATATCAATTGCCAAATAAGGGAAGTCACATTTCATATTCCAGATCAATCTACGATCGTCTATCGATGCAAGGATGAATATAACCTTCCAGTGGAAATTTCTTCCATCTTATGGGTCTTGATACCACTAAATGAAGGTTATTTATCTCAAATGGTTGGTGAGAAACTCACGATTAAGAATATTCCCATTGTACGGGAGTTTGATGATGTCTTTCCGGAGGAATTGCCGGGTCTTCCACCAAATCGTGAAGTTGAGTTTTCAATAGAACTCGTACCGGGTGCTTTGCCTATTTCAAATACACCTTATAGAATGGCCCCAATTGAGTTGCAGGAATTGAAGAAGCAACTCCAAGAGAATCTTGATAAGGGATTCATACGCCCTAGTGCGTCACCTTGGGGAGCACCTGTTCTATTTGTTAAGAAGAAAGATGGATCAATGAGACTCTGCATTGATTATCGAGAACTTAACAAGATCACTATCAAGAACAAATATCCTCTCCCACGCATTGATGACTTATTTGACCAACTACGCGGAGCTCAATACTTTTCCAAGATTGATCTTCGTTCAGGGTATCATCAATTAAGGGTCAAAAGGGAGGATATACCAAAGACGGCTTTCCGTACAAGGTATGGACACTATGAATTTATAGTGATGCCATTTGGTCTTACTAATGCCCCTGCTATCTTCATGGATCTAATGAATAGAGTCTTTAGAGACTGTCTTGATCAATTTGTGGTAGTCTTTATAGACGATATTATTGTCTATTCAAAGAGCAAGGAAGAACATGAATAACACTTGAGAATTATATTAAAGACCCTGAGAAAGGAGAAGCTTTATGCCAAATTTACCAAGTGTGAATTTTGGGTTCAAAAAGTTGCATTTTTGGGTCACATAATCTCAAAAGAGGGGATATCTGTGGATCCAGCAAAAACAGAGGTTATCGAAAGATGGTCAAGACCAACAACAGTAACTGAGATCCGAAGTTTTCTTGGTTTGGCTGGATATTATCGACGTTTTGTAAAAGATTTTTCAAGATTATCTAATCCACTCACCAAGTTGACTCGGAAAGGAGTTAAGTTTGTCTGGACAGAGGAATGTGAAGAGAATTTCAAGGAGTTGAAAAGAAGGTTATCCAGTGCACCTGTGCTCACACTGCCTTGTAGTGGAGAAAGGTTTGTGATCTACAGTGATGCATCCAAGAAGGGATTGGGGTGTCTTCTTATGCAAAATGATATGGTGATAGCTTATGCCTCACGACAGTTGAAAATCAATGAGCAAAATTACCCAACACATGATTTGGAGTTGGCTGTGGTAATCTTTGCATTAAAGATTTGGAGGCATTACCTTTATGGTGAAAGGTGTGATATTTATACTGATCATAAAAGTTTAAAGTATATTTTCACACAAAAGGAGTTGAATATGCGTCAAAGAAGATGGTTGGAGCTGATTAAGGATTATGACTGCTCAATCCATTACCACCCTGGGAAAGCAAACAAGGTGGCAGATGCATTAAGTCGACAAGACCATGCTATTTTATCCATGATGAGGATCACAAAAGATCCAATATTTATGGATTTACAAATGATGGATCTTGGAATTATAATGGAAGGGGAAAAATCTTATCTTTCTCAAATGAATGTTCAACCATCTATACATGTGAAGATTAAAGAGGCACAGAAAGAAGATGTCGAGTTACAAAAGAAGGTGAGAAATGTTCCTGAATTCAACCTTGATTGTGATGGGATAATAAAGTTCAGGAATCGGGTTTGCGTTCCTCCCATCCCCGAATTAAAGAAGGAGCTGCTGGATGAGGCTCATAGTTCATCATTCTCTATTCATCCTGGAAGCACGAAGATGTATAGGGACCTGAAAGAATACTTCTGGTGGGATGGCATGAAAAGAGATGTTGCTGAATATGTCTCTCGATGCCTGGTTTGTCAACAAGTTAAAGCTGAGAGACAAAAGTCTAAGGGGATGTTACAACCATTACCCATACCCGAATGGAAATGGGAAAACATCACTATGGACTTTGTCACATGACTTCCTAAAACATCCAAAGGCAATAATGCTATCTAGGTCATAGTTGATCATCTTACAAAGTCCGCACACTTCATTCCTATTAGAGAAGATTTCTCTCTAGATCAGCTTGCCAGGATATATGTAAAGGAAGTGGTAAGATTGCATGGAGTACCACTTTCTATTATATCTGATCGGGATCCGAGATTTACCTCGAAGTTCTGGCGAAGTCTTCAGCATACTCTGGATACAGAGTTGAGTTTCAGCACTGCTTATCATCCCCAGACAGACGGTCAGTCTGAGAGAACAATTCAAACCCTAGAAGATATGTTGAGAGCTTGCTCTATGGATTTCAAAGGAGGTTGGGATCAACACCTACCTTTGGTGGAATTTTCTTATAATAATAGCTTTCACTCCAGTATTCAGATGGCTCCTTATGAAGCTCTCTATGGAAAGAAATGCAGGACTCCAACTTGCTGGGATGAAGTTGGGGAAAGAAAGCTATTAGGACCTGATCTCGTTGATGAAATGGCAGAAAGGGTCAGATCTATTCAACAACACATAAGAGCAGCTCAGAGTCGACAGAAAAGTTATGCCGACAACCGAAGAAAAGACCTAGAGTTTGAAGTGGGCGATAAAGTGTTTTTACGAATATCTCCCTGGAAGAGGGTTATGAGATTTGGGAAGAAGGGGAAGTTGAGCCCTAGATATATCGGTCCTTTCGAAATACTGGATCGTGTTGGGAAGGTAGCTTACCGATTGGCGCTTCCACCGAATCTCTCTCAAGTTCACGATGTGTTCCATGTATCTCTCCTGAGAAAGTACATACCTGATCCTTCACATGTACTCAGCTCAGAAGTTGTACCGCTGGAGCAAGATCTTTCTTATGAAGAACAGCCGATAGAGATTCTGGATCGTAGTGAAAAAGTCCTACAAAACAAGACCACTCGCTTGGTGAAAGTTTTATGGAGGAACCACCAACTTGAAGAAGCTACTTGGGAGCTTGAGGATATGATGAGGGAGAAGTATCCTCATCTGTTTGTTACAAAGTGATGAATTTCGAGGGCGAAATTATTTTTAAGGGGGGTAGAATGTAACACCCGAGACTTTTATGTTATATAAATCATCAAAGGAATCTTTTTCTACACAACACTTGCTTGGCTTGCTTTACACGCAATCGCGACCTTCCTCGATAGCTTGCGTCGTACGCAATACCGAGTTTCACTAAACAACAATATGCTATTAAAACTAGTCGTTATGAATAGTAATAACCACTTTTTGAAATTTTATAAATTTTATTTTTCAAAATGGACTTCTTTTTTGGACTCAGAATATCGAAATTAGCCTAGGGTGAAATTTTGGTATTTTTCTGAAAACTTTCAATTTTTGATGAATAGTGAAACCACTAAGTGGTAGGTTAAAAACTGAATTTTGCATAAAACTTAATTTTACCGCTTCTGTGAATGGAATTTCGAAAATCCGAGAGACACGGTTAATATTAAGGACTAAAATGTGGCTCAATGAGATAAAAATAATTTTTTGGTGAATAATAACTTTTTACTATTTTTACCGCGGTTAATAGTAAATAGGGTAACTAAGGGTAAATATGATATTAATATTACCCTAACACATGTCCTAATTCTATTGGACAAGTGTAATTAGACCAAAAACAAACTTAGGAATAAAATATGACCATTTAGGCCCACTTGGATTATATTAGGACATTTATTATTAATTTATTTAAAGAAGGGTTAAAATAGTTAAAATCAAAGTTTAATAAGTAAATCATTTTTAATATGGGTTTATACATAAGATAAATTCGATTGTAAATATTCATTAGAAAGCTAAAAGGATTTCCTACATGATGGTATTTTATTTGTAATTTTTAGACATCAAATAATTTAATTTATTTATAACACAAAGATGATGCAGTAATTATCTTATTAATGAAATATTGACATAATTGATGTTATAAACACCAAAATAAATGTAATTTGAGACTTTTTATGAATTCCACTAATTTTCTAGGTTACTATGATATATTAGTGTTGATTTAATCAACTTGTTTTGAACATATAATTCTGTTATGACTTTCAAAAAAATCATATATCAAATAGTGTCAAAATTGACACAAAATAGTTTCTAAATCAAATATTATATTATTAATTGTTATTTTATTCCTAAAAATCTAAGGTTCGGCCAAATGACTTAGATAAGGATATATATATTAATAATAAACAATTTGGGGTTCGTTTGGCATGTTATAGTAAGTGTATTAACCATATAGTGAAAGAAAACAAAAAGACACGGTAAAAGTTAAATTAATTAACTTAGAGTTAAATCTAATTGATAAGGTTAAAATAATACCCTAAACTTGTCTAAATCCTATTGGTTGATAGGATTTCGACCCATACCCACTTTAGATTCGAAATAAGACCCTTTGGAACCATTATAAACCGATTTTGACTTTAATATAAAATAATATTTTGAGATATTCCTAAGGTGCCCCTCTCCTCCCTTATAAAAGGGAACCTCCTCCCCCTCCTCCTCACACCAATTTGAGCACTCAATCTCGGCCAACCCCTGCCATTTTCTCCTCTCCACTTCCCTAGAATAATCCTAGAGGTCCTGGTCTTCTTCAAAGACCAATCTTAGTTTCCTTAGTGGAGGATTCAAAGAGGTGTTCCAAAGAAGAGGTAATATCCATTACCGATCTTTTCAATTTCTTTCTTCTTCAACTTCTTCTCCTTTAGTTTTTTCATGATAAAGTAATAACACCAGTATTACTTACATACTGATATGTTATTATAAATATGAAACAACCATAATTCACCTTCTATCCATCCTACGGAAAAATGAAATCACCGCGCGTGCGTACGTACGGAATACCGTCTCCACGCCGTGGTGTAATCTATTTTCCACCATCACCTTACAAGGATGGGTATAATGGTGTAATGAGTAACTATATATGATTATTATGAAGTAATAGTGATACTGAAATAATATATATATATACTCCAATACAATTCCGCGATCATAGGAACGATATCATCACTCGTGCGTACGTACGGAATACCGTCTCCACGATGTGATGCGACTCGTTCTACATGATCTTTATTTCATAATGATTATATAAATGAATTGAACGAATGAATATGGTATATACTACACTAATACCATTCTGGAAATGAATTATCTATAACCTAAAGATAAGAATAAGAATTTATTCAACAAAACACGCATAAGAACAAAAAGTTATAAAGACCCGAGTAACAAGTAACAATGAAATATTACTAACAAGAAGCTAATAATATGACCATATATGATATCATATAAATATGTATGATTCTGGAATAAGTCAATAACATTATTTAAACCATTATACAGGAGCTTCGGACACGTACAAAGCTAATCGGACCTAAGGTAAGGGAAATATCACAATCTCATTTTTATCCGAGATTGTTTATTCGTAAGTATTTACTGGGGTGTATTTTATCATCCACATCCATGTTTCATCAATATGTAATATTATTTCCATCCACCTACAATTGTTTAAATCCATTTTTACCCTTCGTTGAGTTTTTAGTAACATGTATGAAAGGAATCTTTTGTCATTTTTCGTACGAGGTACTTTTTGACTTTTCCAACAAAAGTACGAAGAATGTTTTTTTTAACTTATACGACATGAATTGATTTTTAAAACATTATTTCCAAGAAGCTTCCTTTACAAGTTTTCAAGTTTATTTTTAATCAACTTCTTTTATTTTAAAGCTATATGACATGTTATGAAAGGAAAAATGTTTTTGAAGAAGAAAGGATATTTTCCTCAAGAATGGAGTTCAAGTGTTTTATCAAAATTATTTTCCATCTAAGATAATAAAGGGTTCTGTTTTTATCCCTATTATTACATTGATTTGATCATGTTGTGATGGAATTATTTTTATGAATTCCTTTATCTTATATGAATTGATTTATGATGTCATGATGTTTCAAGAATCCCATTTTTGTTACATGTGTTATGCGATGATGTATGTTTTATGATTATGTGGCACACATAAGAAAAGATTAATTATAAGATGGGTGGGACCTATATCTCCCTCCAATGCATTGGGTAAAGATTTTATATCTCATGAGATAGACATGGCTGGAACGGAAGGTTATTTCGGTTTAGTGATACAGGACTGAAACGAGGAGTGAACTCGGTTCAGAAAGGGACTTTGTCCACTAAGATAGTCTTGGCAATGAGTCATGACTAACAAGAAATGATTTTCCATGATTATGTGTGCATGCCACAAAGTTTCAAGTCTTATGTTATGATTATGGGGATCTCATTTTCACTTCGATGATTTATTCCATGATAAGATATTATGATCTCTTTTGCAGGTTTTGATTTTCAAAAAGATATGATATGATTTTTATTTCCATTATTTGCCCTTGCTGAGCATTTGAGCTCACCCTTTTATGTTTTCTTTTCCCCAGGTCAGGAAGATGGATATTAAGTAGAATATTCTAAAAGGGACCCTAGATATGATGAAATAAATGGGAGACACTGTAGAAGATTTATGAACCAGTTGTTTATGTTTCCCAGTTTCTAAAGACACTATACCTATACGGTCCTTTGTGGTTTTGTCATATGTTGTAATAAGTGTGCTTCAATTTTGAAGTATTAACAATGTATGTAAAGTATGGGTCGTTATATAGCCCACCGCATCCCTCAGGTCACTCCCGTTTACTCCCCCTAGCTCAGTACCTTTTGTGAAGTCTCATTCAGTTTATAGACGTGAGGGTCTCTTCAGTAGATTTGTATTGAAGTTTTTGTCTCTACACAGCATGAAACTATGATTACATTGAAGTACTAAATTGATGCTCCGGAACACACTGAACCACTGATCCAGATAATAAAAAACGTGCAAACATGTTATACTGAAGATTTCACACAATTGCTACCCTTTGCGCGGAATATCTCACTTTTGCATGAAATACTTGATTTTCGTGCGGAAAATATTTCGTGCAACAACCTCCTTTATGCGCAGCTTTATGCATAGAACCTTTTTTGTGTAGCTTGGCCTTTTTCGTGCAACCCAACCTTTTTCACACAACTCAAACTTTTTTGTGCAACATGACCTTTTTCGCGCAACTCCCTTTACACAAGCAGTTTATGTGCATCAACACTCAGATCTTCTCTAAGTATTCAACCATACAGAATGAGGGGGTCAAAACTTATTTATAGGCTTCACCGACCCCTGCACTCAAAAACTCTCTAGGCGTGAAGAAACTTCTCATTCGGCACGTAATATTTCACATAGGTACCGTTTTTCGCGCACATCTTCAGATTTTTTGTGCAGCCCATGCCTTTGTCTTTTTTCATTGTTCTGATTCCGAAACACTATTTTTGAAAAAAACCTCAATCCACAATTTCGTGCACCACACTGTTTTTCATTCCCAACTCGAATTTGTCGCACACAGCCCTCCTTTTTCATACACCACTTTTTACCAACATTCCATGTCTTTATTTTCCGATTTTAAGGCCCAAAAATTTGGGAAATACAGGGAAATAACACCACCTTTAATACTGTTGTGTGCTTGAACTGTATGATCACATTACTAGCACACATTCTGAATTTCCATTGAGGATTGAAAACAAACACAAACCATACTCCAATTCATGCATAGAATAGCCATGATTCCAACAATCTCCCCCTTTGGGGTTGTTGGAAATCACTAAATAAATTCAATAGATCGCCATCCACATGCAAGAAAAAAATGAAAGAATCAACTTATCCAACACTCTAAGACTACGTGAGCAATTATCAGTGTAGAAAACAAGTTAGGAATATTGAATTGGGTTCCCGTGATTTGGAATTCTCAACGACGCCCAAGTAAATCCCGTACAGTGTCACAGAAGCATTACATGTCCATGACAAGCCTGAATTAATTCCTGAATTAATTCCTTTACCCCCCATTGACAATAAACCCAAAGAATGGTAATATTTCATTGTTCATCTAAAAACACACTCCCCTTGGATAGTGTCTCCCCCAAAAACCTACATCACATCTATAAACAGATTAAAATCAGTTAACATAACTGGGGAGAGGGGTATTGCGTAACCTCCTTATGCACTGGGAGGTGGCTAAACACCGAGGTTTAACCGATGCTTCTCAAACATGGCCATTGACAGTGTCTTGGTTAGGATATCAACCACTTTCTCATCAGTTCCCACATGATCCATTCTAATCACGCCTTGCTCAACTTTTTCTTTGATAAAGTGATACCTGATTTCAATATGTTTTGTACAAGAATGCTGAACAAGATTCTTTGTAAGTTCAATTGCTCTCTTGTTGTCACAGTAAATCACCATTGGTTGTTTCACCTCATAATCAATATCTGCCAGTTATTGCTTCATCCATAGTAGTTGAGTGCATGCCTTTGTATCAGATATATACTCAGCTTTAGCAGTACTAAGAGAAGTAATTTCTTATTTCTTGCTCAAGCAGTCAACACATTTCTGCCCAATATAGAAGGCTCCACCACTACTGGACTTTCTGTCCACTACATCACCATCCCAGTCAGTATTAGAAAACGCTGATAATTCACTGTCCCCACCTGCATCAAATTATAACCCAAATTTATGAGTACCTTGAATTTACCTCATGATTCTTTTTACTACTGCCATATGTTCCTCCTTTGGATTACTCTGAAAGTGGGATTCTAGACATGTTTCAAAGACAATATCAGGACGTGTCATTGTTAGGTACAGTAGGCTCCCAATGACCCTTATGTACATGGTGGGATCTACAGAGGTCCCATACTCATGATTTCCAAGTTTGGTTCCAACTACAATCAGAGTTAACATTGGTTTGGATTCATTCATATTAAATTTATTCAGCAGCTCTCTTGCATACTTTTCTTGAGAGATGAAAGTGTAATCTTTATTTTGAGTCACCTACAGCCCCAATAAATATGTGAGCTACCCAATCATTGACATTTAAAATTTTGATTTCATGTGACTGGAAAATTCATCCACTGATTTCTGCCTGCTTCCACCAAATATAATGTCATCAACATAAACTAGAACCATGAACTAATCTTTCTGAGAATTCTTCATATAGAGATTGTGATCTACTCCTCCTATTTGAGTTCTAGCTTCTTGAGATAAGAATCCATCCAGGAATACCAAGCTCATGGTTCCTGCTTCAAACCATAGAGTGCTTTCTTTAGTTTTCAAACATTTGTTTCATCAGTACCGAGAAGAAAACCCACTGGTTGTTCTATATAGACTTCTTCTTCGAGTACACCATTAAAGAATGATGTCTTGACATCCATTTGATATACTTTATATCCTCTTTGGAGTGCCATGGCAAGGAAAAGCCTGGTTGACTTTAGTCTATACACAGGTGAAAAGGTTTCTTCAACATTAACACCTTCAATTTGTGAATATCCTTTACATACCAGTCAGGCCTTGTTTCTACTAACACTTCCATGCTCATAAAACTTGTTCTTGAAGATCCATTTTGTACCAATCACATTGTGATCTTCAGGTCTCTTTACTAGATCCCATGTATAGTTCTTTTCAATCTGATCTAACACTTCATTCATGGATTTTACCCAAGATTCATCCTTTGCACCTTCTTCAAATGAGGATGGCTCCACAACTGACAGAAATGCAGATTGTGTGTTATTCATCATCCTCTTTATTTGTGTGGGTGCACTCCTATCCCCAATTATGTTATATGGATCAATCTCAGTTCTTTTATTTCTCTTGTGAGGTTTAGTTGTATTATCTACAGACAATGTTTCCTCTTCAGATTCTTCTTCTGAGTCAACATCATGATCTGAATGCTAAGTGTTTTTTCCACCTTCCTCTATTTCTGTATTTGTATTTACTCCATGTTTATTTTATTCCTCACTTTCTATCACATTAGCATATGAAATCCTTGAAGAATTTGTGGTTTTCTATTCAATGATCTTAACATCACTTCTTTCCACAATCCTTCCTAATTTCTTATTGAAACACTTGTAGGATTTACTGTTCATTGAGTATCCAAGGAAAATTCCTTCATCTACATTGTCACCATACTTCCCTTGATTTACTTCTTTGTTCCTGATTAAGCATTTACTTCCAAAAACACAAAAGTATTTCAATGAGGGATTCTTTCCATGCCACAATTCATATGGTGTCTTTGTCTCACCTATATAAAGTCCTATTCGATTTTGAATATACACTGTAGCTTGAACAACCTCTTTCTAGTAATGTTGTGGAATACGACTCTCAATCAGCATAGTCTGCACCATGTTGTTCACCTATCGATTTCTACGTTAAACAACTCCATTTTGTTGTGGAGTTCTCACAACAGCTACCTCATGTTTTATCCCATGCTTCTCTAGGTAATTTTCAAATTCAGTGGACGTGTATTCCCCTCCATTGTCAGATCACAACACTTTGATTGTTCATCCAGTATCATTCTCGGCGATTCGCCGATATGTTTTCATGTAGTCAAGAACTTGTATTTTATTGTGAATAACAATTAAAAATGCCATTCTACTATAATCATCTATGAAAAGGACGAAGTACCTTTTTTCCATGAGTTTTGGGAACATTTATTTGGCCACATACGTCTTTATGTATGAGATCAAGAAGATGCGATGCCCTTTTTTCTTTGGCCTATATAAACTGTAGACCAGCTTCCCACGAATGTAAGCATCACAAGACTTTTCACGTTCACATTTCAGAATGGGGATGTCCATGACTATCTTCAGCTTAGATATATTTTCCATGCCTTGTTGGTTAATGCGACCCAGCCTTCGATGCCACAGATTGTTTTCTTCTTCAACAGAAAAATAGCAAGAGTTCACTTTGCTGTCAACCTGATATAGGTTTCCATATATTATACAGCCTTTCATAAGATAATTACCTATTTTTTCCTTTACAGTGCATCCATTTTGATTGAAAGTTACTATGGGACCTGAGTCACAGAGTTGACTCATACTAATGAGATTGTGACGTAGACCATCCATATAAAGAACTTCAGTCTTCTTTAACTCTCCATTGGCGAGAGCAGTATTCCCTCTTACTTTAATCTTCAAAGAACCATCATTACCAAACCTCACTCTTATAATAACCTATAATTTACATACAATTCTATTACTTCAGAATTGAAGCACACTTATTACAACATATAACAAAACCATGAAAGGACTGTATAGGTATAGTGTCTTCAGAAACTAGGAAACATAGACAACTGGTTCATAAATCATCTACACTGTCTCCCTTTTATTTTATCATATCTTGAGTCCCTTTTGGAATATCTTACTTAATATCATTCTTCATGACCTAGGGAAAAGAAAACATACAAAAGGGTGAGCTCAAATGCTCAGTAAGGGTAAACAAAAGAAATATCATCATATTCATAATAGCATAACATTTTGGAAATCTTAACCTGGAAAAGAGAATATAATTTCATAACATGGGATAAATCATAGTATTGAAATGTAATCCCAATAATAATAACTTAAAACATGAAACTTTGTGGCATACACACATAATCATAGAGAATCATTTCTTAGTAGTTAAGACTCATTTCCTAGACTATCTTAGGGGACAAAGTCCATTTCTGAACTGAGTTCACTCCTCGTTTCAGTCCTATTTCACTGAACCAGTTTAACCTGCCGTTCCATCCATGTCTATCTCATGAGATATAAATCTTCACCAAATGCATTGGAGGGAGATATAGGTCCCAAACATCTCATAATGATACCATTATTATGTGTGCCACAAGATCATAAATCATACATCATAGCATAACCCATGTAATAAAAATGGGATTCCTAAACATCATGACATCATAAGATAAAAGGAAATCAAAAAAATAATTCCACCATAACATAATAAAATCAATGTAAAAAATGGGGATAAAAATAGAACCCTATATTATCTTATATGGAAAATAATTTTGATAAAACACCTGAATTTCATTCTTGAGGAAAATATCCTTTCTACTTCAAAAACATTTTTCCTTTCTTAAATGTCATACAGTTTTAAACTAAAATAAGTTGATTAAAAATAAAATTGAAAACTAGTAAAGGGAGATTCATGGAAATAATTTTCTAAAAATCCATTCATGCCGTATAAGTTAAAAAAAGACATTCTTCTCGTACTTTGGCCGGAAAAGTCAAAAAGTACCTCGTACGAAAAACGACAAAAGATTCCTTTCATAACTTTTAATAAAAACTCACCAAAGGGTAAAATTGGATTTAAAAAATTGTAGGAGTATAGAAATAATATTACATATTGAGGAAACATGGATATGGATGATAAATATTCCCCAGTAAATTCTGAAGTATAAACAATCTTGGATAAAAATGAGATTGGTGGATTTTCCATTACCTTAGGTACGATTTTCTTTGTACATGTACAAAACTCATATATAATGATTTAAATAATGTTATTGACTTATTCCAGAATCATAATCATTGTTATGATATCATATATGGTCATATTCTTAGCTTCTTATTAGTAATATTTCATTGTTACTTGTTATTCGGGTGTTTATTGCTTTTTGTTCTTATGCGTGTTTTGTCGAATAAATTCTTATTATTATTTTAGGTTATAGATACCTCATTTAAATAATGATATTAGTGTAATATATATCATATTTATTCATTAAACTCATTTATATAATCATTAAGCATTGAAGATCATGTAAAACGAGTCGCATCACATCGTGGAGACGGTAGGCCGTACGTACGCACGAGCGATGATATCATTCCCATGATCGTGGAATTGTATTGAAGTGTATGTATACTATTTAAGAATTAATATCACATTACAATAATCATATATAGTTATTCTTTACACCATTATACCAATCCAAGTATGGTGCTGGTGGAAAACAGATTACACCACGGCGTGGAGACGGTATTCCGTACGTACGCACGCACGTTGATTTCGTTTCCCGTAGGATGGATAGAAGGTGAAATAGTGTTGTTTCATATTTATAATAACATATTCGTATATGAGTGATACTGTTGTTATTACTTCATAGTAAAACAACTAAATAAGAATAAGTAGAAGAAGAAATAAAGTTGAAAGAATTGGTAACGGACATTACCTCTTCTTTGAAGTGCCTCTTCTTAACCTTTTTAGGGCACTAAAGATGATCTTTGAAGAAGACAAGTACCTCTAGTATGTTTCTAGAGAAGTGGAGAAGAAGAATTGGCAGGGTTTGGCCGATATTGAAGGCTCAAAGTGGTGTGAGGAGGAGAGGGAGGAGGTGCCCTTTTATAAGGGAGGAGAGGGGCACCTTAGGAAAAACATAAAATATTATTTTATTATAAAGTCATATTCGGTTTTTAATAGCTCCAAATTGATTTATTTATAAGATAAGGTGGGGATGGGTCGAAATACTCTGATAAAATAGATTTTAGACAAGTTTAGGTTACTATTTTAACCTTATCATTTAGATTTAACTCTAAGTTAAATAATTTAACTTTTACCGTGTCTTCTTGTTTTCTTACACTATATGGTTAATAAACTTACTATAACAATCCAAACGAACACCAAGTTGTTTATTATTAATATATATAATTTTATCTAAGAATTTGGACAAACCTTATATTTTTAGGAATAAAATAACAATTAATAATATAATATTTGTTTTAAAAACTATTTTATGTCAATTTTGACACTATTTGGTAATTGATTTTTCTGAAAATTATAACAGCATGATTATTTCGAATAAGGTTAATTAAATCAATAATAACATGTCATATTAACCTAGAAAATTATTTTAATTCATAAAAAGTTTCAAATTTTATTTATTTGGGTATTTATAACATCAATTATGTTAATATTTCATTAATAAGATAATTAATTCATCATCATTACATCATAAATAAATTAAAGTATTTAATGTCTAAAAATTATAAATAAAATACCACTATGTAGGAAATATTTTTAGATTTATAATTAATATTTATAGTCTAATTTATCTTACGTATAACCCTATATTAAAAATGATTTAGTTATTAAACTTTGATTTTAACTATTTTAACCCTTCTTTAAATAAATTAATAATAAATGTCCTAATCTAATCCAAGTGGACCTAAATGGTCATATTTTATTCCTAAGGTTGTAATTGGTCGAATTACACTTATCCAATAGAATTAGGACTTGTTTTAGGGTAATAATAATATCATTTTTACCTTTAATTACCCTATTTACTTTTAATCGTGGTAAATAAAAGTAAAAAGTTACTATTCACCAAAAATTATTTTTATCTTATTGAACCACATTTTACTCATTGATATTAACTGTGTCTCTAGGAATTTTGAAATTCCACTCACAGAAGCAGTAAAATTAAGTTTTATATAAATTTTCAAACTCTCCTAGGAGGTGGGTAAAAGACGTTGAAAAGTTCAATAAAATTTTTATATATCTAAAATTATTATAATATGACTCCAATGAATTACATTGAACTTATATAGGTATTATGTATCAATTTCGACCTAAAATAAATTTAAATAAAATAAATAATTATTTAAATAAAAAGTCGGTTTTTAAATAGTAACCCAGTGTTTTCACTGTTCATCAAAAATTGAAAGTTTTCTAAAAAATACCAAAATTTCACCCTAGGATAATTTCGATATTTCGAATCCAAAAATGAAGTCCATTTTTAAAGATAAAATTTATAAAATTTTAAAAATTGGGTATTACTATTCCTAAAAGCTAGTTTTAATAATATTTTAATAGCATATCATTGTTTAGTGAAACTCGGTATTGCGTACAACGCAATATGACAACCCTGCTTTTTTTTTTACAACTTAAACATGCTTTATTACATAAAACATCACTTGATACAACAAAGAAGATCGAGAGGTTTAGTGTCTTTGGGGCTTAGGATCATTACATAAAAACTTTAAACTTGAAATACAACATCCTTATTGAAAACTTCCTTTACATGACCACTACATTCCTTCGTACTTAGCATTGCATGGGATAACCTGAGGACATGCATAAGAAAAGGGTGAGCTATAAAGCCCAGTAAGGGAGTTCATAATGAATAACATGAGGAGTACAATACATGTTAGGCAATAGGCATATCAATAGAGCATAAGAGAGACATGAACATAAAGGCATGATAAAGCATGATATTCATAACATGGAAATGTGGCAACAACACTTAACATTGAATTAGCATGAGCCAAGGCTCATTGCACATGGAGCATGAGTAAACCCTCATTGCACTTGAAGCACGAGTAAACCCTCGTTGCACTTGAATTAGCATGAGTCAACACTCATTGCACATGACGTATCATGATACTATACTTTACCCAATGCATTGGAGCGCTATCAGGGCGCACCCTTCTTAAACATTTCATTTCATGCATAAGTGTGCCACATGGATCATAAAACATGGATTCATAAAACATAACCATTTATTCCACGATAAAGGAATGTGGAATTCATACATGAAACTTTACAATCAATAAGTAAATGTGCATAAAGGTGAATACCCTTGATGGAGAAATGGGCATGGTATTCACTACACAATGATATTGGCTTAGAAAATCGGTGTGATTTCGGCAGCGTAACGGCGTGACATAAGAATTCATAAAAAAGGCTGATGAGAGAGAAAGGGGTTCCTCATCATATTTACATGTAATGGACAGTAATAAGGTCATATAGATACATGTCCCAACAATTGAAAAGGAATTTAGATTCATGATACAAAAGTATTGCTTGAATATAAAAGAGGAGAGAGAAGTTCCTTTCGGAATTTCGGCATAGTAACGGGTGTACATGGGAGGCATTTAATGAGAGAGAAAGGGTTCTCCCATCATTCAAACAATAAGAGGGCAGTATGGGGGAGGTGCGAAACCATACCCCAACATTCATAATTGAAATTAAAAGGGAAATACAACTTAAAGAAAATTGAAAAAAATGAGAAAGGAAGAAAAACCCTTACTTGGAAGTGTGCTTCCAAAGGCTAGAGAGAGGCTTGTGAGAGGCTTCTTGGGAGCTTGGGGCACCTTGAGAGGATTCTAGAGAGAGTAGGGCAGAGGTTGGACGAACTTCAAGGGCTTTGAGTGAGGAGGAAGTGGGAGCTTGGGTGGGTTTATATAGGAAAGGTGAGAGAATTCTTTATTATTTAGGTTTGGGACCCCTTATATTAAAATAATCCAAACCACAAACCATCCCATGGTATTTGCCCATGGTTTCTGGAAAAGGAAAGAGGAAAACAATATTTTAAAAGGCCAAGGTCCGAACTTATTAAAAAAATAGGGTTGCTTATGTGGAGGTGAGTCACACTCCCATGGAAATTAATTTAAAAAGGCAAAGTGTTGAATAAGTCTTGAGGGCTCCATTAATGCTTTGAAAAGTGAGTCAAACAAACCCAAAACCTCATTATTTTAATGATAAAACACATATTGGCCGAACATAAGGATTATGGTATTTTATTACATCACCATTGGGTCATTATGATGTCATAAAACACATTATATATTTAAATGGTATTTAATTTTTACCCAAAAATTTGACTGTCTCAGAAAATTATGAAAAATTCACCGTTGGATAATTTCGACGTCCTGATTCCAAAAATAATATTTATTTTATCTAAATAATTTTCTAAATATGTGAATTTTCACTTTTAAAATAAAAACCGACATTTATAAAAATTTCACGGGTTTTGACAGAAATGGCTTTCAAACCTTAATAAAATTTTAATTGCATTCATAAAATTATAAGATCATTTATATTTAATAAAAATTAATTTAATATTAATAATAATATTTTATTAAAATATTATTTAATTCAAAAATACTTTAATTTAATAAAATATAATTCTTAATTAAATAATAACTAAAAACACCGTTTGTACTTTAAAAACTAATTACAATGTATCAAAAATGATTAGAAATTATATTCATTATTATATACAAAAATAATGTACATGAACATGGTGCTACTTATTTGTTACATAACCCCTTAAAATAGCCGCATAAGACCTAAGGGTAAGGTGTGCGATGGTGACAGACTCTTGGGGTTGCTCGGATAACATTGCTCGAGTGGTGATCTCTATCAACTTCCATTTTTCCCGTAGACGATCACGTTCGAGCTTGACTTGATGAAGCTCAGCTTGGGCTTGGTCAAGGGCAAAGCCCAAAGACGCCACCTCCTTTCCGAGCTCCGACAAATGGGCTTCGTAAGGGGCAATTCTACTGGATGAGGCCATCGCTTCCTTTGTCTGAGTAGAAAATTGGTTCGTTAAAGCCTTATATTTAAACTACCCAGATGATCACTGTTCAACGGCTATAAAAGTAACGGTCACAAATCTTAACGTAAAACTTAAAGAAGTTGACATCTTATAAAAACATTTTTCATAAAGAAACATTTAACTGGATCAAGAGGGATTTTCCATTAATGAAACTTTGGGTCGTTACACGCAAGCTATTGAGGAAGGTCACGATTGCGTGTAAAGCAAGCCAAGATAGTGTTGTGTGTAGTGAAAGAATACTTTGATGATGTATATAACATAAAAAAAATATTTCTCTGAAAAATATATGGTATTACATTCTACCCTCCTTAAAAATTAATTTCCCTCCTCGAAATTCGTCACTTTGTAACAAACAGATGAGGATACCTCACCATCATCATAACCTCAAGCTCCCATGTAGCTTCTTCAAATTGGTGGTTCCTCCATAAAAATTTCACCAAGCGAGTGGTCTTGTTCCGTAAGACTTTTTCACTACGATCCAGAATCTCTATCGGCTGTTCTTTATAAGAAAGATCTTGCTCCAGTGGTAAAACATCTGAGCTGAGTACATGTGAAGGATCGGGTATGTCAGGATAGATACATGGAACACATCGTTCACTTGAGAGAGATTCATTGGAAGAGCCAATAGGTAAGATACCTTCCCAACACGATCCAGTATTTTGAAAGGACCGATATACCTAGGGCTCAACTTTCCCTTCTTTCCAAATCTCATTACTCTCTTCCAAGGAGATATTCGTAAGAAGACTTTATCACCCACTTAAAACTCTAGGTCTTTTCATCGGTTGTTAACATAACTTTCTTGTCGACTCTGAGCTACTCTTATGTGTTGTTGAATAGATCTGAACTTTTCTACCATCTCATCAAAAAGATCAGGTCCTAATAGATTTCTTTCCCCAACTTCATCCCAGCAAGTTGGAGTCCTGCATTTCTTTCCATAGAGAGATTCATAAGGAGCCATCTGAATACTGGAGTGAAAGCTATTATTATATGAAAATTCCACCAAAGGTAGGTGTTGATCCCAACCAAATTTTAAATCCATAGAGCAAGCTATTAACATATCTTATAGAGTTTGAATTGTTCTCTTAGACTGAGCGTCTGTCTGAGGATGATAAGCAGTTCTGAAACTCAACTCTTTATCCAGAGTATACTGAAGACTTCGCCAGAACTTTGAGGTAAACCTCGGATCCCGATCAGATATAATGGAAAGTGGTACTCCATGAAATCTTACCACTTCCTTCACATATATCCTGGCAAGTTGATCTAGAGAGAAATCCTTTCTAATAGCAATGAAGTGTACCGACTTTGTAAGACGATCAACTATGACCTAGATAACATTATTACCTTTGGATGTTTTAGGAAGTCTGATGAAAAAGTCCATAGTGATGTTTTCCCATTTCCATTCAAGTATGGGTAATGGTTGTAACATCCCCTTAGACTTTTTCCTCTCAGCTTTAACTTGGTGACAAACCAAGTATCGAGAGACATATTCAACAACATCTCTTTTCATGCCATCCCACTAGAAGTACTCTTTCAAGTCCATATACATCTTCATGCTTCCAGGATGAATAGATAATGAAGAAATATGAGCCTCATCCAGCAGCTCCTTTAATTCTGGGATGGGAGGAACACAAACCCGATTCCTGAACTTTATTATCCCATCACAATCAAGGTTGAATTCAGGAACATTTCTCACCTTCTTTTGTAACTCTACATCTTCTTTATGTGCCTTTTTAATCTTCACATGTATATATGGTTGAACTTTCATTTGAGAAATATACGATTTTACCCTTCCATTATAATTCCAAGATCCATCCTTTGTAAATCCATAAATATTGGATCTTTTGTGATCCTCATCATGGATAAGCTTGCATGGTCTTGTCGACTTAATGCATCTTCCACCTTGTTTGCTTTCCCAGGATGGTAATGAATTGAGCAGTCATAATCCTTAATCAACTCCAACCATCTTCTTTGGCGCATATTCAACTCCTTTTGTGGGAAAATATACTTTAAACTTTTATGATAAGTATAAATATCACACCTTTCACCATAAAGAAAATGCCTCCAAATCTTTAATGCAAAGATTACCGTAGATAACTCCAAATCATGAGTTGGGTAATTTTGCTCATGGATTTTCAACTGTCGTGATGCATAAGATATCACCATATCATTTTGCATGAGAACACACCCCAACCCCTTCTTGGATGCATCATTGTAGATCACAAACCTTTCTCCACTACAAGGCAGTGTGAGCACATGTGCACTAGATAAACTTCTTTTCAACTCCTTGAAATTCTCTTCACATTCCTCCGTCCACACGAACTTAACTCCTTTTCGAGTGAACTTGGTGAGTGGATTAGATAATCGTGAAAAATCTTTCACAAAGCGTCGATAATATCCAGCCAAACCAAGAAAACTTCAGATCTCAATTACTGTTGTTGGTCTCGAACATCTTTCGATAACCTCTATTTTTTATGGATCCACAGATATCCCCTCTTTTGAGATTATGTGACCCAGAAATGAAACTTTTTGAAGCCAAAATTCAGACTTGGTAAATTTGGCATAAAGCTTCCCTTTCTTAGGGTCTTTAATACAATTCTCAAGTGATCTTCATCTTCTTCCTTGCTCTTTGAATAGACAAGAATATCATCTATAAGGACTACCAATAATTGATCAAGATAGTCTCTAAAGAATCTATTCATTAGATCCATGAAGATAGAAGGGGAATTTGTAAGACCAAATGGAATCACTATAAATCCATAGTGTCCATACCTTGTATGGAAAGCCGTCTTTGGGGTATCCTCCCTTTTGACCCTTAATTGATGATACCCTGAACGAAGATCAATCTTGGAAAAGTTTTGAGCTCCACGTAGTTGGTCAAATAAGTCATCAATGCATGGGGGAGGATATTTTTTCTTGATAGTGATCTTGTTAAGTTCTCGATAATCAATGCATAGTCTCATTGATCCATATTTATTCTTAACAAATAGAACAAGTGCTCCCCAAGCTGATGCACTAGGGCGTATGAATCCCTTATCAAGATTCTCTTGGAGTTTCTTCTTCAATTCCTGCAACTCAATTGGGGCCATTCTATAAGGTGTCTTTGAAATAGGCAAAGCACCCGATACGAGTTGTATTGAAAACTCAACTTCAAGATTTGGTGGAAGACCCGGAAATTCCTTCAAAAAGACATCATCAAACTCCCATAAAGTGGGAATATTCTTAATCGTGAGTTTCTCACCAACCATTTGAGATAAATAACCTTCATTTAGTGGAATAAAGACCCATAAGATGGAAGAAATTTCCACTGGAAGGTTATGTTCATCCTTGCATTGATAGACGATCATAGATTGATCTGGAATATGAAATGTGACTTCCCTTCTTTGGAAATTGATATGAGATCCATATAAATAAAGTAAATACATGCCAAGAATCACATCAAATTCCACTATAGGAAGGATCACAAGATTTTCAGGAAGCACTTTCCCACAAACTTCAATCGGAGAAGAATTATAAACTTTTGATGCGACTATTGTGCCATTAGGGGTTGTCACAGCTAACTCAAAATCTAATTGTTGAGGTAATACGACGATAACCTTAGAAAATTCTTCAGAAATAAAAGAGTGGGTGGATCCAGAATCAAATAAAACATTTTCTACTTTAGAGGGGATGGTAAGTGTACCTTTCACCACTACGTTATCATACTCCACATCGCTGATAGAAATTACATGTGACTTTCCTTTGTCTTTAGCCTTAAGAGTTTGTTGAGGTCAATCATCACTAACAACCCTTGGATTAGGGAATTGATTGGAATAATGCCCCATTTACTTGCACTTTTAACATTGAAGTGTAGGAGGTGCACTCTGTGTAGCATTTTCTTTGTTTGCATCGCTAGACATCTTATTCCCATCATTGCGGCATTCAAATGCCCGATTACCTTCCTTTCCACATTTGAAACATTTACTTGTCCCTTTAAGAAAACTCCCTCCATGTTTCTTTCCACACTTTTAGAATAAGGGAAAACTCATATTCTTTTTAGTGTGCTCTTTAGATTTTCCTTTGAATTCCATTTTCCTCTGCTTATCAAATGCATATGACTGATGGGTTAATCTAATATCCATCTCAACTTTGAGAGCACATAGAACGATTTCCTCATAGCTATTGAAGTCCCTTATGGATAACGCCCTTCAAAGACTTGGTTTTAAGCTACTAAAGAATCGATCGATCTTACTCTCATGTTGGATAATAATACCAGAAGTGTACCTTTCAAGTCTTGTAAAATTTGCTTCGTAGGTACCAACAGATTCATCATCCTTTTACTTTAGTTCAAGAAACTCCTTCTCCATCTTTGTTCGAAGAATACGAGGGAAGTACTTATTGAAAAATAAGTTCTTGAACTCATCCCATTCAATGGACTCAATTTCATATCTTGGCCTCGTATTCTTGATAAGATTCCATCATTGGTCAGCTTCACCTTCCAAACAATGTACTACTAAGATGACTTTATCATGTTCAGAACATTGAAGAAATGAAAATATCTTTTCAGTGGTACTGTTCCATTGTTCAGCCACTAATGGATTAGTAGACCCACTGAATGAGGGTGGACGCTACCTCATGAAAGATTCAATAGAATGTTGCTCCTTCCTTTGCTCGTTTGGAAGTCTTGCATGATTCATAGCTTGAGAAAGTTGTGTGAGCATGGATATATGATTTTTCATTCCATCTCCCATAATGTTTGGTTGCTCAGGGGGACAATCATTGCATTTCCCATCGCATTCCGCATTAACACGGTTCCTTCGGGTTCCATCCATTGACTAAAAACAAGAAGAATAGTGTGAGAAACACTAATTATAATAGGAAAACAAAATAATCAAGAATAAAATTTCACACTTAAGGTCTTATCATAGGTTTTTCATGGCCATTTTTAGAACCCTTAGATTGTGTTCTATGCTTAGACTTATCCTTATGGTTCATACTAAGGCTTTCACATCCTAGTTTCCAAAGGTTGACTATACCTTTACTCTGATACCAACTATAACAACCCATACTTTATATACACTGTTATTACTTCATAATTGAAGCACACTTATTACAACATAAAACAAAACCATGAAATAACCGTATAGGTATAGTTTCTTTAGAAACTGGGAAACATAAAGAACTAGTACATAAATCATCTACATTGTCTCCCTTTTATTTTATCATATCTAGAGTCCTTTTTGGCATATCTTACATAATATCCTTCTTCCTGACCTGGGGAAAAGAAAACATAAAAAAGGGTGAGCTCAAATTCTCAGTAATGGTAAACAAAAGAAATATCAATTACATCATATTCATAATAGCATAACATTTTGGAAATGTTAACCTGCAAAAGAGATCATAATTTCTTAACATGGTATAAATCATAGTAGTAAAATGTAATCCCAATAATCATAACATAATTCATGAAACGTTTTTGGAATACACACATAATCATAGAGAATCATTTCTTAGTAGTCAAGACTCATTGCCTAGGCTATCTTAGTGGACAAAGTCCATTTCTGAACCATGTTTGTAGAGACCCGAAGCCTGACGTACATGAACATTACATTACTTTTGTGGAATACTTAGTACATAACAAAAACACACACAAGGATTGTAATAGTTTAGTGTCTTTGGAAACTCGGAACGTAATCTTCTAAACTTGGTGAAAGATCTTCAAAATCCCCCATAAAGATCTTCCTTTTTTTTTACCTAAAACCTTTCTTTATATCCTGGGGAAAAGAAAACATAAAAGGGTGAGCTCAAATGCTCAGTAAGGGTATACAAAAGAAATAAAAATCATATCATATCTTTTTGAAAATCATAACCTGCAAAAGAGATCATAATATCATAACATGGAACAAATCATAGAAGTGAAAATGAGATCCCCATAATCATAACATAAAACTTGAAACTTTGTGGCCTGCACTCACAATCATGGAAAATCATTTCTTGTTAGTCATGACTCATTGCCAAGACTATCTTAGTGGACAAAGTCCCTTTCTGAACCGAGTTCACTCCTCGTTTCAGTCCTGTATCACTGAACCGAAATAACCTTCCGTTCCAGCCATGTCTATCTCATGAGATATAAAATCTTTACCCAATGCATTGGAGGGAGATATAGGTCCCACCCATCTTATAATGAATCCTTTCTTATGTGTTCCACATAATCATACATCATCGCATAACACATGTAACAAAAATGGGATTCTTGAAACATCATGACATCATAAATCAATTCATATAAGACAAAGGAATTCATAAAAATATTTCCATCACAACATAATCAAACCAGTGTAATAATAGGGATAAAAACAGAACCCTTTATTATCTTAGATGGAAAATAATTTTGATAACACACTTGAACTCCATTTTTGAGGAAAATATCCTTTCTTCTTCAAAAACATTTTTCCTTTCATAACATGTCATACAACTTTAAAATAAAAGAATTTGATTAAAAATAAACTTGAAAACTTTTAAAGGAAGCTTCTTGGAAATAATGTTTTAAAAATCCATTCATGCCGTATAAGTTAAAAAAAACATTCTTCGTACTTTTGTCGGAAAAGTCAAAAAGTACCTCGTATGAAAAACGACAAAAGATTCCTTTCAAATCCTTTACTAAAAATTTACCAAAGGGTAAAATTGAATATAAACTATTGTATAAGGATATAAATATTACATATTGAGGAAACATGGATGTGGATGATAAAATACACCCCAGTAATTGCCAAAGTATAAATAATCTCGGATAAAAATGAGATTGTGATATTTCCCTTACCTTATGTCCGACTTGCTTTGTAAGTGTCCGAACCTCCTGTATAATGATTTAAATCATGTTATTGACTTATTACAGAATCATATTCATTGTTATGATATCATATATGGTTCAATTATGACATTATATTACCCGTTCTTTTGTAAATTCCATGTTAAAGAAGCATTTTGGGTAAAATCGTTTCATTTATCGTAGGTGTTTTGACTTGTTGTTCTTGACATCATTATTACTTATATCATGATTTACTTACTTCCAGAATATAAAATATGATTTATATATCATATATATTCAGTATATATATATATATAATAGATAGATAAATAAAATGAAAAACACCGTTCATGGAGACGGTAGTCCGTACGTACGCATGAACGCTGTTTTACTTTCCTTATTGTCTTGAAATGGAAGTAAGTAGATGACATACATATATATATGTATACATAAATCCAGTAGCTTTATAATGTCATATATTTCATTATTATTTCTTATATATACTTTATAATCATTCTTAAATGGTTAACATGGAGAATGAATCTCATCGCGTCGTGGAGACGGTAGTCCGTACGTACGCACGAGCGATGATATCATTTCCATAAATATTGAACTGAATTGAAGTGGATTATACAATATATCAGAATCAATATGATGTTGTAATAACTATGTATAGTTATTCTTTACACCATTATACCCATCCATGTAAGGTGGTGGTGGAAAATAGATTACACCACGGCGTGGAGACGGTATTCCGTACGTACGCACGCGCGGTGATTTATTTTTCCGTAGGATGGATAGATGGTGAAATAGGGTTGTTTCATACTTATAATAACATATCAGTATATGAGTGATACTGATGTTATTACTTCATAATGAAACAACCTAAGAAGAATAAGTGGAAGAAGAAATAAAGATGAAAGAATTGGTAACGGTAATTACCTCTTCTTTGAAGCGCCTCTTTGAGACCTCCTCTTAGGGCACTAAAATTGGTCTTTGAGGAAGACCAGAACCTCTAGGATGTTTCTAGGGAAGTGGAGAAGATATTTTGGCAGGGGTTGTCCGAGCTTGAGTGCTCAAATTGGTGTGAGGAGGAGGGGGAGGAGGTGTCCTTTTATAGGGGAGGAGAGGGGCACCTTAGGAATACCTCAAAATATTATTTTATATTAATGTCAAAATCGGTTTATAATGGTTCCAAATGGTCTTATTTCGAAGCTAAAGTGGGGATGGGTCGAAATCCTATCAACCAATAGGATTTATACAAGTTTAGGTTATTATTTTAACCTTATCAATTAGATTTAACTCTAAGTTAAATAATTTAACTTTTACCGTGTCTTTTTGTTTTCTTTCACTATATGGTTAATACACTTACTATAACATGCCAAACGAACCCCAAATTGTATATTATTAATAAATATATCCTTATCTAAGTCATTTGGCCGAACCTTAGATTTTTAGGAATAAAATAACAATTAATAATATAATATTTTATTTAAAAACTATTTTGTGTCAATTTTGACACTATTTGATATATGATTTTTTTGAAAGTCATAACAGAATTATATGTTCGAACCAAGTTGATTAAATAAACACTAATACATCATAGTAACCTAGAAAATTAGTTTTATTCATAAAAAGTCTTAAATTACATTCATTTGAGCATTTATAACATCAATTATGTTAATATTTCCTTAAAAGGGTAATTACTGCATCATCGTTGTGTCAAAAATAAATCAATTTATTTAAAGTCTAAAAATTATAAATAAAATATAATTATGTAGGAAATCGTTTTAGCTTTCTAATGAATATTTATAGTCGAATTTATCTTATGTATAACCCCATATTAAAAATGTTTTAGTAAATAAACATTGATTTTAACTCTTTTAACTCTTCTTTGAATTAAATAATAATAAATGTCCTAATCTAATCCAAGTGGGCCTAAATGGTCGTATTATATTCATAAGGTTGTTTTTGGCCGAATTACACTTATCCAATAGAATTAGGACATGTGTTAGGGTAATAGTAATATCATATTTACCCTTAGTTACCCTATTTACTATTAACCGTGGTAAAAAAAAGTAAAAAGTTACTATTCACCAAAAATTATTTTCATCTCATTGAACCACATTTTAGTCCTTGATATTAACCGTGTCTGTCGGATTTTCGAAATTCCATTCACAGAAGTGGTAAAATTAAGTTTTATGCAAAATTCAGTTTTTAACCTACCACTTAGTAGTTTCACTATTCATCAAAAATTGATGTTTTTCAGAACAATGCCAAAATTTCATCCTAAGCTATATTTCATATTCCGAATTCAAAAATGAAGTCTATTTTACCATATTCATAACATAGATGTTGCATTAATTAATTTTATAATTAAATCCCGCTGTTAAAACAAATAGCGTGTTTTTAAGAAACAATATCTATCAAAAGATTGACACTTGTTTATGTTTGGTTTAAATGTGAAATTACATCCAATGACCAACATTGTATTAAATTGTAAAAATATATTCTAAATATATTTTAAAACCACTCAAATTAATGTTTTCTCACTATTAATTATTTCGATTAAAAAAAGTTGTTTTTAATTATAATGTAGTAATTTTCACTATTCATCAGAATATGAAAGTTATCTGAAAAGTACCAAAATTTCAACTTAGGCAAAATTCGATACTCCGAATCAAAAAATGAAGTTCATTTTGAAAAATAAGATTTACAGAATTTCAAAAAGTGGTTATTACTATTCATAACGACTAGTTTTAATAATATTTTAATAGAATATCGTTGTTTAGTGAAACTCAGTATTGCGTACTATACACGCTATCGAGGAAGGTTGTGATTGCATGTAATGCAAGGCAAGTCAAGGATGCGTGTTGTGCAAGCTCCTTTTGGTGTAGCGTACAACACAAGACATTAGTGAAATAAAAAGAATATTTTTCATAAAATCTCGGGCTGTTACATTCTACCCCCCTTAAAATGAATTTCGCTCTCGAAATTCGTCGGGGTTATAAATGGTTTACTATTCTAAAGTTTCTTTAATAGAATCCCACATCGTAAAAAGGAATACCAAAACTTGGCTTTAAAAACTAAAATTTTAAATGTAACGATTACCAAAATAAACTAATCGCTGGGTTTTCACATAGGTAAAAATATGGATATGGAAGAGAAATCTAACCATCATGTTCTGATGGAGAGTGGTAGAGAACATGGCTATGGAAAATCCAGTAATCACAAATCCATAGATTTGTGATGATATAAGGTACCATCTGATTCATCAGGTATAAGATCACTAGGACAACATTTTTGGTTTTCAAGATCATCTCCCTAAAGTTTGAAAATTTGAATTAGAATAAATACTTAATTTATTTTGGTACAATCTCACTGTTGTTCGTGTCTTGAACAATTTCCACTTCATCTCTTAAATAAATGAAGTTGAATTTGTTATTCGTGAAGTGTTATCAGATTATGTGATAGAACGACGGGTCATTCCATCTGTCTCAAACAAAAGGTTAGCAAAAATTATATGCATAAGTCGATCTATAGTGAGATTAATCATATATGGTTCCTAAAATGGACTTATACTTCATATATCATACTGCTTAATATAATAAAACTAGTTTCTACTAAACAGGGACTTCCTGTAGGCCAGTGGTAGGCGATAAAGGCCAGTCGCACTTCGGTTGTGGGTTCGATTCCCATAGCCTTGTCCGACGCGATGGGCTGTCGCCCATCCTGCAGGTTGTCCTTTTTCTAAAGCTATATTACTATAACATCCCATCAATAATATCGAAAAACGTTTTATCCTAACTTATGTCCAACATAATCCATTCTAATATTTAGGCTTATCCATAATACTGTAGTCCACTCTCATAATATAGTGAAAACGATTACCAGAGATTTAATACCATCTTTGATCCCCATATATCATAAGATATGTTTTGTTGGTCACATTCCAAACATTCAAAGTCCTTAATCATGTATTCTCTTGAATACCTTAGTGAAAACATGAATTCAGTTTAAAGTTAACACTTTCCACATACCAAAATCCTCAAAATTCTATATACTCAAACCACGATATCACTTAGTCCTTATATCAATCATGAGCTCATGAATACTGTCAAATATTTCATTTTCTCATTTTCCCTTCATTATGTGCATATCATCTTTTTTTCCAAAAATACCTCAATCACTTAGAATACCACATTAGACCAATACATAAATATTCCAATACACCATAAAAGTACCTCAACAACATTATTCTTGAATACCAATACATAAACACTTCAGTCCATCCACTTCAATGACTGTCCTGGAATAAGTCCTTCCTTGATTTAGAAGTATCTTTTTAGGTCAGGGCATTGAGTTGGGTAATGCCCATGTTCTCCACAAATAAGACATTGAACTCCATAACAATCTGTCACTCTATGACCCTTTTCTCCACACAGATAACATCGGTCCCTCCATTTGAGGTATTCCTCAAGGTTCTTCTTCCCTTCTTTAGAAATCTCAATCTTCCTTTCTTTATGCTCCTCAACATGCGAACATGCATAATAGTTTATCTTCCTCTTCTTTGATGAATTAGTCATACCACTAAATTTCACCTTGTTAATCATATATCGCGATGACTGATTCAGCATAATCACAATATCTTTATCTCTAGGCATCAAACAATTTTGTTGCTCATAGTCACCAATTTGTCCATTGTATTCAATGTTAACCAAATTCCTTCTGGTTCCCTCCATTAACTAAAACACAAAAAGAATTTTGTGAGAGGCTAAATCATGCTAGGGAAGACAACATAGTAAAGGGGGAGCACCCTCAATATCTAACATCTTAGGTTAAATTCTAAGATCGTTACCGTAGTTCTAGGACTATATCCTATACGTATACTTATCCTTAGGGACATCCTTAGACATACCTTAGAAATATCTCTAGGGATCTCACTAAAGTTCTCGCATCCTAGTTTCCAAAGGTTGACTAAACCTTTCCTCTGATACCAACTGTAGAGACCCGAAGCCTGACGTACATGAACATTACATTACTTTTGCGGAATACTTAGTACATAACAAAAACACACACAAGGATCGTAATAGTTTAGTGTCTTTGGAAACTCGGAACGTAATCTTCTAAACTTGGTGAAAGATCTTCAAAATCTCCCATAAAGATCTTCCTTTTTTTACCTAAAACCTTTCTTTATATCCTGGGGAAAAGAAAACATAAAAGGGTGAGCTCAAATGCTCAGTAAGGGTATACAAAAGAAATAAAAATCATATCATATCTTTTTGAAAATCATAACCTGCAAAAGAGATCATAATATCTTAACATGGAACAAATCATAGAAGTGAAAATGAGATCCCCATAATCATAACATAAAACTTGAAACTTTGTGGCCTGCACACACAATCATGGAAAATCATTTCTTGTTAGTCATGACTCATTGCCAAGACTATCTTAGTGGACAAAGTCCCTTTCTGAACCGAGTTCACTCCTCGTTTCAGTCCTGTATCACTGAACCGAAATAACCTTTCGTTCCAGCCATGTCTATCTCATGAGATATAAAATCTTTACCCAATGCATTGGAGGGAGATATAGGTCCCACCCATCTTATAATGAATCCTTTCTTATGTGTGCCACATAATCATACATCATCGCATAACACATGTAACAAAAATGGGATTCTTGAAACATCATGACATCATAAATCAATTCATATAAGACAAAGGAATTCATAAAAATATTTCCATCACAACATAATAAAACCAGTGTAATAATAGGGATAAAAACAGAACCCTTTATTATCTTAGATGGAAAATAATTTTGATAACACACTTGAACTCCATTTTTGAGGAAAATATCCTTTCTTCTTCAAAAACATTTTTCCTTTCATAACATGTCATACAACTTTAAAATAAAAGAATTTGATTAAAAATAAACTTGAAAACTTTTAAAGTAAGCTTCTTGGAAATAATGTTTTAAAAATCCATTCATGCCGTATAAGTTAAAAAAAACATTCTTCGTACTTTTGTCGGAAAAGTCAAAAAGTACCTCGTATGAAAAACGACAAAAGATTCCTTTCAAATCCTTTACTAAAAATTTACCAAAGGGTAAAATTGAATATAAACTATTGTATAAGGATATAAATATTACATATTGAGGAAACATGGATGTGGATGATAAAATACACCCCAGTAATTGCCAAAGTATAAACAATCTCGGATAAAAATGAGATTGTGATATTTCCCTTACCTTATGTCCGACTTGCTTTGTAAGTGTCCGAACCTCCTGTATAATGATTTAAATCATGTTATTGACTTATTACAGAATCATATTCATTGTTATGATATCATATATGGTTCAATTATGACATTATATTACCCGTTCTTTTGTAAATTCCATGTTAAAGAAGCATTTTGGGTAAAATCGTTTCATTTATCGTAGGTGTTTTGACTTGTTGTTCTTGACATCATTATTACTTATATCATGATTTACTTACTTCCAGAATATAAAATATGATTTATATATCATATATATTCAGTATATATATATATATAATAGATAGATAAATAAAATGAAAAACACCGTTCATGGAGACGGTAGTCCGTACGTACGCATGAACGCTGTTTTACTTTCCTTATTGTCTTGAAATGGAAGTAAGTAGATGACATACATATATATATGTATACATAAATCCAGTAGCATTATAATGTCATATATTTCATTATTATTTCTTATATATACTTTATAATCATTCTTAAATGGTTAACATGGAGAATGAATCTCATCGCGTCGTGGAGACGGTAGTCCGTACGTACGCACGAGCAATGATATCATTTCCATAAATATTGAACTGAATTGAAGTGGATTATACAATATATCAGAATCAATATGATGTTGTAATAACTATGTATAGTTATTCTTTACACCATTATACCCATCCATGTAAGGTGGTGGTGGAAAATAGATTACACCACGGCGTGGAGACGGTATTCCGTACGTACGCACGCGCGGTGATTTATTTTTCCGTAGGATGGATAGATGGTGAAATAGGGTTGTTTCATAATTATAATAACATATCAGTATATGAGTGATACTTATGTTATTACTTCATAATGAAACAACCTAAGAAGAAGAAGTGGAAGAAGAAATAAAGATGAAAGAATTGGTAACGGTAATTACCTCTTCTTTGAAGCGCCTCTTTGAGACCTCCTCTTAGGGCACTAAAATTGGTCTTTGAGGAAGACCAGAACCTCTAGGATGTTTCTAGGGAAGTGGAGAAGAGATTTTGGCAGGGGTTTGCCGAGCTTGAGTGCTCAAATTGGTGTGAGGAGGAGGGGGAGGAGGTGTCCTTTTATAGGGGAGGAGATGGGCACCTTAGGAATACCTCAAAATATTATTTTATATTAATGTCAAAATCGGTTTATAATGGTTCCAAATGGTCTTATTTCTAAGATAAAGTGGGGATGGGTCGAAATCCTATCGACCAATAGGATTTAGACAAGTTTAGGTTATTATTTTAACCTTATCAATTAGATTTAACTCTAAGTTAAATAATTTAACTTTTACCGTGTCTTTTTGTTTTCTTTCACTATATGGTTAATACACTTACTATAACATGCCAAAAGAACCCCAAATTGTATATTATTAATAAATATATCCTTATCTAAGTCATTTGGCCGAACCTTAGATTTTTAGGAATAAAATAACAATTAATAATATAATATTTGATTTAAAAACTATTTTGTGTCAATTTTGACACTATTTGATATATGATTTTTTTGAAAGTCATAACAGAATTATATGTTCGAACCAAGTTGATTAAATCAACACTAATACATCATAGTAACCTAGAAAATTAGTTTGATTCATAAAAAGTCTTAAATTACATTCATTTGAGCATTTATAACATCAATTATGTTAATATTTCCTTAAAAGGGTAATTACTGCATCATCGTTGTGTCAAAAATAAATTAATTTATTTAAAGTATAAAAATTATAAATAAAATATCATTATGTAGGAAATCGTTTTAGCTTTCTAATGAATATTTATAGTCGAATTTATCTTATGTATAACCCCATATTAAAAATGTTTTAGTAAATAAACTTTGATTTTAACTCTTTTAACTCTTCTTTGAATTAAATAATAATAAATGTCCTAATCTAATCCAAGTGGGCCTAAATGGTCGTATTATATTCATAAGGTTGTTTTTGGCCGAATTACACTTATCCAATAGAATTAGGACATGTGTTAGGGTAATAGTAATATCATATTTACCCTTAGTTACCCTATTTACTATTAACCGTGGTAAAAAAAGTAAAAAGTTACTATTCACCAAAAATTATTTTCATCTCATTGAACCACATTTTAGTCCTTGATATTAACCGTGTCTGTCGGATTTTCGAAATTCCATTCACAGAAGTGGTAAAATTAAGTTTTATGCAAAATTCAGTTTTTAACCTACCACTTAGTAGTTTCACTATTCATCAAAAATTGATGTTTTTCAGAACAATGCCAAAATTTCATCCTAAGCTATATTTCATATTCCGAATTCAAAAATGAAGTCTATTTTACCATATTCATAACATAGATGTTGCATTAATTAATTTTATAATTAAATCCCGCTGTTAAAACAAATAGCGTGTTTTTAAGAAACAATATCTATCAAAAGATTGACACTTGTTTATGTTTGGTTTAAATGTGAAATTACATCCAATGACCAACATTGTATTAAATTGTAAAAATATATTCTAAATATATTTTAAAACCACTCAAATTAATGTTTTCTCACTATTAATTATTTCGATTAAAAAAAGTTGTTTTTAATTATAATGTAGTAATTTTCACTATTCATCAGAATATGAAAGTTATCTGAAAAGTACCAAAATTTCAACTTAGGCAAAATTCGATACTCCGAATCAAAAAATGAAGTTCATTTTGAAAAATAAGATTTACAGAATTTCAAAAAGTGGTTATTACTATTCATAACGACTAGTTTTAATAATATTTTAATAGAATATCGTTGTTTAGTGAAACTCAGTATTGCGTACTATACACGCTATCGAAGAAGGTTGTGATTGCGTGTAATGCAAGGCAAGTCAAGGATGCGTGTTGTGCAAGCTCCTTTTGGTGTAGCGTACAACACAAGACATTAGTGAAATAAAAAGAATATTTTTCATAAAATCTCGGGCTGTTACAATGTTCACTCCTCATTTCAGTCCTATTTCACTGAACTGGTTTAACCTGCCGTTCCAGCAATGTCTATCTCATGAGATATAAATCTTTACCCAATGCATTGGAGGGAGATATAGGTCCCACCCATCTCATAATGATACCATTCTTATGTGTGCCACAAGATCATAAATCATACATCATAGCATAACCCATGTAATAAAAATGGGATTCCTAAACATCATGCCATCACAAGATAAAAGAAAATCATAAAAATAATTACATCATAACAGAATAAAATCAATGTAAAAAATGGGGATATAAACAGAACCCTATATTATCTTACATGGAAAATAATTTTGATAAAACAGAAGAACTTCATTATTGAGGAAAATATCTTTTCTACTTCAAATTTTTTTCCCTTTCTTACATGTCATACAATTTTAAACTTAAAGAAGTTGATTAAAAATAAACTTGAAAACTTGTAAAGGAAGCTTCATGGAAATAATGTTCTAAAAATCCATTCATGCCATATAAGTTAAAAAAGACATTCTTCTCGTACTTTGTCCAGAAAAGTCAAAAAGTACCTCGTATGAAAAATGACAAAAGATTCCTTTCATACATTTTACTAAAAACTCACTGAAGGGTAAAATCATATTTAAACAATTGTAGGAGGATAAAAATAATATTAAATATTGAGGAAACATGGATGTGGATGATAAATATTCCCCAGTAAATTCTGAAGTATAAATAATCTCGGATAAAAATGAGATTGCGAGATTTTCCCTTACCTTAGGTCCGATTTGCTTCGTACATGTCCGAACCTCCTATATAATGATTTAAATAATTTTATTGACTTACTCCAGAATTTTACTCATTGTTATGATATCATATATGGTCATATTCTTAGCTTCTTATTAGTAATATTTCATTGTTACTTGTTATTCGGGTGTTTATTGCTTTTTGTTCTTATGCGTGTTTTGTCGAATAAATTCTTATTCTTATTTTCGGTTATAGATACCTCATTTAAAGAATGGTATTAGTGTAATATATATCATATTTATTCATTCAATTCATTTATATAATCATTAAGCATTAAAGATTATGTAAAACGTGTCGCATCACATCGTGGAGACGGTAGGCCGTACGTACGCACGAGCGATTATATCGTTCCCATGATCGTGGAATTGTATTGAAGTGTATGTATACTATTTCAGAATTAATTTCAATTTACAATAATCATATATATTTATTCTTTACACCATTATACGCATCCAAGTATGGTGGTGGTGGAAAATAGATTACACCACGACGTGGAGACGGTATTCCGTACGTACGCACGTGCGGTGATTTCATTTTCCGTAGGATGGTTAGAAGGTTAAATAGGGTTGTTTAATATTTATAATAACATATCAGTATATGTGTGATACTGGTGTTATTACTTCATAATGAAACAACTAAAGAAGAATAAGTAGAAGAAGAAATAAAGTTGAAAGAATCAGTAACAGACATTACCTCTTCTTTGAAGTGCCTCTTCTTAACCGTCTCTTAGGGCACTAAAGGTAGTCTTTAAAGAAGACCAGTACATCTAGGATGTTTCTAGGGAAGTGTAGAAGAGAAATTGGTAGGGTTTGGACGAGCTTTAAGGCTCAAAGTGGTGTGAGGAGGAGAGGGAGGAGGTGCCCTTTTATAAGGGAGGAGAGGGGCACCTTAGAAAAAACTTAAAATATTATTTTATTATAAAGTCATATTCGGTTTTTAATAGCTCTAAATTTATTTATTTAGAAGATAAGGTGGGGATGGGTCTAAATACTCTCATACAATAGATTTTAGACAAGTTTAGGTTACTATTTTAACCTTATCATTTAGATTTAACTCTAAGTTAAATATTTTAACTCTTAACGTGTCTTCTTGTTTTCTTACACTATATGGTTAATTATCTTACTATAACAGGCCAAAATAACCCCAAGTTGTATATTATTAATATATATAACCTTATATAAGTAATTTGGCAGAACCGTAGATTTTTAGGAATAAAATAACAATTAATAATATAATATTTGTTTTAAAAAATATTTTATGTCAATTTTGGGCCAATTTAGCCCGTAGGGGGTTTTTTTAGTTTAATGGGTTAGGGTTTTTTTTTTAATTTGGGAAATGGGTTTGTTCAGCACCACTTGAAGTGGCGCTGAACAAAATTGGGGCAAAGCGCCACTTGAAGTGGCGCTTTGACCCCACACCACCCCCAACCCCCATTTATATATATATATATATATAATTATATATTTATAAATATAAGAAATTTATTTATTTATAATAAATACATGAATAAATAAATTATAATAAATTATATATTTTATAATAAATTTATTCATTTATATTTATTATAAATACAACACATACATTAATTATAATATATTAATTATAATTATATATTTATTCTATTTATAATTATACATTTATTATAATTCTATATTTATTATATTTATAATTATGTAAGTATTATAAATAAAATTATGGAATTATAATAAATTTATGATGATAAAAATAATAACTATAATAAATATATAATTATGATAAATATATAATAGTACTAAATAAATAAATATAATAAATATACAATTATAATAATTAGAGAAATATAAATATAATAAATACAAAAATATAATAATTATATAATTATAGTAAATATTAATTATAATAAATATTTAATTATAATAAATGTATAATAAAATAAATACAATAAATATATAATAATATTTATTATTAATTATACATTTATTTAATAAATGTATACATTATTAAATGTATTGTATTTATTAAATAAATGTATATTTATTAAATGTATACATTATATTTAATAAATGTATTGTATTTATAATAAATTTATATTATGTTTATCAAATACATTTATTTAAATATATTGTATTTGTAATAAATGTATATTTAATAAATGTATATTTAATAAATGTATATTTACATTTAATAAATGTATTATATTTATAATAAATTTATATTATATTTATCAAATACATTTATTTAAATATATTTTATTTGTAATAAATGTATATTTAATAAATGTATTATATTTATTAAATACACTTATTATAATAAATGTATTATAATAAATGTATATTTATTATATGTATTGTATTTATAACAAAAGTATATTTATTAAATGTATTATATTGTATTTATAATAAATGTATATTTATTAAATGTATTATATTTATTCAATACAGTTATTAAATGTATTGTATTTATAATAAATGTATATTTATTAAATATATTTATAAATATAGTTCATTTATTAAATAAATGTATTTAATAAGTATATTTTATAAATGCATTATAATAAATGTATTTAATAAATTTATTTTTTATAATAAATGTATATTTATTAAATGTATTTCAATACATTTATTATTATATTTATAAATGTAATACAATTAATATAAATATATTTATAAATACAATACATTTTATAAATATATATTTATTAATTTATATTTATAATAAATGTATTATATTCATGAATATTTATTTATAAATAAATTTAAATTATATTCATATAATTATATTTATTTATAATTATAATTATAACTATATTTATTTATATAAATATATATATATAAATAATGAATATATTTATAAATAAATATAATTTTATGATTATATTTATAAATATATTTATTTATATATATATATATATATAAATAATGAATATATTATAAATAAATATAATTATATGATTATATTCATTATTTATAAATAATAAACACGTGTTAATTAAATTTATAAATATATATTTTGAATATATTTATTTATATAAATAAATATATATAAATAATAAATATATTTATATTTATAATTAAATTTATAAATATATATTTTGAATTTATTATACCTTTAAAAATATAATATTTATAAATATATTTATTTATAAATGTATATTTTGAATTTATTATATTTTGTATTATATATATAAATAATGAATATATTTATTTATAAATATATATTTTTAATTTATTATACCTTTAAAAATATAATATTTATAAATATATTTATTTATAAATGTATATTTTGAATTTATTATATTTTGAATTATATATATATAAATAATAAATATATTTATATTTATAAATGTATATTTTGAATTATATTTATAAATGTATATTTTAAATATATTTATATTTATAAATGTATATTTTAAATTTATTATATTTTGAATTAAATTTATAAATATATATTTTGAATTTATTATACCTTTAAAAATATAATATTTATAAATATATTTATTCATAAATGTATATTTTGAATTTATTATATTTTGAATTATATATATAAATAATGAATATATTTATATTTATAAAAATATTTTATAAATGTATATTTATTTATGAATGTATAAATATATTTATTTATTACAAATAAAATATATTTAAATAAATGTATTTGATAAATATAATATAAATTTATTATAAATACAATACATTTATTAAATATAATGTATACATTTAATAAATATACATTTATTTAATAAATACAATACATTTAATAATGTATACATTTATTAAATAAATGTATAATTAATAATAAATATTATTATATATTTATTGTATTTATTTTATTATACATTTATTATAATTAAATATTTATTATAATTAATATTTACCATAATTATATAATTATTATATTTTTGTATTTATTATATTTATATTTCTCTAATTATTATAATTGTATATTTATTATATTTATTTATTTAGTACTATTATATATTTATCATAATTATATATTTATTATAGTTATTATTTTTATCATCATAAATTTATTATAATTTCATAATTTTAATTATAATAATTACATAATTATAAATATAATAAATATAGAATTATAATAAATGTATAATTATAAATAGAATAAATATATAATTATAATTAATATATTATAATTAATGTATGTGTTATATTTATAATAAATAATAATAAATAAATTTATTATAAAAAATATAATTTATTATAATTTATTTATTCATGTATTTATTATAAATAAATAAATTTCTTATATTTATAAATATATATATAAATATATATATATAAATGGGGGTTGGGGGTGGTGTGGGGTCAAAGCGCCACTTCAAGTGGCGCTGAACAAACCCATTTCCCAAATTAAAAAAAACCCTAACCCATTAAACTAAAAAAAACCCTACGGGCTAAATTGGCCTCAATTTTGACACTATTTGGTAATTTATTTTTGTGAAAATCATAATAGAATTATTAGTTCGAAAAAAGTTAATTAAATCAATACTAACATGTCATATTAACCTAGAAAATTATTTAAATTCATAAAAAGTCTCAAATTACATTTATTTGGGTATTTATAACATCAATTATGTTAATATTTCATTAATAAGATAATTACTACATCATCATTGTGTCATAAATAAATTAAATTATTTAATTTCTAAAAATTATAAATAAAACACCATTATGTAAGTAATGTTTTTATCTTTCTAATGAATATTTATAGTTGAATTTATCTTATGTATTACCCTATATTAAAAATGATTTAGTTGTTAAACTTTGATTTTAACTATTTTAACCCTTCTTTAAATAAACTAATAATAAATGTACTAATCTAATCCAAGTGGACCTAAATGGTCATATGTTATTCCTAAGGTTGTTTTTGGTCTAATTACACTTATATAATAGAATTAGAATGTTTGTTAGGGTAATAATAATATCATTTTTACCCTTAATTACCCTATTTACTTTTAACCGTGGTAAATAAAAGTAAAAGTTACTATTCACAAAAAAATTATTTTTATCTTATTGAACCAAATTTTACTCCTTGATATTAATCATGTCTCTCGGATTTTCGAAATTTCACTCACAGAAGAGGTAAAGTTAAGTTTTATATAAATTTTCAAACTCTCCTAGGAGGTGGGTAAAAGACGGTGAAAAGTTCAATACAATTTTTATATATCTAAAATTATTATAAAATGACTCCAATGAATTACATTGAACTTATATTGGTATTATGTATCAATTTTTACCTAAAATAAATTTAAATAAAGTAAATAATTATTTAAATAAAAAGTCGTTTTTTAAATAGTAACCCCGTGTTTTCACTATTCATCAAAAATTGAATGTTTTCAGAAAAATACAAAAATTTCACCCTAGTCTAATTTAGATATTCCGAATCCAAAAATGAAGTCCATTTTGAAAGATAAAATTTATAAAATTTTAAAAAGTGGGTATTACTATTCATAACAGCTATTTTTAATAATATTTTAATATTATATCATTGTTTAATGAAACTCAGTATTGCGTACAACGCAAGCTATCAAGGAAGGTTGCGATTGCGTGTAAAGCAAGCCAAACTAGTGTTGTGTGTAGTGAAAGATTCCTTTGATGATTTATATAACATAAAAACAAAATATTTCTCATAAAAATTTCGGGTGTTACAATTGTTCTATCAACCTTATTTTTAATGTTCTTCAAGAGGTCAGCATTTCATGCCATATGGGAAGAGAATCCACTATCAAGAATGCAGGTGCTACTGCTCTTTGTAGCTTTGAGGGCTACTTCTATAAGATTGGATTTATCGATCTTCTTCTTTTCATTCCATGAGATATTGGATTGAGTATAGGATACTGATGGCCTTCTAATACTTTCCTCCACATAATCAGATTCTCCTTACCCATAATCTTCTTCCAGAGGAGAAAAACTGTTTATGAGAACAACACCATTAGGAGGGTGAAAACTGACCCATCTCTGAGAGTTGTATGAATTTATCCTGTCATACCTCTGCCTGCAATACATAGCTTTATGGACAAAGTTTGAACAATTAAAATAGTAACCATAGAAGCTATTTCTTCTATAAGATGAAAGATATGAAATCGGTCTCCTTTAATGACTTCCCAGATCTTCTCTATTCAAGTAGCTCCTTACCTCTTTTCAAAATGACATGGTATGACCTAGATAGACACAGAATTGACACTTCATGAGGGGAAATGTCTTCTCACTTAAATTTCTACTCATGCATTCTTCTTTGGGAGAATGGTTGGACTGCCTGTCATTTCTGAAAGTTTGGGGATAATCTTCAGTTCTTCTTTTAGTTTGGATTGAGTGTTTCTTTTTCAGCACTTCAGACAATGTTTCAACATGTCCAACATTTATCTTGTCTTTCTTTTGTCTCTCTTCATTCTAGTAGTTGATAGCCCAACTTCATAGCCAATTCCACTATTTCCCATGAAAGCGGGTCTTTTATCACTCAATATTTTTCCAACCCCATTTGAACCACACTTGGATCTTGCTAGTAACTCTGCATCTGAGAATCTTCCAAATTGAATTTTCTTCTTACCCTCATTTGTGGTTTATCGACACTGAAGTTTACTCATAAGAGTAACAAATTCTTCCTCAAGACCCTGAATGGTCTTAGAATTCTCTTCTAGTATGGATGTAAGGTCATTTATGACCTTTTCTTGTTCTTTAATTCTAAGATTCAATTCCATAATGTCGTCTGTGCTTTCAAGGATTGAAGATTGAACTCTCACTAGTTCTTCTTGTCATTCAATTTCAGATTCAATCTCATCAACATATTCTGATGATTCTTTCACCATTTCATTCCACTTAATACATATCATGCATTTGTTCTCAAGCTTTAAAAAGAAATCCTTAATTTTCAACTTGGGATCACCATTATGAGTTATATGAATGTCTATGTCTTTATTGATCAAGGGTTATAACATTTCAATGGTATCCATCATGGAAGCATGGTTTCCATTTTTAAATTCATTTTCTTCTTCTTCACAGAATTCAATATCATCCTCTCCCTCTTCACAGACAAAACTCTTATTTTGTACCTTCTTTCCAGATTTAAAGTATCCCTTTTTGAAAAACCTTTTTCAAGGCTTCTTAATATCTTCTGATTCACTTTCTTCATCATAAAACTTTCTTTGGCACTGAGAGGAAATGTTCCTAACTCTTCCACAATGAAAGGATGCTAGAGGTAACTTACCTTTAAATTTACCTTTTCCCTTCTTCAGCTTCTTTGAAATGAGAGAAATAATTTATTTTTCCTCATCATCTTCACCAACACTATCTTCTGAAATTTTTTATTTGTCCATGGATATGAATGCCATTTCCTTGCTAACACGAGTCGTAGCTTCTTTGAGTTTGAATCTCATCTCATATGGAAATAAACTACTTATCATATCATCTAGAGATACTTTAGACAGATCTCTTTCTCAAGGGATAAAACCTTTGCATTGTACCTAGGAGGAAGACTTCGTAAGATTTTCTTTACGATATAAATGCCTTTGATTTCCTCTCCAAGCCCTCGAATTTCTCCCACTACTTCAGTGATTCGATTGAAGAATGAATCTGCATTCTCATCAGGATGCATATTTAGATCGTCAAACCTGTTGTGCATGATTTGAAGTTTTGCCTCCTTCAATTTGTTGTATCCTTCATAGATATTTTCAATTTTATCCCACATAGACTTTGCTGAGGTTCAACTCATAAAATTTAGAAAGATCTAATCAGAAAGTGGTGCAGTGACAACATTTTGAGCTTTAGCAACTGCATCAAGAACTTTCCTATCTGTATCAGTCATAACAAGAACTGTTGGATCAGTAACATGTATTCCTTGCACAGTAGAAAAGGGGACTTCCATTCCTAGAGATCTTAAATGAGATCTCATTATGTTCTTCCAAATCTGAAATTTACTTCCATCGAAGAGAGTTATTACCCTAGCATTGACTACATTCTCCATGACGGAAAAGGACATATCTAAAACCAGTAACCTTTAACCTCCCTCTGATACCACTTGTAGGACCCCAGGACACCCTGAGAGGGGAGGAGCGATTCAGGGTGTCAAATTTTTCTTTAAAAACAAGGAACTTGTTCCCACGTTGGTAGGAACTAGTTATACCTGTATGATGGAAATGATCAACAATGAAACATTCACATGCAAAGAGACGACACAACACTTTTTACTTGGTTCACCGCGAAGGGCTACGTCCAAGGAGCATACGCTGATAGGTTGTCGGTCATACCTAATTCCACTATTCTTCACTAGTTGTGGATTACAATGGTTTGAAAACAGTCACTCTATCCCAGGCTCACTGCCTTTACAAATGTTCAGGGATAGCCCACTATATCCCTCTGGTCACTCCCGTTGACTCCCCCTGGCTCACTTCTTTTTGTGAAGTCTCAATCAGTTTATAGACATGAGGCTCTCTTCAGTAGATTTGGATTCAAGTCTTTGTCTTTACTCAGCATGAGACTATTCTTGCATTGAAGTCCTGAATTGATGCTTCTGAACACACTAAACCACTGATCCAGATAATAAAAAACGCGCAAATAGGTTATACTGAAGATTTCACAAAACTCCTACCCTTTTTATGAAATATCTCACTTTTGCGCGAAATACTTGATTTTTGCATGGAAAATATTCCACCCAACAACCTCCTTTATGCGTAGCTTTACACGCAACACCTTTTTCGCACAACTTGGCCTTTTTCGCGCAACCCAAATGTTTTTGCACAACTCGAACTTTTTCACACAACACAACCTTTTTTGCCTAAATCCCTTTACATGAACATTTTACGCGCATCAGAACTCAGATCTTCTCTAAGTCTTAAACCTTATGGAATAAGGGGGGTCACCGCTTATTTATAGGCATCGCCAACCCCTACACGCAAAACCCATCTTGGTGCAAAAAACTTCTCATTCGGCACGTAATATTTCACACAGGTACTGTTTTTCGCACAGATCTCCAGATTTTTCATGCAGTCCATGCCTTTTCTGTTTTTCGTTGTTCTGATTCCGAAACACTATTTGTGCGAAAAACCTTGACCCACAATTTTGCGCACCACGCTATTTTTCTCTCTCAACCCTAATTTTTCACGCAGAACCCTCCTTTTTATCTCACCACTTTTTACCAACATTTCATGTCTTCATTTTCTGATTTTGAGGCCCAAAAATTTGGCAAACACTGGGAAATGGTGCCACCTTTAATACTGTTGTCTGCTTGAACTGTGTGATCACATAACTGGCACACATTCTGAACTTCCACTGAGGATTGACAAAAAACACTAACCATACTCCAATTCATGCATAGAATAGCCATGGTTCCAACATTTATATCTCCTAAGTTTTTTTCTATTCATGTCAATGTTGCCACAATACATGAACTAACAACATTATTTCCAGACAACACCTTTTCACCACGATCTACCAAATGCATTAGATGATCCTCAAAGGACACATCATTATCAAGATAAAATTTCCCAATATACCTGACGTGTTTCCCAACTCATCATCCCCAAAAACTATAAGAACACAATCCAACATTGGAACATAGCCTTTCCATCAAAAACTATCTGGAAAAGACGTACATGCACAACCTCCAAAGCCCACCTGGACTTTCCCAACAGAATTCATACTTGAAACTTATAGGTCACTCATTGAAATTATGATGCCACCACTTCCAACCCATGTTCTTTCTCCAAGCACTTAGTTTATACACATCACTCCCCAACTTTGGTGCTTCGTTAACACTGATTTTTCAAGAAACCTGGCCACCGAAGTATTCATTAACCTATGGTCCTTCCTGAGAACCTCATCCGTAAACTGTTGATGGAGTACCTTCCACCGTCCATCTCTTTATATTCTGATTCATAATCGCAACCTCTAAGAGGTTCCATATCCAAAAAAATCACATTTAGGTACCTATGTGTAAATCCAAATATTTCATAGAGTACTCTGATAATGTTAATGTAGGGGACATGATCATCACTAATTGAAAGAACACTAAGAATTCACTGATGTATACCACCACAAATATTCCATCACTGATGTTAACTCCCATTATGAAAACACATTAACTTGTTGAAAGTATTAGGATTCTATACCCGCCAACATCTCACCACACTTATCCAAAACAAGACGACCCCTCACACAACTCACAACCGAGATCTGAAACTAGCACATTCTCACTACCCAAACTGCCCACATCAAGGGGAAAATAACAAAACAAAGTATTCTTAATTCATAACATTAACAAACTTTACAAGAGGTATTTACACAAAACCATATCAATGTTAGAGTTGTTGTCCTAGAACTAACTATTTTTACTTTGATTAAATTAATATTTTATCTATTAAATATTAAATTAAATAGCTTATTACAAATTGTTCATTGTTATGAATGAGTTTAATATAATAATGTCATAGAGTATTTATCACATTGATAAAGTCATAGTAGTTTACCTCTATTATGAGGACCTTGATGTGTTATGAAAATATTCTTAATAAAGTTCTGTGGTTGGATAACACACTATGATTGGACACATGGTATATACACCGTTAGGTGTGAATACTTGTAAGAAGTTGAGACATCTTCTAAAGTTCGGACATGGTAATATCCAAGATGAGAGATTATGAGAACAGTACCACCAATAATAATTATACATTTTTTGGTGTCATCATATATTATTTTCTAAGAGAATGTGTAATGGTCCTTAAACATTAATATTATCATCAATTTATTTCATGACTCCTGCACTTAGATTTTCTAATGAAAATTGTCACTCCATATGTTGGTGGTAAGTTGGTTACATTGGGTGTGTCGTAAATGACATGTTATTAATGGATATGTCAGGGAATGATTTTTTCCATTCTATCTTTATGTAAGTTGATATCTCAGTTCATTGATTGAAATAGAACTATCACCCTAAACTACATGGATATGGTGTAATTATGAGTTTATTTTAGATAGAAAAAGAATGATATATAAATCATATAGAATTTTGACAGCATCACACAACCTGCATGATGAGATATTGTGATAAAGTGATTATATTACACAATGAGCATTTGTATGTGATTATCATCATTATGACTTTATGTTATTTATCTTGGGTGACTTGACCCATTACTAGACAATAATCTTTGACATTAGGCTAGCCTACCTAATTCCAACAAGAAAGAATCCTAGAGGGTTACACACTAAGTGTTATTGTTGGTCCCCATTAAATTCTATTTGAATTTAATTAATTGAATAAATATTATTCTCAAGATAGAGGAAGAATATTATTCAATTTATATTGATCAGATAAATTAAATAAATATTTATTCACCAGATTGTGAATAAAATATATTTATTTATTTAATTGAATATTTAATAAATATTTATTTATATGTTTGTGAATAAAATATTTATTTAATAGAATAAAATATTTATTAGGGTGTTAAATAAATTCAAGAGGAGTTCGAACAAAACAAGACTGTGTCTGGTGATAAAATAATTATATACGAGCTAATAAATATTATTTATCCATTTTTTGAAAGTTGGCACACCAAAAAATAATAATAATAATATTTTTATTATGTGGTATGATATTTCATTAATGGTTATAATTATATTTAATGGATGTTATGAAATTAAATTTTGTAACTGAAATCCCATCTCTATAAATAGACACTTATGTTTATTGTGTAAAACATTCAAAACCAATTTCATGTTTGGGAATAGAGAATTGTTTCACCCAATAAATTCTCTATCGACTCCTCCTCCTCTCTCCCTATCAAGAACAAGAAACCCAAAATATAATTTCATCAATACTGAATAATGAAAAACCAAGAAAAAACAATGTAATGCATTCGATTCTCCATGCTTGCACCTGGAGAATGAGTGGAATTTCTCAGAGACCATTAGGGCACATGTGGATCACTACTAGAGAGATTCTACCCTTGGTCCCTCACAAGAATAATGAATGTAATCTAGAAGGTCCTTTTTGGATGATAAATAATCATCAGTAAAGAAGGTTCCTAAGCCTAGGTATTTATTTCTTCAGATATAAAATAAAATAATTGTAACTTCTCTCCTTGTTTCAGAAAATTATTATTAAAATAAATTTTAATTTATCACCCTCCACTGCAACACTCCCACTATTCTTGGAACCATCAAGTGGTATTAGAGCCATACAACATTTGAATTTATAATTATTCATTTGAATATTGATCTATGCACAATCATGGTTTGTTTTTTATTTCATGCGATTTTTTATTTAATCCAATTTGAATTAAAATGTTATCGATATATTAACCGTGTTCTTTAAGTGTTTCATTTTATTAGATATTTAATAAAAAATAAAGAATTATCAGAGATTCCATCAGGAAGTTCCAATGATTTGGCCAGTAAATATGGGTTACACGGCATGTGGCCAAAGCACATGTGGTATACCCTTGTAAATTTTATATAGATGTGCTAAGAAATTAAAAACATGTGGTGATTTTATTTCACACTGCGTATTGATCGAGCTAACCTGGCATGCAACACACAGATACAGGGTGTGTAGGTAGTATGTACACATCGTGTAGTTTAGCTAAGTTAACATTTTGAAGCCCCAAGAATATGACTTGGATGTAAATTAATCGTGGTATGTTGTGTGTAGCTGGATGTACATTCCATGTAGTCTCCCATTAATGGAGATTTTTTAAATTACATTAAATTTGAAAAATTACATCATTGAAACCTTATTTTATTGATTGTCACATGAGTATGTGTTTGATAATTTAATAATGGTTTTAAATAATTTTAAATTCTCAATAATTTACTGTAATAAATATGTTATTAATGGTTTTAAAATTTATTTTCCATGAATGAAAAATTTATTGTTATCTACAATTAAGATCAGATGATAGTTAATATGTAATGAAATGAATTAATTTATTAATTAATCAATATAAGCACATTCATCTTTTTAATAAGGAACTAATAAAGAAATGAATTCTATATAGTTAATTTTTTCATATTCATTTCATGTATGATAGATCATGATCTTAAAAAAGACCTATGTATATATTGGAATTTATTTAATTAAATTTATTGCATGCTTTTGCAATTATTTAATATTAAATTAAAAGATGGACTGAAAGTCATCCCACTCTTCATTATTATATATAATCTATGTGTCTAATGATATTTATGTAATTCCATTTTACCAATCATTGTTTCCCCTTACCTTCATGCGAGTAATAAATATTTGTAATTAATGGAGCATCCCAAGGTGCATGGAGACAGATCAAGACAAAACCCTAATGACGCCAACTTGGTGATACATAGGTGGACCTGTAGAATGACATAACTCACACCAAGTCCGGTATAAGGAGTTATTTCCCCTTGGATATAGGTTGATTTAATGTTCATTCATTAAATCAACCTTTAAATAAGCTCATGATCGAGTCATTTAAATAATTAATTAATTTCTATCTAATGTATTGAAATTATATTTATTGATGTAGTACTGTAATCACATAAATGAATCAATTAATATGAAAAGATATAATTTAAATAATATTGATTATGAATACATTGTTTATCCAAAAATGGTATATTAATTAAGTAAAAAATTCACTTAAATATTAAAAATACAAGTAAAGGACTCAACAAGATAAAAATTTATGAATACTAAAATTAAACCCATAAATCTAATATTAAGTCAGACTAAGACTTCCATTACAAGATTAGAAACAAAACAAAATAAAACTATGTTTTTAATCAACCATTTTCGAGACACTTACTTTTATAAGGGGAGTTCTTATGGAAGTTTCAGGTTGACTTAACCATTTTACATAAAGAGAAGTAACCCTTTCTAGACAAGGTGTAATTTGAAGGCATGTGTTGAGAAAATACTAGTCAGAATCTCTGGATTGGGGAGTCCACTAAACTGATGGAGGATATGGAAGCCCATATTTAGAAAAGACTTGACTACCTAAATACTTTCAAAATAGCTTGACCAACCCTTTTTGGGGTTATGAAAAGGGGAATACAGATCCTTACCATTATAATGTCCTAGAAACTAAACATTCTAAGTTTAATTGTGAGAGATATTGGGACTTGAAAAAATAGTGGGAGATTTAATAAAATCAATTAATTTATTACTTCTCACAAAATTTATAAAAAAGAAATGTACTAATAATTTGTTCTTTTTAATTGTATAGAAAATGATAAGATCATAATATACCCTATCCCAAAAATCAATATTGGACAAATAAAATCTTATCACTAGTAGTAACTTCCAGTAGTGGTTTAGATGAATCCGTGTTATTCTACACCATTAACGGAAATCTTATGTGCTATAATCATCAATGACTAATTCTCCTACTCAAGATGTGAGTGATGAAATGTTCATAGTATATGAGAAACATATGAATGAAGTAGTCAATATTCAATGTTTGATACTTTCATCTTTGTCTAGTGAACTCATGAAGACTCACTAAAACATAGTTGCATATAGCACTCTTGAGAACCTATGTGGTCCTTAGTAGTAGAGAGCTTGAAAAGAACAATTTAAGATTTATAAGGATCTCTTTAAGAGTAATCTTAGAGAGGGTTCCCCAGCTGGGCCTGATGTAGTCAAGATAATTGGATACATTGAGCACCTATAGGTTCTAGGGTTTAAACTCCCTGAAGAATCAGACACTGTTCTAATTCTGGAATCACTCCCTCAAAGCTTATCTTGTTTTGTTGTGAATTTTAATATGAACAACATTGAGAAGTCTCTTCAAGATCTTATTATCCTCATTATCTAAGTACATAAAGATATGAAGTTTGAAAATCATTATGTCCTTATGGTGAAAAAAATGGGAAAGAAAATATCTTTAAGTCTAATGCTTCTTCACTCCCTTACAATAAGAAGAAGATCAAAGGGGAAACAATGGAACCAGATTCTATCTATTTTTCATATGGAAAGAAGGACCACTAGAAGAAAAACTCCACCCAACTAAAGAAGTAAGGGGATGCTTCAGGTGAATTTGTTATTGAGTACAATTTATCTATTTCTAAAAATTGGGTATTAGATACAGCTTGTGGTGATCACATATGTATTCAAATATAGAAAACACGTAGATTTAGTAATATTGACTGAGAGGAGGTAGATATACGATTATCCAAGAAAGCTAACCTTATTTATATACATATCAGGGACTACAACCGCATATTTCTAATAGAAATGATCTTGATTTTAAAGGGTTTTTATTATGTGATTTTCATTACAAAAAACATTATTTCTATATCCAGACTAGATATAAATGAATTCATTTTCAAATTTGGAATAAAATAATTTTTATTTTATAAGAATATTATTTTTTATGGTAAGAAACATTTACATAATGTCCTTTACATGTTGGATTACATGAACCATGTAATAAAAATTGATAAGAACGTTACTTCACATGACTAATACCACACCCAAATTTGGTATTACCCTCTAGGTCATGTAAATGAATAATACTTGAAAAAATTACATCAAAATGAATATTTATATTCTTTTGAACTAAAACCACTTGGTGTATGTCACACATGTTTACAAGGAAAAATAAGAAAATCCCCATTTAGTGGGAAAGTTGAAAGGGCTAAAGAGTTTCTTGAATTAGTTCATAACGAGGTGTGTAGACCATTTCATATTGAAGAAAGGGGTGGGTACTCATATTTTATAAATTTTATTGACGATTTTAGTTGATATGGATATATTTAATTAATGTGGTATAAGTCGGATTATTTTGATAAATTCAAGTAATAAAATAATGATGTTGAGAATTAGCTAGGTTGGAATATTAATAAACTCCACTCAGATCATAAAGAGAATATCTTAATCAAAAATTCATTGATTACTTACAAGAGTTTGGGATCTTATCCCAAAACACTCCTCTTTACATGACATGGTGGAATGGTGTAATTGAAAGGAGGAACCACACCTTGTTGGGCATGGTGAGATCAATTATGAGTCATGTGAGTCTTCCATTATACTTTTGGGGATATGAGTTACAAACAATAGTACACTTACTAAACCAAGTACCAACTAAATTGATAAATGGTATTCCATAAATTTTTTGAAGTGGAATAAAAACAATGTTATCGAATTTACATGTGTGGGGAAGTGAAGTGTTTGTTAAGAACTCTTTAGGTAACAAAATTTCATCCCGAGGCACAAATTGTACCATAATAGGATACCCAAATAAAACTTGGGGATATTACCTATAATAACACTCACAAAAAAAGGGTTTACAGGAAATACATTCTATATTCCTTTATAGGGAGCACATATCAAAAATAGATAGTGTAAGTGAGAAAAAATTCCATAAAGTCACAACTCAATGCACAAAAGAGTTGGTATAGGATCAGGTTCCACAAAGCCCCATGAAATAAGACTTTTTTATAGAGATTTAAGAACTTTATAGGAGTACAAGAGAGGATAGAGTGCCATAACATTATGGTTTTATAGTTGGCAAGGTTGATGAATCATTATTAGTAAATAATAATAATCCTCTAACCTAAAAGGAAGCAGTATGTGGCACATATGTTGCCAAGTGGAAAGAAGCAATGAATTCTGAAATGGATTCCATGTAACAAAACCAATTCTGGATTGCGGTAGATCCTCTAGTGGATTTAAATACTATTGGTTTAGAATGGGTATTCAAGAAGAAACTATACATGGAAGGACAAGTCAGTACCTATAAGCATGACTGGTTCCAAAAGGGTTTAAACAACGTCAGGGCATTAACTATGACAAAACCTTTTCACCAATTTCAATGTCTAAAACCATCAAAATTATTATATTCATTGTGTATTACCATAAATATGAGATTTGGAAAATGTAAATCAATACAAAATTCCTTAATGGGAATCTTCATTTAGATGTATACCTGACACAACCTAAAGGGTTTGTCACTCAAAAAAATGCTAATAAGACATGAAAGTGGAAAAAATGAATTTATGGATTAAAGAAAGAATCCAAATCATGGAAAATTCATTTTAATTAATCCATAATGGAATTTGATTTTATAAATAATGAATGTGATCCTTGTGTCTAAAAATAGTTTACTGGGAGTCCAGTCATTTTCTTAATAGTATATGTTTATGGGATATTACTTATTGGAAATGAAATACCAGTCTTACAGTTTGTTAATAAGTGGTTGAATAAATGATTTTACATGAAAATATTGGGTAAGGAAACATATATTCTTGGGATCAAGATCCATCATGATAGATCCATGAGTTTTCTCAGCCTAAGTCAAATTACATACATTGACAAGATATCGAAGAAATTTTGTATGGAATAATCCCAGAGGGGATTGTTGCCAGTATCACATGGCATTCATCTTTTCAATAAAATGTTCCCTCAGACCCGTGAAGGATGAAATATAATGGAAAGGAGTCCATAATAATTATCTATTGGGTCAGTCATGTATGATATGATATGTACTAGGCCAGATGTCTCCTACAATTTAAGTGTGATAGGAAGATATCAAGTTGATCCAGGTGACCACTATTGGATGGAAATCAATACTATCCATATGTATTTTAGGTGTAATAAGGATATATTCTTGGTTTATATAGGATAGGAGGAAATAATTCTTAGAAGATAGGAATATACTAGTTTCTAAACTGATCATGATGACATGAAGTCACAAACGAGAAACAACATCACTTTGAATGGAGGTAATGTGAGCTAGAAGATCTCAAAGAAGGCTATGGTTGCAGATTGTACAATAGATTATGGTTAAATTTCAGATTTTGAGGAAGATAAAGTAGTAGTTTCGAGGTGAAATTTCATCTAAGATCTTTATGTGGTACCTATAAGTAAATAACCCATCTCACTCTATTGTGATTATACTGCAGTGGTGGCTCAAAAAATAGCCAAGGTCAAATCAATGGATGAAGCACATACTTCAAAAGTATAATCTTTTGGGGGATCTTTCTCAGAGAGGTGAAGTTTTAGTGAGAATTATTTACACATAAGAAAATGTGGAATACCCCTTGAATAAGTCCTTGACTTAGTAGCAAAATTATTATCATGTGAGGTCTAGAGGACTAAAACTCGTAGGCAATTGGCTCTAGTCCAAGAGGGATTTTTTCAGAGTTGGTATCCAGGAACCAATTTTTTGTACTTTTATTACATGAATATTTGATTTATTTAATATTAAATTAAACATCTTATTGCATATTTATCATTATTCTCCATGGATTTAATGTAATAATTCCCAAGGGTATTTTTTTCATTGATAAGGGCATAATAGTTCACTGCTATGATGAGAACCATGAAGTGATATGAAAATATTCTTAATACAGTTATGAGTTTTGATAACATACTATTATGGGACACATAGAATATAGAATATCTAGTGTGAGATAGTAATCTTAATATTATCATTAATTCATGTCACGAGTTACACACTTAGATTTTCTAATGAAAAATGTCACACCAAATGTTGGCGGGATATAGGGTATGTTGGGTGTGTCACAAAAGACATGTTATTAATGGATAAGTCAAGGAAGAATTTGTAAATCCCATATTTTGGGAAGTTGATATCTCATCCCATTGACTTAAATATAACTGTCACCCTAAATTTCATGGCCATGGTGTAACAATGAGTTTATTTCAGATACTGAAAGAATGATGTATCAAGAATATAGGTTGACGACACCTTCATGCAACCTTCGTGATGAGATATTATGGTAAAGGGATTATATCACATAGTGAGTGTTCATCTGTGGTTGTCATCATTATGAATTTAATTTATTTTCCTTGGGTCCCTTAACCTATTTCTAGATAGTAATCTTAGACTTTAGGAAAGCCTGCATAATGCCAATGATAAAGAATAACAGAGGGTCACACACAAACCATTTATATTGGTATCAATTAATTTCTATTTGAATTTAATTAATGAAAAAAATATTATTCTCAAGATAGATGAAAAATCTTATTCAAGTTATATTGATTGCATAAATTAAATAAATATTTATTCATTGGATTGTGAATAAAATATATATATTTATTTTATTGAATACTTAATAAATATTTATTTACATGTTTTTGAATAAAATATTTATATAAGAGAATAAAAAATTTATTCGGGTGTTCAATAAATTCAAGATGAGGTCAAACGGACCAAGACCATGTTCGGTAATAAAATAAATATTGACAAGATGGAAAATATTATTTATCTATTTGGAATAAGTTAGCACACCACAATATATTGTTATTATTTTTATTATTATGAGGAATGGGATTTCATTAATGGTTATAATTGTATTTAATGTTTGTCATGAAATTAAATTTTATAATCAAAATCCCAGCTTGATAAATAGATAGCTATGTCCACTGTGTAAAACATTCAAAAAAATTCCATGGTTGGGAATAGAGAATTGTTGTGCAGAATGAATTCTCTCTCAAATTCTCCTACTGTCTCCCTATCAAGAATGAGAAACCCAAGAGATAATTTCTTCAGAACTAAAGAATAAAAAATGAAGAATGAACAGTGAAAGACATTCAATTTTCTATTCTAGCACTCAGAGAATAAGTATCATTACTCAGAGACCATTGGAACATGTTTCGATCACCACTAGATGGATTATACCCTTGGATACTCACTAGTGAGATGAAGGATATACAGAAGGGAATTTTTTGACAATCAATAATCTTTAGTGAAGAAAGTTACTAAGCCCAAGTATTTACCTCTTCAGATATCAGATAAATTAAGTATAAATTTGATATGAAAGATCTTTTCTCTTGGTTTTAGGAAATGATTATTGAAAGAAATGTTAATATATCCACCTCTACTGTAATGCTTCCATTGCACCTAGAACCATAAATCAATTCTTCCCCCCTTTCTCCCTCAACATGGTAAAAACTATGGAACTATCTCTACCCTTAACTATCCTACAATAAGTTCTTGGTTAACAAGGGTAAACATATTCTAATTATTCATGTTTTTATTTAGTCACCCATTTATTCTCATCTTGAAGAATTCTAAAAACTTTCTCACGTTCATATTAGGCACTATTTTCAATTTAATTTTACTATAAAAGAAAAAATAGTTCAGGTTCCACAACTTACCCACAACTCGTTTTCTCATGAATTCCTAAATGATGCATGTCACAATAACCCCGAGTGACAAGAATGATGCATGAAAACTAAAATCTAATTCTAAAGTGGTCCAGCAGTCAAATCTCATAAAATCTCAACATCAATAATCGAAACACATAACAATTTCATCACCCAGGATGAAATAATATTCAACTGTAACAACAAACAAAAATAAAAACAATTCCCACCCTGGGTACATGGGTTTCCCCCCGTGCGTGTGGTAGAAACTCTCATGCACGAGCTCATAACCATGGACCCAATCTTCCTAGTCTCATGCCTAACTTACCAAATAGTAAGACAAAAGAAAAAAAAATAAAATGGGGCTTTGATACTACTTTTTAATGTCCCGTCCCATGTTCCACACATCGGTGCCCTAAACCGGTTAGTCACATGACCTCAAACGTGCGTCCTCCTATACCAGAGGAAGCTGACTAGCAGTGAGGGTCTATTATTTTTTAGTGGAAGACTATACCATTTTTTCACTCATCATAGAAATACACCAGTGGAAATAAATAATAAAAATAAAATAAATAACCAAATGATGTACCATAGCCAGAACAATACCCCAATCACAAGATGAACAAAACTGGAAATAAAATATCAAAACCAAACAATATATTTTCCATGCTAATGTATATGCCATGTGTGAAAATGAAACTCAAAAGTAAAGAAACTTATAACACCAAAGAGGGTCCCAAACCATGTCTGGTTCCCTCATCCATTCCGCATCACCAAAATAGCCATCTAACATAGGGACCTTTCCCTTTTTTCTATCCATAAAACACAAGACTATCCAAGTACCAATTAGGATGCCCAAGTAATGTGCGAGTACAACTCAGTATGCCACCACAAATGGAGTCTAAAACAATATTCATTAAAAAAAATTTATTCAATTTTATAAAGAAACAAGTACAATTCATAAGTAAAAAATTTATCTCATTATCATTTATTCTTTACTTAACCATATTAACTTCTGGGTTCCCAAGGACACCCATACCTCAATATCTTATTCAACTCATGTTGAAGCCCTAATTGTTTCTAGTTAATATCACATCTTAATACCTACTTTAGCTCGTGCTATAACCCAAAGTATTCAAAGTTGATATCATATCTCAATACATGCTTCATCTTATTCCAAAACCTGATGTATTCCGAAGTGAGGTCATATCTCAGAGTGTCTTTGTTACCATTCTTAAATTCATACTTGAATTCCCATGCTACCATTCATATCACACACTATCTAATGACCATGTTACCATGCTTCAATTCATACTTAAATTACTACTTTTCCATTCATACATCATAAATTAGAATGAACATGTTCCCATTCTTTAATTCATACTTGAATGATCGTGTTACCATTCATACATCACACATTAGAATAACCATGTTCCAATTCTTATATCAGACATTATAATGACCATGTTCCCATTCTTAAATCAAACTTTATAATGACTATGTTACCATTATTTAATTGACATTCGAATGACCATGTTACCATTCATACATCACCCATTAATTCAACAATTAATTATCCACACAATTGTCATTACTAATTCAACAATTAGTTAAACATAAAAATTTAATTAATTAATTTAACAATTAACTAATCACATCAATAACATTAATTAATTAAACAATTAATTAATTAGATCAATTCCTCTAGTTAATTCAACAATTAACTAATTACACCAATAACTTTAATTAATTTAAAAATTAATTAATCACATCAATTCCTTTAGTTAATTCAATAATTAACTAATCAAAGAAAATCCTCTAGTTAATTCAATAATTAACTAATCACATCAATAATGTTAATTAATTCTCCAATTAAGTAATTACATCAATTACATTAATTAATTCAATATTAAATTAATCATTTCAATTCTATTAGTCAATTAAAAAATTAACTAATCACATCAATAACATTAATTAATTCAACAATTAACTAATCACATCAATTATTCTAGTCAATTGAACAATTAATTAATCAACTCAATAATATTAATTAATTTAACAATTAACTATTCACATCAGTTACTCTAGTTAATTCAAAAAATAACTAATCACATAAATAATATTAATTAATTCAACAATTAAATAATTACATCAATTAGTCTAGTTAAATCAATAATCAACTAACCACATCAATAATACTAATTAATTCAACAATTAACTAATCACATCGATTACTCTAGTTAATTCAACTATTAAAAAATCAGATAAATAATATTAATTAATTCATCAATTAGATAATAACATAAATTAATATTGTTATTTCAATAATCAACTAACCAAATCAATAATATTATTTAATTTCCAAATTATTTAATCACATTTTATATCTTCAATTTATTCACCAATTAATTGTATACCACAACTCCATTAATTAGTTCCTCAATTAATTAGTCACAATACATCCATTAATTAATTAATCAATTAATTAATACCATCAATTACATTATTTAATTAAATAATTAAATATTAATTAATACATCAATTTTTTATTTAAAGTTAAATAATATAATTACCCTAATTAATTCATAAATTAATTATTCCAACTCAATAAATTTAATATCCCCAACCAATTCCTCAATTAATTGTTCTATCACATAATTCAATATTCTGATGACTAAATCAACAATCAATCATCCATAACGAACAATTAAATATTCTGATAATTAATTTTACAATTAATTATTCTTGATCTAAAATCTCAATATCCCAATTTTACATTTCCCTTAACTAATTAATTCAACAAATTAATTAATTTAATCAAGAACAAAATTGCTAAACATATAATAGAAATTCTATAATTACATACACATAATTAAAATCAAGACTATAAGATTTGAATTTTTGGCCACCTACCTCAATTTGTTGACAAAAGGTTGCCCAACGGAAATCCCCAAAATTAAACATCATAACGACGTAGATTGGGATCCAAATCTAAAACCCTAAATCAAGATTAAATAATTCATGATCTATTAAGTATAGATCTAGATCAACACACCTTGATCTATATTCATCTAATATAGAACTAGATCTAGAAAAATAGATAAAAACTTATCACCAAAATAATGGGAGAAGAAAGGGGGATGAATGAGAAAGCAATGGGATATAATCCACTTATTGGGAAGGATGAAGTTCTTCAATCCAGGCTTCTAACAATGAACAAATAGAGGTCATAAAGTCTTATAATTCTTATAGAGTGCTTCAAAATCATGAAAGAGGACCTAGGGTCGAATGGGGGTTGATTTGCGGTTAATTAGGGGGTGTGGGTATTTAAAAAAATAAATGTCAGGTCAACTAAAATCTCATGCATGGTTTGCAGGGTAGGGGTGAATGGTTTTCCCAAATCGTGCACCTAAATCCTGCAGCTCTTTTATAGGGGTTCACGATTACTCCTAAAAAGGGCTTGTAGATACTTCTTTGAGGGCACACGATTTGAATAACCATGTGCCGGCTGTGCGAATCCCCTATGTCTGGGTTCACACGGTTAGCTGGGTTGAGGCACATGACTTGATCTAACTGTGAACCAACCATTCACAACCCCTTCTTCTTCCATTTTTCTCAAAATTTCATCCAAAAACACCCCATGGTAAAAACCAAACTAAAATTACTCAAAAATAATCAAAAGTCTTTCAGTAAATGAGCCTGATAAAACTCCAGAAAATATTGAGTTCTTACACAATGGGAGTGGAAATACATTTTTTCAATCCATTAACAAAGCCAAGGATATGAAGGATGCAATAAGGAGAAAGGTAGAGGAAACTAATTGCATTGGAATTTTGTCCAACTAATTTTGATATTATTGTCGATGAACTGAATCATCCTCCTACTGAATATTCTATGAACAGAATTTAGAAACCTTATAACAACCCAAAGCATAAACACACATTAATTAATGAATTATAACATACTTTCCCAGCAATACAAGCTAATGATTTAGAGGTCAGTGTCTTTGTAATATTATATACCAAAATAAATAACCTTAAACATAAAAAAATATTATTTAAAACTCCACATAGTACTTCTTACTCTCATAGGTCTTATAAAACTAGATAAGATAACCTGGGGAAAATACCCAAAGGGTGATATAGAAATCCCACTAAAGGAATAAACATAACAATAAAGAATAACATGAGATTAAATAATAATAACATGATATCATAAATAGAATGATCATAAGAAAGAAAACTAGGAATACGTCAATTAAATCATAAAATCATTGAATCATAAGCATGTGGTAACATCATAAAGCATGAAAACATAAGCATATGACAAGGCCAATAGCCATGAAAAAATAAAATAGGCTAACCATAATCAAAATCATTGTATGATTATACTAACCACCATCATAATATAGTTTTATTAGGATAACCACCCATGCACCATTCATAGCATCTCATGAGACATTAACATACTCAATACAATGGAGGTATTTAACAAACCCACCTATCACATTATTATATGTACATGCATTTGGGCTCCATGAATGAAAAAAATCATACATAAATCAGAAGTAAGGTCAAAACCATGATAAGGAAGTGAGTTTCATAATTTTGATTTAAATCATAACTGATGGATAAATTGTTAGGTTCCAGTGCATGGAAATATTGAACAGAGGGGATGAATAGTCCTTCTAAATTATGATCAATTAAATTTAATTGAAAATGATAATCAGATTTATAATAGTATTAATTGTGCATCATAAAAAAAATACAATAAACAATGTTTTGATAGTGGTCCATATCACCAAGATCATAGTCCACTCTTTAATATTATCTACTCGGTGAGAAGATCAGTATTCTCTAATACCTCACTTTTTATATGGAGTTATAACCTGATTATAGACATATATACCACTTTATCACTTGGTGGTATAACCCCAACCTGTATTTTGAAGGAGTCATAGACCACCTACCTTTTTACTAGGCGTCACAACACGAACATCTTTTTAAATGGGAGGAATAAAACTTTTAGAAAACTTTTGGATAGGAAAAGCATAAACCAAACCCTAGATTAAAAATAGTGGGAAGGAATAAATACAATAATGAAATAAAAAAAATAAATTTTAAAAACAGTGGAGCATATGTCGTTGAAATTCGAGGAAACTGAAGATATTTAACTACTTCTATAATGTACTATAAAAATGATGAAGTCTCTTATGATTGAGGAAATAAAACATTGGTTGTAGTCTAGATTCAATATAATTCAAATGTCGTATAAAGGTTGTATTTGTTCCGTCTCTAATTGTTTCAATATCTATTTTTAATCATTGTTTAAAAAATTTATCACATTTTTTTGTTTTCATTACAATAGCTAGATGTGTGTCTTTAACTCCAATGATCTTGGAGCTTCTCAATGAATAATAATTAAAAAATAGGTTAGAAAAATGAAAGGAATTTAAAATAATACCATTACCTGAAATTTGAATTAATGTGGTGATTCTTCATGCTCATTTAATTCTACATCAAACAACTTCAAATCACTTTAAAAAATGATCATTAAGATAAATGATAATTATTCAAATGGATAAAACATTAAAAAACATTTTTACAATCTTGAATCATTTTGTTTTTTAAAAGATACAAAATAGGTTATGGAATAATTATTATGAAAATAATTATTTCCAAAATATTTTCTACAAAAAAATATTTTTCACATACTTATTATAAAATATATCCATTTTAAAAATCATTAGAATAATAAAAATAATTTTAATGCAGTTATAGTAAATAAATATATAAAAATAACACTAAAATAGAGACTTTCGAAAATATGAGTTTTAGTAAAAAAGGAAAAGGTCAAAATTGACCATGTGAGAAAATGACCATGTGATATTGTGCGGTCAGTATACATATAATGCATATTTGGTAAATTGATCATGCGCTTGTGCATGGTCACTTGAAAAATAATTTCATGGTTTTTGTTACCTCATGTGGTAGGGTGGATAGAAGCTTTACGGTAAGTGTAAATTGAAATAATAGTAACTTGTTACCCACATGGTTGAAAAATAGAATCTCTATGGTAATTTACACTATAATGTTATATAAGAATTCATGATAGGGAACTTTACATGGAGCAAATACAAAAGATAGTTCATGGATGGTTTAATGTTTCTATAAGTAGAATGAATGTTTGAGGTGAGCTATAGTTGAACTGTGGTTGGAGCTACCATCCATTAGTATAAATTTTCTACATGGTGCTCTTCTAAAAACGAACATGTAGCACCAAACACAAAATGGATACATTTTTTTCATCTACAAATGTCTAAGTAACAAACAATTATGTTATTTTATTCTACAAACAGATACATAGAAAATGACTACATAAATTCCATTTAGCATTTGACTACATTGAAACTCACTTCTCACAAACCATTTATGTCGATTATTATTTTAGTAATTAGGAAAACTAAATATCATTTAATTAAAATAGCATAAAAAAATTAATATATTTTAAAATAAGGATTTCAATTTTAAATAATAATAATAATATAAAATAATATATCAAACAATCTCCCCTTTTTTAAATTTAAAAACCTAATCAACTCCTCAGATTTCTCCCCATTTTTTTTAATTTATCCGAAATGAAGAAGGAATGAAAAAATATTAACCCCAAAATTTTTAAGTATAGGATTTTGTATAGTTTTAACAAATAAATAACTGTAATAATTAGAATTATCAAGAAAGGGATAACTCCCCTTGAGTTTATGCAGTTCTAAAAACAGATAAGTAAGAAACCAATAAAAAAATATTATCATGCTTCCAAAAATATAAATCTCCATTAATTTCTATTCAAACATTAATTTGGAAAATCTCAAAAAAACCTAGACTTTTAGTAAATATATATACTAGTTGGTTTTTTATAGGAATGTATTCCAAGACAATGTCCCCTTCATTTACATGATCTCTTAAGAAATAAAATCTAGTAACTATATGTTTATTCCTTAAATGATGTATGGGGATTTTATAAATATAAATGGTAGAAGAATTATCCCATAATATCGTAGTTTTATATAAGTAAACATTAAAATCACAAAAAATATTTTTTACTCAGTGGATTTGACAAAAAAAATTAGCATCATCAATGTACTCCGCCACATTAATGGACTATATAACTAGAAATTTCTTTTTATAACTCCATAATAATTTTCATTTATCTATTATATGAAACATACATGATATAATATTCCTGTCAAGTATATAGCCACCAAATTCAGAATCATAAAATGATAAAAAATCAAAATAGTTATGATTGGAATAAAATGAAACAGTATTGATAGTTTTTAACATGTTTAATTATTCTTTTAACATCCTTTAAATTGATTTCTTATGGATGAGACTGATATCTAGAACACATGAAAAAAAACATAATGTTAGGACTTGATGAAGTAAGATACAATAGTCTTTTTATCATTCATTTATACAGTTTATTACAAAGTAATTTTCCACATTCATCTACATCTAGCTTAGAATTTATTCTCAATGAGGTTTTCAAAGTTTTACAAAAATAATGATTGGTTTTCATAACCTAATCTTTAGAATATTTTCTCTGATTTATAAAAATTCCATCTCTTTTTTATAAAATTTGATGACCAATGAAAAATTTTTACTCCATCATTTGGATAATATCAAATTCATTAGTCATTAATTTTGAAAATTCATTACTAAGTATAACAATTGATGATATAAATACAATATCATCAACATATATTTATGAAATTAATATATCATTTGAAACTTTATTTATAAATAATGTTGGATCAACCTTCTCTTTATTTAAATCATTTTATAATAAAAATACTATTAGTCTTCATACTACACTCTTAGATCTCTCTGTAATCCATATAATGATTTAAACAGTTTGAAAACATGATTTGGAAATTAATAATTTTCAAAACCAGGTGGTTGAATCGAATATACGTCTTCTAAAATCACACTAATCAAAAAGGAACATTTTACATCCATTTTAATCAGTTTATATTTTTGAAAACTTTCAAAAGACAATAACAAATGAATGGATTCTAATCTAGAAAATGGTGCAAATGAATCTTCAAAGTCAATTATTTTTTATAGTAAATAACCTTGGGAAACTAATCTAGAATCATTTCTAACTATATTAATAGAATCATAAATTTTATTTTGAAAAATTCATTTGGTTCCTATAGATAGTTTGTCTTTAGATAACTCAACTAGATTCTTGACTTTATTCCTACCAAACTGGTTATGTTCATCAGGCACATAATTTATCTTGTTTTATTCTTTCAATACTTCTTTAATATTAAAAACTACAAAATTACCATCAAATATATAATTAAAAAAATATTAAAAATAGATTTGTAGTTCTAATTATAGACTAAAAATTTCCATTTATATATTCTAAACAATGATCATTGCGAGTTTTCCAATTCATAGGATCATATTGAGAAGAGATATGCTCCCCTTCAATTGATGAATTATTTTTCATGTGTTTCTTCATAGAAATTGAATTCTTTAAATTCTTTAAGCGATTAAACAAAATCTATAATCTATTTTTCATTATTTTTAATGAACTTTACATGTTGATATTCCTCCATTAACATAGTTCTCTAGTTATACACCCTATAATCTTTACTATTATTTGAATATCCTAGAAATATTTCCTCATTACTTTTACCTTCAAATTTTTTTAGATTATTTTTAGTATTTAAAATATAAACTCTAGAACAAAATATTTTAAAGTAACCAATGCTAGGTTTATTTTATTTAAATATTTTATAATGGTTTTTTTAATAAGGATATAATATAAACTCAATTTAATATATAACAAGAAATTTCAACTAATTCATCCTAAAAATATTTTGGTAGGTCAAATTCATTAAGCATTTTCCTTGTCATTTTTTTAATAGTTTTATTTTTCTTCTCCTCAACATCATTTTTTCGTGGTGTTCTAGGGGTGTAAAAATTATCAAAATATCCATTATTTCACAAACTTTCTCAAAGTATAATTTAAAAAAAATCCTTATTTTTTCACTTATAATTAATGATATTAAATGACCTTTTTATTTTGAATTTTTTTACATAATATAATTAACTTTTTTAAGTTTTCACTTTTATGGGATAAGAATAGAGTCTAAGTGAATCTACTTAAATAATCTAAAATTAAAAACACATATCTCTAACTACCTAAACTGGAAGCTCTCATGGGTCAAAAAAATCAATATGATGTTGTTATAATTAACTTTCTATATTAAACATATTATCTGACCTAAATGACTCTTTGTGCTGCTTACCTTTTAGGTAAAAATCACATACAAAAAATATACTAAATTTAAATTTATGAAGTTCTAGAATGTGTATTTGTTTTTATAAATTATATAGTTTTTAAATATGAACATGTCCCAAACTTATGTTCCAAAGAATGTGATATGTTTAATATAATTTAATCACTTTACATTTTGTTGGGTTAGTTTTGAAAAATATGTAGAGTAGATGTTTTTTATTTTCTATCGGCATAAAATAAGATAGTATTATATTTTAAAAAAATACATTAATTATATTCAAACTTCAAACTCATACCATCATCAAAATGTTGTGATATGATAATTAAATTGTGTTTCAATCCTTCTAAAATTAGTACTTTATAAATTATAATCGATTTACTACACCTACTTCTCTAAATCTTTTTACCATGCCTTTATATTTTTGATTAAAAGTTATGGTACCTCCATTACAATAATTAAAAGATATAATGTTAGAGATGTCACCAGTCATGTTCTTGGAGAACTTGATATCGATGTAACATATATCTTTATAACTCTTTAGTTAGGTTTCCTATAAAATAGATAAAATAGATATTTTTTCCACCCAGGCTATTTTGGGTTAAACTAAATTAGTAATAAAAATGTTAGAACCTATATAGATTTAAGACATTTATTATAGGGTAATCTAGAGAATAGATTATTAGATATAAAACTATTAGTTTGTCCTGTTGATTCAGTAAATCTTAAAGAATATTCATTTTCATAATGCCTTTTGAGATTACATATATAACATGCAACATTTGGAACATTCCCTTTACCACTTTTAAAAAAAGTATTTATATACATATTATGAATTTTTATATCATATCCAAAGTCAGTTTTGTATTTCTTATTTTTATTCAAATACATAATATTATAGATTTTTTCTTTTCCTTGAACAAAAATAGATATAGATTCCTTTAATTTAGTTATTTCACTTTTAATATTTTCATTCTTTTTTTGAGAAACTTCCACGTTATCACATTTTTTCATAGTTGAACATGATCCTATATTATTTCAGTTTCTTATTTTCATGTTTTAGCTTCTTAAATTCATTTTAAATTTTTTATAAATAATCAAAAACTAATTTAAATCTTCTGTACCGACCTTCATCAATTTTGGAAATTAAATCTTTCATTATTTTATTTTTATCTTTAAGACTAATTTGTTCAAAATCTATACCATTTTTCTATTCTATAATATTCTTATTTTCTCTTTAGAGTTCTCTATTAATTTCATTCTTTCTCAAAATATCACTTTGAAACTTTTCATTTTATTTAGTTGATTCCTTAACTTATTTTCAATATCAGAATCATAACCAAAACTATAATCAGAATCAGTTTTTAACTTCTTTATTGTTTCCATCAAGAAAAGATTGACTGATCCCTTCTCACTCTCTGAACCATCATTACTAGTATCTGACTCTTCTGTATATCTCCATCCAATATAATATTCTTATTTTATTTCATTCTTTTATTGTTTGTCTTTTCATTATTATATCAATTTCGGGCAGTCTAAAATTGTATGACTCTGTTTCCTATAGTCATAGAAAATTAATTTTTCAAAATAATATTTACAACTTTTACCTTTATTATGTCCCTTTTGGTCATCCTTTTAATGCTCTCTTATGGTAATATTATTAAATCCTATCGTTCCTTTTATATACTTTTAGAATCCTTTATTGAAAATTTTAATTTAATTCTTCTCACATTATTGTAACTTATAATAAGTGTAATTTTCAATACCGTTTATATTATAATTGAAGCCCATACCTTTCCTTCTATCATGATCACCATTTTTTTCATTATTTATTTCCAAATCATACTGAATAAGTGATCAAATTATCTCATCTATTGAATACATAGTAAAATACTTACTCTCTTCAAATAAATATTTCTTTGAATGCTATATTTTGGTTAGAGATAGAATAAATATTTCTTTAATATATTCATTAATCATGTTCTCTTTTAGCGAAACCATGTTTCTCACTATCCTAGTCAATAAATTGTACATATCATTGATGCTATCTGGTTCAGTCATTCTAAATTCTTGAAAGTCAACTCTGTGAATACCAAGATTGGTTCTCTACAACATGTCAGTTCTATAACAAGTGAATTTTAAAGTTATATAGGTGTTATAAGTAGTTTTAAATAAAGAAATATGAAAATTCATATTTCTATATAAATAACACTACAAATAATTCCTAAATTTGTAATTTTGAAAACATTTTGTTGCATTATTTCCGATTAGAGTTTCAAAATCAACATCCAGAAATTTATAAGTTTTTGACATAATATCCAAATAATCAAGACCTAAAATTTTAATTAATAACTCCATCTAATCTTTTTAGTAGACATAGTCACTTCCATTAAAGTGAAATGGGTTGATGGGATTTAGTACCTCAAATTATTGACTCTCTATAAAAAAGTAGCAGATCATTTCATTAGACTTTTTTGTCTTGGATAAATAGATAAAAAATTACTTAAAAGGAAACTCACTCTAATACCAATTTTTATTTCCCAGTGTGTGAAAATATTGACTAGAGGGGGGTGAATATTCCTTTAAAGTTTAATGAGTTAAATTTAATCATACATGATTATCAGAGTTATAACAATGTTAGTTGTGTAGCAGAAATAAAAAAAAATAACACATGATATTTTTATTATTGTTCAGATCTCTAAGATCCTAGTCCACTCTTAAATCTTATGTACTAGATGATAAAATTTCTATTAACTAATAACTCAATTTTGATAGGTAGTGATAACCCAATTATAGATACACGTACCATTTGTTCATCTAGTGGTATAAACCCAACCTGACTTCTAAAGGGGTGAGAACCCACTTGAATTTTGTATAGGAGTCACAACATAACCTTTCTTTTAGATGGTATTAATAACCCATTTAGACAAATTTTGGATGGGAAAAGCATAAACCAAAATCTAGAGTACAAATAGTGGTAAAGAATAAATACAAAAATGATATCCAATAAGAAATTAGAGAAACAGTGCCACAGATGATGATGAAATTCAATACACCTCAAGATATTTGATCATTTCAATAATAGATGATGAAAATAATGAAGTCTTTCATGATCGTGATAATGGAACATTTTTCATATTCTAGATGTAGTACGTTGCAAAACTCATATGAGGGTTGTATTTTTTTCCCTGTCTCTCTAATTGTGTCAATCTATATTTCCAATCCTCGTTGAAAATTTTTTATTGTATTTGTTTATTTTTATTACAATGGCTAGTTGTATGTCATTAACTCCACAGATCGTGGAGTGTCTCAACGGATAATCATAAAAAGACATGCTGTAAAAATAAAAAGTTCTTATAATAATACTGTTACCTGAATTTTGAATTAACACAATGAGTCTTTGCGCTCATTTAATTCTGCATCAAATAACATCAAAGAACTTCAAAAAAATGATCATTAAGATAAATGATAATTTTTCAATTTAATAAAACATTAAAAAATATTTTTACAATATTGCACAACTTTTTTATTTTAAATGATACATAAAATAAGGTATGAAATAATTAATATAAAAATGATTATTTCCAAAATTATTTCCACAATAGTTTTTATAAAAAATAAATTTCATGTACTTATTATAAAGAAAACCATTTTAAAAATCATTAGAATGTTAAAAAAAATTAATTTACATGGAAAAAATTAATATATAAAAATAATTCCAAAATAGAGCCTTTGGAAAATATGAGTTTTAGGAAACAAGACAATGGAAAAAAGTGACCGTGTGACATACTGACCATGGAATAGTGTGGGTTCAATATACTTACCATGTATGGTTGGTATGATGACCATCGACTTACGTGCGATCACATAAAAAATAAATTTACCATTATAAGGTACCTCTTGTAATATGGTTACATGAATCTTTATGGTAGGTATAAATTGTAGTCATGGTAACCGGTTACCCACCTGGTTAATAGAATATAATCTCTATTGTAAGTTCATATAAGAATTCATGATATGAAACTTTGCATATGGAAACTACAAAAGATGGATCATGTTCACTTTGTCCTGTTGGAGCTAGCATGACTGTTTGAGGTGAGCTACAGTTCTACGATGGTTGGAACTACCATCCATTGATAGAAATTGGATACATGGTTGTATTTTGAGAATTAATACGCAACACCAAACACAAAACAACTACATCATTTTCTTCTCTAAATGGATATGTAGAAAATAGATATGTGAAACCCATTTAGCTTTTAGCTACATCAAAACTCACTTCTTAAAAACTAGTTATGTGTGTTATTCTATTAACAATTAGGAAATGTAAATTTAATTTAATTAGAATAATGTAAAAAAGAAATGTATTTTAAAATAATTATTGCAATTGAACAAAAAAAATTCAACAAATGATAATTTTAACTAACAGATCAAGCATAAATCATAAGGATTATCAAGAGAAAAACGAGTTAAATCATTTTGAACATTCATAATTTCAAAAGGAACGTAGTTCTTGAACATGAAGTTCCAATGATGAAAATTCATGAGAAGGATATAATATAAGAAATAATAAAAATTCACTATTTCGGTAAAGATTTATGAAATAAGTAATGATTTTTAAACAAGTATACAACATATTATATTTCATAAAACTAGAATTTAACCAAGATGGTTGCCCATAATATAATGATTGTTTTTCAAAGCTATACATGGTTTTAAACATTTGATGGTGGTGAATCATGACATGAGACAAAAAACTGGAATGTTTTCTTAAATCATATTTACATAAAAGTGATAATTTTGAAGGGAACTAAAAACTTGTATAACCACAAAAATGAAAAGGATATTCAACTAGATATATGTGTAAGAGATATTATATTATAAAATATAATAGGTGCATGAGAAAAATATGGCATAAAATAGAGAAAATGAAAGAGAACCAAAAAGTCATGAATGAAGTATGAAAGATAACTTTTTTACATTTTAAAACACCTTTATTGAAATACTATATCATAAAATAAGATAATAAAACAATATTTTAAAAATGGTATAATGTAAATATGGTTTTAATATGTGATAAAATTTAATTATTTTTATAATTAAAAAGGAGAACATTGGCGGGAATGGAAATTGTGGACAAGGTGTAGAAACCATCACTTAAATGGATGAGAGTTGTTTTTAACATAATTGATTTTTTTTTCTTCAAATGGGATTAGAAAACATTTTAGAGGAATAATTTAATAAAAATTGATCTCCCAAGATAGAAATAAGATATAATTAATTAAATGATAGATTAAATTCACAAAAAAAAATTATAAAACAAGAAATTTTATTGAGGTATAAAAGACCATTCTATTTTAAAGACGACATAAATAGTAGAAAAAATCATGGAAGATCATAAATAGAAGTTAATTTTATATGTTCAAATATAATTTAAGATATTATAAGTCTTTTTAGAAGTATATACACCATAAAAATGATTATTGGGGCATAATATCAGAGCAATCCTTAATGAAGGGTGATTAAGACAGAACCCTCACGACTTAATAAACATTCTAAGAAAAAACCCTTAAGAGAGAGAGATATATTGATGTTGAAGTAAAAATATTATGAATGAAAATAATACATGATATTAAATATCAAATAGTTATTATACACACCATTAAAAATAACTTAGTTTCATAAAAGAACATGTGTCTCAATGAAATAAGTTTTATGATGAAACCCATACCTCATTTATGAAAGTCTTTTACATTTTCAATAAAATTACTAAATAATTAAATTAAGTTCATTATATATATGAAAAAAAACCTTATGCATCTATATTTAATTTTATAAGGTTCATATATTCTATTTTGGAAATTAATTCTAATATAGTTTTTTCTTATCTTGGTTATTCGATGTTGTTCAGTTAATTTTTTTTGTAACACATTTGGTTTCATAACTGTGTTTAATAGTGTTGTAAAATAATATCATGATCTATATAATTTTTTAATTTTTGTCCATTTATTATTCCACTAGTATAATAATTATACAGATTCAAAGGTTATCCCAAAATATATTCAAATTAATAAGGGTACCCAGATAAGTCCATTTAAGGTGTTCAAGGTACTATGACAATTTCTTGTTAATCAAACATATAGAATGACCAATATTATTCTTCCATAATATTAATGTTTTAAAAAATATATTATTAGTCAATTAAATAATATTTATAAGCATACCATTTATAGTGGTGATGGAAAATTTAACACGTCGTTCATGGAGGAAGTAGTTCATATACTCACATGATGACATTTTCCATTTTCTTATTGATTTTAGAGAAAAGGATACAATGAATATTTCATTAGTATAATAAAAATTCATCATATTAACAATACTTGTGTTATAATTCCTTTTTTATAGAGGGGGTTTGAGGGGCGTTGAAGAATAAAAGATCTATGGAAGTTGAGTTGAGAGTATTACCTCTCCCTTGGATGTTCTCGCTCAGGTAACTCATTAAGACTTCTTAGCTTGGTCTTTTGGTTAGACCAAGGAATCAAAAAAGTATGGAGGGTGCTGATGAGATACAAGGGTAGGATTTGGTAAAGCTAATATTTGTAATGAGTGGATAAATGAGGATGTGGTGGTGTCCTTTTATCAGTTAAGAAAAGTGATTTTTTTAAAAAAATAATTATTTCCCAATAATATCACTATATTATTTGCTAAAGGCACAAAAATAGTCAATTAATGGAGTGGGTAAAGAGATAATGTTGATAATAACTCCACCATCAATAATATATATGTTTTTCATGGGTTGTAACCACCTGTACTATGTTAATCCACTTTTATCCTAATTTATTTTTACACAGTAACTCTACTTTCACCCTTGGAAACTAATTTCAATGGAAGAAATATAAATTGAAATTATTTAATAATTTGAAAATTTTGATTTTAAATATATAAATAATTTTATAAAATAAAATTCTCATGAGTTGTAGGAATTAATTTTAGTATTAGCGCATACAATTCTTAAAAATCTGTTTTTAGAAAAAAAGTGTATTCTAAGCATATGATTTATGATTAGGATAAAATTATCAATGTTAATAATTATATTGAAATTAAAATGTTTTTTATTATTCAAATAATATTTAATTAACATTAAATTACATCAAAAACCCAATTCCACCATGTTATACTTTTATTGAAAGAAATATACAAAAAATAGTTTCGTTAAAACATTACCTAATTTTTTTATAAAATGTTAAGCATGAATTTTATATATAAATATAGTATTTTAAAATAATTAATTTAACATTATAAAATATATTTTGTATAATTAAAAGGTTTTAAAAATATTTCATTATTATGACCTGCTCCCCCCAAATAGAACCCATTCAAGGTCGACAATGAGAGAAGGGAAATGGTGACCACCCGAGTCCCGCCTCTATGCGTCACTGGGTTGGAAAATAGCATTGAGGGTGCATCATACATATAAATGAGAGGCATTATCTTCTAAGAGAAACATGCCTAAGTTAGAGATATGATATATGCCCCAATCAAAACCTTCTCATAAGGGTGAAAACAAATCCCAAGTGTATACATGTGATGTCACAGAGTACTAAAACAACTAAAAGGAAAACTACAAGTACTAAATAGGTAAACTCGACAATAACCACAAATCCCAAAGAGATCCTATAAAACTGTGACCTAACAATACCCATCCTGATCTCCAACCTACTCATGCTGACCTGAAAATTGATTATATATACAAATGGTGAGCATAATTGTTGGCTCAACTAGATCCTTCCTGGATCCTCTCATGAAAAAAGATAAAGAAATCAGTCTATAACACAATTAAAAAAACTGAAACTAAATAATCCTTTAAACATGTATACTATGTTTTTATAATCACCATGGTTATTTCTCACAAATTATCATATACAAGAGATTATATATTATAGTAATAAAACATTAATGGAACCCTGATACTACTTCCCCACCGGTTTTCTGCTTTTCCCAAATGATGCTCGTCTGATTCATCTCTCTCTAAATTAGGCCTGCCTGAAGACACCTCGGCTAACTATCACAACATGCACCTTGTGAATCACATAATACCATGAAAATATACATTTATATTTTAATTTACTATTTTCATAGAGCCACCACACCCCATATAACTTGTATCATATAATGAGTATTATACCTCAAGCCATTAAAACTCATACACGAAGTAAGGTACCTCAAGGAATCACAACATATACCTATAATACATATATTAACCAATTGGAAACTACATATGGAGATACATGTGTGTGAAATTACCACAATTCATTACATCCATCTACACACATATATAGGGAAACTAATCGTCATGCATATCATCACTTAATACTACCAAGAGATGATCGTGGGGCTATAATGTGTAGTCGACCATCCATACTCCCATCAAGATGTTGGGGAAAACACTCTTCCCGAGTCCAATAGGTTTTAATCACCCTAAAAAACATGGGTGGGGTAGTATATGAAACCAAAAAAAATTACATAATATAATATATATCACAAATGCACTATGGTATTAACCTATTACTAGGCTCAACTATAGCTATCACCACTCAAAAACCTGACTGCCACAGCTAGGGACTAGACATCTAATTAGCACACATGAATTTAAGGAGATAAATTTAATTAATTAATTTTTTCATTTAATCTCATATTCAATAATTATTTCAATATTAATTTAAATTATTTATATTACATTCATTTAACCATTAAGATAAGTTCACACCCTCCAGGGTTAATCTATATAGAGTCCACGATTTATCAAGATCATCTCATCCTCATTCCATCAACACTAACCCAATAGGTTAAGTCATTTATTAAAACATAATAAAACATTCCATGATTCCAGGTACTCCAGGAAAACATCCTATGCTACCATCAAAGAGATACAACTAACAACATACATCTACCTCAGTCATTTGGGAAAGGAATTATGATAAAACAAGCTACCCAACCATGGACATTTAAATTTAATCATTAACAACAAGCATCCATCTTAAGAAAAATAATGGGTAATCCAAACATCATCTTGTTCCATCATATCTAGTGTCATCCACAACACCCTCATGAATATAACTTTGTATCTTTCCATTACAGGCATCAATTGATGCCACAACCATAGGAGTATGCACCCATATTTCATCAGCCATCTTGGGCTCACATCAAAACATATAGAAAGGATCACATCTAAAGAACATAGAAGGAAACAAAGAAACGAATAGTCAATAAGGGAATCTATTCCCTAAATCATTTCATTTAGTCTTTATATAAAAATGGGATCTCACAAGCCTAAACACAATGCATCTGGACTTTATAAACAAGTTGAAACTCCTGATACCAAAGAATTATCTTTATCAAACAACTAGTTTTTAATATATATTGAATTAATCAAATAATTATTTATAGGTTACAACTATGGTTATCATAATACATCAACTACCTCAATATATCTTAATTATGTAAACATTCTCTTACCATTAATCCAGTTTCCACAAAATATGAGAAGGAAAAATCTTAATTAACATGCCATTTTGTTCTTTTAATCATTTAAAATCACTATAGCATCATGTTCTTAATCAATTCCAATATCTCATGGAATAACATATTCAATTAAACATGTATACTTTCATCAATTTTATTACAATAAAATTATAAGTAAAAATGTATTAAAAATGTTCTTCTTATTTTATTTTTAATCCAATTAAATAATTAATTCCCAATTTAAATTATTTATGCAATTTCATTAATTTTAACATGATAAACCAAACATAAAATCATTATAACAATCCTAAAATTGATAAAACACTATCTATAAAATCAAGAAGAAAACCATTATCATGGTATAAAACATTTACATGAGATCGCTACCAATTTTTTTATTAATTTAGTTCTATATTTATTTGGTTAATTCACTTCCATACAAAGGGATAAAATGTGATAACTTTATAATGGAATTAAAATAAATAAAATTATCAATGAATACCCTACCTCAAAAGTATCAACATTATTCTCACAATAATGAATAAATATTATGGATCTTCAATCACCTATCCCATAAGAAACTGTATACCTACATGGATTTTCACTATAACCACTACAAAAAAACCAATAAGACTCCATTAAGATGATGGAGAGAAACCACCATAACATGGAAATAGAAATACAAGGAAATGATATTGGTTAGAGAGAAATCTCTTGAGAAATGAGTAATATCTTACCTTAGATAACCAGGGATTGATCTCTATAAGTTTGGGATCAATGTCTATCGGGAGGGGCATAAAAGCCTTCAAAAAACTATATTGGGGTGTTCAGGGTTAGAGAGGAATGTGTGGGAGAAAAACGAGTATTAATGGGATTGCGGTATTTATACACATGGTGATTTTTAGAAGACTATAGTGCAACCCTTAAGACCATGACACAACCTATTGAAAAATAAGAATACTGTGACGTAATACCCCATGACCATGTTTCAACCCCCATTCAAACCACCAGTCAAACCATGTTAAAGATGATGTTGTATGTTTGTATCTATAAATATAATAAGTCTCCTCAAGATAGGTGCTACCCCAAAACTAGCTCATTGTCTCTACATACTTCATATAGGTCAGCTCAACCTCCAACCAGCGAAGTCAATACCAAAGGCATTGGAAGCCTCTAAACCTCAATTCCCAAAGAAAAGATATGGGTAGGTGATATGATGGAGTGTGTGTCTTTTGAATCAAACAAATCATGAAACCATGTTGAAAATAAAAAAATTGTACCTCATATGAAGTCTAGCTCGCTTGACACTGGAAACACTAGAGCATGAAGTTGACCATGACTTCCCCATGTGATCTTCTGTTCTAATAGATACAACCTCCATGGATGAACTATTCTCTCTAAGAGTGAGGATAATCTTAGGTCTTCCCTCTACCTTCCCCATATCCTCTCCACTAATCCCAAGCTACAACACTCTGCTTCCGCTCCCTCGGATGAAACTTCCTCAAGGGAGGAACCTGAAGAGAGAAACTAGGTGCATGTTGAATGCTTGGAAAGGTTGAGACCTCTCACCACCAAATACATTATCCTCTTCATGAAAGACATGAATATGATCCCTTGGAATAACTCTAAGAGACACCACCCTTGAGGAAACAAATTGATGAGGGATGAGACCTACCCCAAATGACTAAAAACACTTATATCCTCAAAACTAAGAATCACAAAACACACCTATGATTCATGAGGAATCCTAAAAACTCCCCTCTCATGATGATTCAGTTCTGGCCAATGTCCTCTTAATGACCTATCGTCTTTAAAGTACCTCAAGAAAAGTTGAAATCATAAATCGGGTGACCTGGAACTGGATCTCTAAATGAAAAGAGTCCTCAAAATTTTTCACCATGGCCTCTTCATTTGGAAATAGGTTTGAAGTATATTATAAAAGTGTCCTAAAAGGGATATGAAAATCTTGTACACTATAAATCCATAGTTTAATGGTAAGAAGTTCTTGGGGACTTTCCTCTTTTATGGTCGAAGAAAGAAAATATTCTTGAAACTGCTCTGTCAATTTTTCCCATGAGACCATCAAATCCTATCGATCTCCAAGGAACAAAATATACTACTTCCTTGATGATCCATGTGGAATTTTCAAAGAGTAACCCTCCTGGACCGACATTTAGAGATTGAATATGGTGAACGCCAGAGTCCCTCTCCAATAGGGTCAAGGTTGGTGACAAGCACCGAGGGTATATCATACATATAAATGATAAGAATTAACCTCTAAGAGAAACATGTATAAGAGAGAGATAAAATAGATACACCAATCAAAACCTGATCATAAGAGTAAAATAATTATCAATTTCATACATGAAATTTCATATATTACTAAAACAATTGAATGAAAAACTATAAGTACCAAAAAGATAAACACGACAGTGATCCTGAAGCCCAAACGACTCTTGCTAAACACTAAGCTAGTAATATTCATCTTGATCTCCAACCTGATCCTTTTGAACTGAAAAAAGTTTATATATATGTGGGGTGAACATAAAAGTATAATAAATAGTATCCATCCTAGATCCTCCCATGTAAAAGATAAATAAAGCATGAAAAAGCATGATGAACAATAGCGAAGCTAACTTGTGACCTTAATAGGTAAACTATGTTCTTAACCTAATTGTGGATATCTCTCACTAAGTATCGTACACAAGATATCATGTATTATAGTAATAAAAAATCAAAGGTGCACTGCTACTACTTCCCCACTAGTCTGAAGCTCTTCCCTAATGTCTCACAGCTCTATCCATATCTCTCCAAAATAGGCAATCCCAAAGACACTCGAGCAATGTAACCCAACATGCACTTCTTGCGTCACATCATCCCATCCACATCTCTATATATATAGTATCTGAGTAGTTTTCTGGTTCCAACATTGGACAAATGATGTGTATCATACATCAGATATTATACCTCATGTCATTACGGAACATACACCAAGTAAGGTACCTCAAGCCATCAGAACCTATACCTGTGATGCCTATAATAACCAATTTGATACTATATCCGGAGATACAGGTGTGTGAAACAACTACAAGCCATTATATCCCTCTACAGAAATATATGGGGAAACTATCCATCATGAATATTAGTATAAAATACCATGAAAATAAGAGAATGGGGTAAGATGGTGTAGTCATCCATCTATCCTCCCATGGTATATTAGGGAAAACACCCTCCTAGAATCCACAGGTATCAACAACTGCCACAACCTTGGTCCTCCCCACCCATATCTCCTCATTCACCCAAGACTCATCTATCCGAAACTCACATCACAACACATAATATGGATTTTATATAGATCACATAGAAGGAAATACACCACAAGAATATTCATTATAGCAATCTAATCCCTAAAAAAGGCATTTAGCCTTTACATGAAAATGGGATTTCAAGACCCTAAACACAAGGCATCCAACCTCTATAAATAAATGGAAACTCTCATATATAGAAAATTATTTTTATCAAACTACTATTTTTATCAATATTGAATTAACTAATTCATTATTCATGGGTTACAACTACGGGAAACCCAGGACATCACTTATCTCAAGATTTCTAAATTATGTAAACATGCTCTTAGCAAACACTTAGTTTCACCAAACGATGAGAAGGAAAACTCCCAATTAACATGAATTATTACTCTTTTAATCATTTAAAATAAATATAGATTCATGTTCTTAACTAATTCCAATATATCATGAAATAAAATATTCAATTAAACATACATACTTTCATTAATTTTATAACCATAAAATTACAAGGAAAACCAGATTATAAACATGCCTCTTCTTTAAATCTTAAGCTAACTAAAAAAATAATTATAGATTTACATTATTTATCCAATTTAACCAATTTAAAAATTATAAAACAAGATTAAAAACATGATAATAAGAATAAAATATATATCACACTATCTATAAAATCAATAGGTAAACTGTTATCACAATAAAACATTGACATGTGATTATTATCCAATTTATTTATTAATCTAGTTCAATCATTATTAGGTAAGTTACATTGTCATAAAAAGGGATAAAACATGATAAAATTATGATTTAATGTAAAAAAATTAGAGAATCAGCAAATCCCTAATATCAAAAGCATCAATGTTCTTCACATAAGAATAGATCAATGTTCTGGATCTCTGATCACCTCTCCCAAAAGAAACTATATCACTCTAAGGATGGAATTCCATAACTGTGTCAACAAATAACCAATAAGAATCCATTATAATGAGTTAGAGAAACCTACATAACATATAAATAGTAAATGGAAGGAAACAAGATGAGATAGAGTGAAACTTCTAGAAATTGGAGGTAGAACAAACCTTGGATCACCAGGTATTTATCTCTATAAGTCGAGGATGAATCCTTATCAATATGAGATTCAATGAATTAAAAAACTATGTTGGGGAACCTAGGGTTATAAAGGAATGATTGGGATAATAACAAGTCTGAATGGGCTTGGGATATTTGTAGATTGCATATTTTTTAGAATACCACAACACAACCCCCTTGGACTACACCATAACCTATTGAAAAACAAGAATACTTTGGTAAAAAACCCCTAGACCACGCCGCATCTCCCCTGGGGGGGGTCAAAATGTGTTTCCTAGTAACATAGGATTTTCCTATAAAAGTTTATGTTGTACCACAATGAAACCTTAACCATAATACCACAACCCCCATTTTCTAATAGGGAGGTTATGCCGCAACCAAACCACCACGGAACAACTACCCCAAAAAAAGAAGTTTCCCTGAGATACACCCTAAGATACCCCTATTCCATAGTATCAAGGTCAGGTCATGACCATTATTTATTTTATATTGGATGCTAAAGGCACTATGACATATCCTCTAGCTCCACACCATAACCACCTACGCTACGGCGTAGCCTAGGATGACACACCACAACCATGCCATTTTTTGAAGTGGTGTAAGCATCCTTACTTATACATTACATATTCTATTGAATTTAAAATAGAATTTACTTTCTTAAATTCCTAAATAAATTTTAGGATTATATTTTTAGATAGTTTGTTCACAACTCATAAATTACAAACCCCTATATTACAAAGTATATTATTCTATTCAGTATCCATTTTTCTTATAAAGAAAAACTTTTAAAATAGAATCATATTTTATTTTCATGGAACATATTCAAAATTTTTATCTTTAACTCATCCTTATACATAATATTAACATGAAAAACATTTTAAAATGTGGGATGAGAAAAAAAATCAATAATATACATTAAAAAAAATAAAGAAATCATTATTCCATGAATACTTATAGAAATTTACCTTTTTCAAAATAAACTTTGGGCTCAAAATAAAACTTTTCTTACCTAATAAATCAAATTCTCTTCATAAATATTTTAATAATACATTTAATAATAAATATCAAAGAAAAATAAAACTCATAATTTTTTAAAATATTAATTTTTTTACAATGTTATACTTTTCAACCTTATAAGGTATCATATACATTCTTTTACCTTGTGAAAATATAATATTTCCATAAAAATCCATAACAAGTATAGATAAATCATGTAGGTAGCTTTGGGAACCATTATTATATCAACCATAAAAGTATAATAAAATTTATGGTTACACATAGAAGAACCATCACTGTTACAAATAAAATTCTCATAAACAATTACTAAGAACTAAAACAAAATACATAAAATCTTTCATTATAAAAACATTCTTTTCATCCACAAGAAAGCGTTTTCAGATATAGATATACACCATTCTTTTAAAACCCATTTTTTAAAACTAAATTTCAAAAAACAGCAAATATTGATTTTATTTAAATAAAAAAAGAATTTTTATAAATTAAAAAACAACAAATAAAGATTATATTGTATTGTGTACGTTAAAATAAAACATTCGTTTTGTCTTTTGTGAAGAAAGTTAAAACATTCCATAAAAAGATTAATTTTAAAAACATTTGAATGAAAGTAAAAAGTGACATAAAATATCTTTTATAATTATTCTATATCAATATAAATACAACAATAAAATAATTTTATAAATATAGACATGAGTTAAAATTTTTTTAAGAGAAAATTTGAAAAAATACTTTTAAAGGAAAATCTCTCACCTTGATCCCAGATCATTATGTAAATTATTATCTTCCTAAATAATAAAATTATGTTAATTTTTTTTCTTTTATAAGAAAATTATTTATATTTTTTATTCCTTCTATATCATTTATTACTATGTTATAAGAAAAACCAGTTAAGTTGGCATCAGGAGTTTTGACGATATTCAGTACACAAGTCCAAATAGACTTCGGTAGGTTGACTATGGTCAAAGAGGTCATTATACCATCATATCCATAATAATAATCAGGAAATAATAATTATTTTTATACATAAATTATACTTTTTTATAAAATATTGAAAGGTGATTATGTCAAATGAACTACATTAAAATCATGTAGACGGTTTGCTATACGTATGCATTGGTGAAGTTTCCATCTTTCAATGATCATTATAGAAATATGGTAAGTATCATTTTATATTCTCAAAATGATTATAATATTATAAATTTCATATTATTTTTTTAATTATACTTATATATATCATCCATGTGATGTGGTGATGAGAAATGAATCACATCACTTCATGGAGGTGGTAGTCCACACATATGGACAAACGACATTATCATTTTTCAATAAATGAAAAATTAAGAAATTATATGATATTTTATCCTTTAAAAATGATAATCATCTCATGAATAAAATTAATACACATCAATTCCATCATTATGACTATATTTGAGTGGTAGTGATGGAAAATTAATTACATTGGTTCGCGAGGCGGTAGTCTGTCGTACACATGAACGATGAATTCCTTTCACATTTTATGGAGGATGGATATGGATATAGGCAATGAAATTAACATAATAAAATCTTAGTATATTGATTAGACTTGTATTATTATTTTATCATGTTTGAATAATATTTTATAGAGGTGGAAGAAGAAATAAAACTAAAACATGCGGTTAAAAACTACCCCTCTTCTCTGGAAAGTATTTGTTTAACACATTAATCCCTATAAGGTTGGTATTATTACTAAAAAAGAACTATATAATGAGGTGATGTATTTTAGGATGTAATATGGAAAAGTATTGTAAAAAATAAAGGGTTATTGAGTTGTGAAAAAATTAGAAGAAGAAGTTCCCATTTATAAGATATGGGAGGGGCACTCATGATTTTTTTATAATATTATATTAATAAAAGTTAATTTAATTTCAAAATAAATCTAAATTGATAATATTAGAATATAATACGTGGATAAGTCTAAATAATATCATATGATAAAATTTGGACATGTTTGGATTACATTTTTACCCTTATCTCTTTGTTTTAACCCCTCATTAATCCTTTTCACACTTACAACGACAACAAGTTTTTTTACTCCTTTTAAGCCAAGATAATTACTATAAATGAAAAAATAGATCATAAATAGAATATGGTTGGTATTTTAAACCATATAAAAGTAACTTGGATGAGAATATTATTTTTTGGAATTTTAAATCATTTAATAAATTATTATTTTCATAATATATCAATAATGTCAATTTTAGAACAATTCATTTACATTGATATTAACAACATCCAGGAAACAAAAAATATTAAATAAAATATTTTAATACATATATAAAATGTAATAATTATCTATAAAATTAATTTATATAATTAATTATTTCAAATTATATTAATTTTAATATTTTTAACATCATTTATTTTAATCTTTTTCATAAATTGAATAATTACCACTTTAGTGTGGTGTAATCATTTGAGGAAATTATTTCTTCACTAAAATTTAAAAATAAATTACCATGATGAATATAAATAATTTATATTTAAAAATAATATTTAAAACTGAATATATTCTTTATTTAACCCCATGTTGAAAATATTATAGTTATTAAAACCAAAAGTGTGCCATTTTTTACTTTTCTTTGCATAAAATATTATAAAGGCAGTAATCATATCCAAATTCAAAAAAAGGTCATATAAAAAAATATTGGATGATTATGGATGAAATGGGATCATAAAATAAAACCAATTCACGTGTTATGGTATTTTTCATGGCCATATAATATTATTTTTAAGACTTAATTACCCGATTAACCCATTATCGTGGTAACAAAAATTACTAAGGTTAGTATTCATAATGTCCAAAAAATAAAAGGGGCCTATATACCAAATTTTAACCCTATTATTTAAAATATGGAACTTATTCTTCAAAATGTAAAACATATAATGGGTAAAATTTAATTTAATATTAAACTGATAAAGTGCGATGAAAAAACATTTTTCAGAAAATGCATTGTTTGTAAATTTTTTATACCAAATTAAAGTATAAAATTCATTAAAAACCATAATTGTATTATTATTATTAATAAAAATAAACCACTGAAACAATAAAAATGATCTAAAATAGAATTTTAATTTTTCAATACTTTAAAAGAAAATACAGTTTCTAATAAAAATCAGTATCTTTAACTGTTTATTGAAAAATCAATCCTTTCATAAAAATACTAAAATTTCCCCTAATATTATTTTTAAATGATAATTTTCAAAATTATGTTAATTTTATCAAATAAAATTTCTAAATTTTTTAGTAATTAATTATAATATTTATACACAAAAATCAATAAAAATAATTTTTTTTGAAGAAAAAGTATTTTTTATCAAAAATGATATTTCTAAAAATTGAGAAGTTATTTATATAGAATTAATCAATATATTTTCATTGATTCGTAAATTTAAATATATTTTATAATTCATCCAATCCTATTCATACCCTCTAATTCAACATTTAGTTTCTAATGACCATCTTCAAATAATAATATTATGGGGTTCAATTATGCACGATATTGCATATTTTGTATGTTATTGAACATATTCATTATTTTAAAATGTTGGGATATTATATTATCTTCTATTTAAAACAATTTTTTCCTCTCAATTTGAACTGGATCTCGGTAATCAATAGTTTTACATCTGAAATTAGTTTTGTTGAAATCTTAAACTGTAAAAAGGGTGAATAAACCTTCATCTTAAAAAGTGAGAAGGAAAATATGAAGGTCATCTAGAATAACACATAAATAGGTTTAAAAATTAGAAAAAAATAGTTTTCTGTGAAAATATAGACATGTTAGAGAAAACTAACACCCAAGGAGTGAAAGAGGGTGACATAGAACATGGTGAGGAGAAACTTAACAACCCCAAAATCATAAATTTAGGATGGGTGAAGAGGCCATCGATTCATTGTAAATTATTGTAATAAGATATATATTTTTTAGCATCATTTTACTATAGTTTAAGAAATAATTTACCATCTATACTAAGTACATTAGAAAATATACTTAAATTAAATGTATAATTTCATTATTTAATCAATTTCCACTAGAATCTCATCTTTTTATCCCAATGGTGAGTATTGAAGATGACTTTTTTATACTTGAAGCACTAAAATCAACTTATATTGGATAATATAGTTCCACGAAATGATAAAAATCTATTAAACAAAAACAAAATTGTTAGTACAAGATAACATAATTCCCAAAATGAATAAATCTTTATATGAAGAAATAATATTTTAATCTCCAAATTTCAATAGTAATACCGAAATTTCAAACTAAATAACTTTCTAAGTAAAAATACTTAAAATTATTCAATATATCAACCAATAAGATTAAAACACAATGATTATAATTATTTGATTACATATTCTTACAAGATTTATCTTCAAATAAATTAAATCACCATCAAATTAAAATTCCCAAAATGCATATGCCCAAATTATATATATCTTCAAAATATTCTAATCATTTCTATAAAAAACATGTTTCACCATAAATCCACATTAAAATCATATATTCTTCCAAAAAGATAATTGAACCTTAAATAAAATCTCATAAGATTATATTTACATTAATCATATAATGTTCCCAAAAATATAGTGATCTTGTTTCGAAATTCACTTAACCACCAAATCAATTTTCAATGTCATGGTTATCTATAAAGTATGTTATATGTTCCCAAAATAAAAATAATCATTATCTAAGAAATTTTTCGTAAAAAAATGTCATACTAACCAGGATTTCACATATGAAATTGGAAGGCATTTAAATCTTTCCATCCTTCGATTATGGGTTCAATCCGAGTGGCCTTAATAGATGTGACGGGTTTTTACCTAGCCTACAGGTCATCCCTTTACTTAAACAGCACTAATGTTCCCAGAAATATGATGAAAATACTAAAAAATAACCATAATCCTAAAATTTCATATAAACCTAAAAGGTTATAAATATCTTTAAACTAATTTATGAAAAAATAAAAGTTCATTCTTCCTAAAATAACTTTTCTTCATATGTTAAACTTAAGGGTAACATTTACCTCAAACAACAAAAAACATCAATAAAAGTTTCCCAATGTATTATCACAAAATAAAACCTTAAAAGGGGGTGTCCAAGCCTTCGAAATTATGATAACACTTAAATATACCACTACATCATTTATCTTGAATCCCAATATGAAGATACCTTAATCATTCAATTCTCTTCATTAACCATTATTTTCCATATTATTCATTAATACTTCATTCTTATAAAAAATAATAATAATTACCTAAGATTAAAAAAATATCAAAACATAAGAAAAGATATGACCCATAACTTTTATTTGTAATTTTTAGTTTCCTTATCTTCTTCAATAGTGGAATTAGACTTTATAATCAATAATTTGTACAGTATTGATGATCCTTCTCTTGAGATTTCCCCCTAGGACATTTATTTTCATAATTTTCATATTATCCACACCTAAAACATTCGATGGATGCCTTGGACAGAACTTTATTCCTATTCATATCATTAACTAAATGATTCATTTTTTAATTGGTAGATTATTGATTTATGACCTCCTTTACCACACACAAAGCATATTCCAACTATTTTAAGACATTTTACTGGGGGATTCTTCCCACATTCTTTACATAGGTCATCAAATATTTTTACCTTTATTACTTTTATCACATAAACTTATAACGATATTCATTTCCCTTTTATTTGATTCTTGGTAAACTCACATAGGTTCAGGTTTTTAATCATAACCAATGATAGCTAGTTAAGGATAACAAGACGAGTTTTTATTACATCTCTCATCCCATTTGGTTTTTCATTCAGAAAACCACCCTATTTTCCTTATATTCATTGTTACTTTTATTCATATTTAATCCATCCATTTACTAAAATATAAAATATTACTATTAGAATATCAATAAAATTTCAATAAATTATCTTATGAGAATGATAAAAATTAAGATATCCTTAAATATGATATATTAAAATGATTTCTATTTATATAAAATAACCATAATCCTCCCAAACATACTATCATTTTTTGTTATAAAGGAATTTTAACTAATGTTTAAATGACATCTGAACCTCTATAATTATCTAAACCTTTTCTTTGAAACCAGATATAAGGACCAAACCTTATACATTACATGTTATAATAACTTTAAACTAGAATTTACTTTCTCACATTCTTAAATATCTTTTTGGTTTATAGTGTTATATAATTTTGTCATAAATCTTACTTAAAAACCCAATATATTATAAAGTGAACACTACTATTCATTTTTAATTTTTACTATAAAACAAAACTTAAAAAAACATGTATTATTTCCATGACACAAATTAACAATTTTTATCTGGTAATAATCCTTGAACCTAATCATCCTACGAAAAAAATTAAAATGTGGATGAGCACAAAAATCTTAGAATGGGACATAAAAAGAAATAATAAATTGTTAGTCGATGAATACTTATAGAAATTTTTATTTTTCAGACATAAATTTTTTCTCAATATAAACATTTTATTACCTAAGAAATAAACTTATCTGCCCAAATATTTTCATAAAACATTTCATAAGAATTATTAAATGTAAAATAAAACTCATAATGGTTTATTTTAAATATCGAAAAACTTATAATATATTTTTCACAAATTTATACATTTCAATATTATGAAGTATCATATACTTTACATTACCTTATAAAATCATAATATTTTAATAGAAACACATAGAAATCATAGATAAATCCTGTAGGTAAATTTGGGAATCATTTTCATATCACCCTTACAAATAGAATAACCTTCACAGTTACACATAGAAAAACCATAATGGTTACACATAAAATAACCATCATGGTTCCAATTAAAATAACCATCACATTATATTCCCATAATCACTTATGAGAAACCTAATCAATTATCTCCATCCCCTTTACCAATGAACTAGAGAGCTATAACTAGATTACCCAACCTTGGTTAATAAAAAACAACCCATTTTCATAAACAATTCCCAAAAACCATAACATAATACATAAAATATTGTATCATAAAAATGTTCTTGGCACCCATAAGAAAATAATTTCGGATATTGATATATTACTTCCTTTTGAAAACCATTTTTGGAAACTAAAATTACTTGAATAAAGGGAAACAAGATTTTTCTTTGAATAAAACTTGAATTATTATAATGGAATCCAAACATCAAATAATGGTTACGGTGGAGGGAAAATACATTTTCATTGTATACATTAAAATAGAACATTCTTTTTTCCTTTTGTAATAAAAGTCAAAACATTATGTAAACATATTCAATTTAAAAATATTTTAAATAATGTTTAACGAGACATAAAATGTATTTTAAAATTATTTTATGTCTATATAAATACATCAATTAAATAATTTTAAAAATATGGACGTGGAATAATTTTTTTAAGGGAAACTTTTAAAAATATGTTTTTAAAAGAATGTCCCTTACCTTAAGTCTGACACGTCACGTATGTTTTTTTTAATCTTGTTTAATAATAAAATTTTGTTAATTATTTACATTCTTAAGAACCATTTTAAAGATTATTATTCCAATTATATAAATTTTTACCATGTACCATAAATCTTTGTCAGAGGCAAGCCTCTAACCATTTATTAAAGAAAATAAAAATCCAGCAAGAAAGTACAACAAAAAGGAAGGACAATTACAGATCATAGTAGTCAGACCCATCACCAGACCCATGATAGAGCGCATCCTCCGCGGTCTCCGATTCCCACTCTGAGCTGTCGTGGTGCTTCAAAATCTTGGCGTACTTCTTTCTAAGATTTAATTTTTCTAAAGAGAGTAATTCCTTAGAAGACTGCATAGCCCAGCCTTCCCTCCCAACTGAAGACCTGGTGGTCATTGGCTTTGGCAGATGAGAATAATCCCTCCTCGGCCTTCTTCGCAGTGGGGCCGTCATCTCTTCCACAATCCCTTTAACCTTTTCTTTCCCGCCTTGGACAACATCGCTATATAATGTCCGGACCATGCCACATCCATTTTCTTTGTCACTGTCAAGACAATATTCTCATTTCCCAGAAATACAAACTTCACGGTAACCCTCCTCCACACCCCATTCCGGCCGAGATTGACTGTTCTGATCAAGAATTCTGAGACACTGTGAGTGAACCATAGGCTCACAGCCAGTGTTCATCCCCGTCTTCACAACACCATCCTTAGTAATAGCCTCCAAATAAACAGTGCCATCTTCATTGACATTCTTCTGCCCATGCAATGATGCACCATAAACACCTGAGTCTACAGTATCGGGGACCTCTGGGACTTTCCCATCCACAAACACAACTCCATTTCGGTCCAAGACAACCATATCCAAGCCGGCACTCCTGTTACTCAGCTCCAGACCGGCCACCTGCTTCAAAGGCTTCAGCCCGGTTGAGGTCTGCACCTGCACAGCATTCCCAACAGCATCCTTCATCCCAGAAGAGAACACCTTCTCTGCCCCTTCCTCCACCGCACCTGCATTGCCATTGACCACACCCTGCAAGACAACACCCTCCATCTCCTTTGTCATGGTCTGATGAGCCATATTTTCGGCATATCTGTAGCTCAACATTCACATTGGGTGTTTTGATGATATTCAATACGTAATTTGAAAATGACTTCGGTTGGTCGACTATGGTCAAAGTGGTCATTATTCCATTAACACTAGAATAATAATCATGAAATAATAATTATTTTTATACATCAATAATAATTTTAAAACTAATCATGAAAAATAAACTACGTTATAATCATAGAGACAGTAGGTCATACAAAAGAATTAGTAGTGTTTTCATTTTTCAAGGATCATTATGGAAATAAGGTAAATACCATTTTATATTTACAATAAAATAATCATATAAGAAATATAATATCATTTCTTTAGTCAAAAAAAACACACACACACACACACACATATCATTCATGTGATGTGGTGAGGAAAAACGAATCACATTGCTTCATGGAGGTGGTATTCCACACGTACGCGTGAACGACGCTATCATTTTTCAATGAATAGAAGGGTAATACATTATATTTTATTTAATCATTTATTAATTATAATTTGTCATGAATATCATATTTTCACATTAAATACATCTTTATAACGAGTGGTGAGAGGTGGTGATGGAAAACAATTTTATCAGTTCGCGAGGCAGTAGTCCGTCGTACACATGAACAATGAATTTGGGTAGGTATTTTATGAACCAAATAGGTTTTTAATTGTGAATAAATAAAAAGATAATGTGCCCATTTACAAGAGAGGGGAGGTACACTAATTGAATTTTTAAAAATATTAAATTAATATAAATTAATTTATATGTTCAAATGTATCCAAATTGATAATATAAAAACATAAAATGATAATTAGCCTAAATAATATATTATAAAAAAAATTATACAAGTTTAGATCACATTTTTACCCTTATATTTTGGTTTTAACCCTTGTTAACATGTTTCACACTTATCACGCCATTAAGGTTTTTTACTCTTTATGGGTCAGGATAATTACTATAAATAGAAAAACAACCCATAAATGGATTATTTTTAATATTTTAAACTATATCCTGAACTATTTGATGAATATATTATTTTTAGGAATTTTAAATCATCTAATAAAATATTATTTGCATAAAATATCAATAATGTCAATTTTAGAACTATTCATTTACTTTGATATTAATAACATCAATGAAAAAAAAACAAATAAAATATATTAATACATCCATAAAATGTTATATTTATCTATGAAATTTAGGGATATCATTAATTATTTCAAATTAAATTACTATTAATATTTTGAACATCATTTATTAATTTTTCTATTAATTGATTAATTACTACATTAGTGTTGTGTAAGCATTTAAGATAATAATTTCTATACTAAAAATTAAATATACATTACCATGAAGACGTTAAACTATCTATATTTTAAATTAATCTTTACAACCAAATATATCCTTTTCTTATTACCATGTTAAAAATATTATAGTTATTAAAAAGAAGAGTGTGACATTTTTTACATTTAATTACATAAAAAATTATAAATGACATAATCACGTCCAAATAACAAAAAATTTTCATATAACCAAATATTATATGAGTATGGATTATATTTACTAATTAATTAAAATTAAAATAGGTTTTTGGGTCATTTTATAGTCGTTAACATATTATTTTTAAGCCTTAATTATCCGAATTATCCTTTACCATGGAAACAAAAGTTACTAAGGTTACTATTCAAATTGTCGACAAATAAAAAGAGTTTATTTACCATATTTAGACCCTATGATTAAAAATATGAAATATATTTTTCAATGTTCAAAACACATAATTTTCAAGATTTAATTTAATATTAAATCTAAAAAACGTGATGAGGAATAGTTTTTCAGAAAATTCCTTTCTTGTAAAAAATGGTTTATAAAAAAATAAAGAATAAAATTAATTAAAAATACCATAATTAGATTATGATTATAAAAATAAACTAAATACATTAAAAATAATCAAAAAATATAATTTTACATTTATAAATAATTTAAAAGAAACTGCAATTTTCATTAAAAATCAATATTTTCCAATATTTATTAAAAATAAATATTTTAATAAAAATACTAAAATCTCACTTATGAATATTTTGACATTATAATTTATAAAAATAATGTTTAATTTATCAAATAAAATTCATAAATGTTCTATAAATTAGTTATAACATTTTCACATAAATATTAATAAAAATAATATTTTTTAAGAAAACATATTTTTTAAGAATAAAATGAATTTTCTATAAATTAAATGCTTATTTCTAAAGTATAAATAAATAAATTTTCATTGATTTTTATATTTATATATATTTTATAATTTTTTTAATCCTATTCAAACCCATCAATTAAATAACTAGGTTATAATAGTTATATTTAAATAATAATATTTTATGGTTTGTTTATGCATGGTGTTGCATATTTTGTATAATATGGAACATTGTAATTATTCTAAAATCTTGGGATCTTAGCCCTTACATTCATGGCATAATATCATAAATGTTACAGTATTAGTAAAATTTGTTTATTTCACTATTCTCCTAAAAATTAATCATTTTCAAAAAATATCAAAAATTCATATTAAACTGTATATTTTTATTCTAAATACAAAAATGATTTTCATTTTCCCAAATTAAAATTCTAAAATTAATAAAGTTAATTTTAATTAAAAATAGAAAATATAGTGAAAATTGTTTTTATAGGAAAATTATTTTTGATATATTAAGTATTTTTTAATTTTAAATTACTAATTATTATAGTATGAAGTTATTATTAATGATATAAATGCAAATTTTTATTATATAATCATAATAAACTTTGTTTCTTAAAATAAAAATGCAATTTTTGGAAAAAAACAATTTTCTGCATTGAGCATAAAATTATTTTTTCAAGAAGTTTAAAAATTCATTATATATCCATGTATAAATTATTTATTAAATTTTTATATAATAATAATTTATACACAAATAAAACCTTATGATATTTTCATAAGACCTGAGAATCATGTAAGATATGATTGTAGTTTCAGGTGACGGTTCAACTAGTATGGATCTTGTGGAAATCTATCCAAGCATGAAATTCTCCCATATACGGTTTCTCTCAAACCATATTGCTCGTGGTCATTTTGGGATTGGTCCAGGGAAAAACCTATTGAAGATACCTCACTTATAATCTCATACAAATGATCTTCTTATAGGAGACTTAGACTTTCAGATATCATTTCTTCCTACTTCTTTTATTGATTTTGCAATAGGGTTACTTTAATTTTATACTAGCTAATTTTACAGGAATGTTTTAACGATCATATTCAATATTAAAAATATATAAATGTTTTTTATTTAGTTTTGTATTGTTATTTTAAAATGATTCTATATATATTTTTTATTTATGAAGAATATGGAGTGAAACCAAACATCCATGGTACTACATCACTACCACAATTCAGATTTGATTGCTATCAATTATTGAACTTTCATAACATTGACACATGACCCAGAAAAATAATTCACATCCAACCTAACAATATCTCACTTGAGAATTATTTTCCAAAATTGAGTCCAACAATCTCCCACTCGAATACCATTCTCATTCTCACACCAAAGTCTAATCGATGATATTATGTTCACTATCCTTATACAACATCCACATGGTTCTCCACACCATGTTTCCATATGATCATTGAGGTTCCCAATAAAATAAATCCTCCTTAAACCTTGAAAACAATAATCTTCCATTCTACTACCTCTAAAAAACTCATCAAAATGCATCCATGTACTTTCTTTAAAAAAATAAGGAAACCAAGTGTTTATCCTACAAATTTGACGAACCTCCATCAATAATCTGAACCATGCATCAGGTCCATGGTTTTGGGCTTCAAAATGTCTTATTATTAAAATTTGATCATGTCCCAACAACCTAAGATCTTTTTAGGGGTCTAGGTTCCATACCAATCATTGAGGTTTTAGATATGATGTTTGAGGATTTGGTTTTTGGGTCCTTTTGAGCTGGGATTACACCATGGTGTTTCAAGTATTACTAGAAATTATTGAGGAGATATTGATATTGTTCTGTATGACCTATTATGGATCCCCTCTGGGGTGAAAGAATAACTGAAGATGGGTTGAATTCCAGAAAGTCTAACTGAGGATTTCTTATGATTATCTTTTTCCCAAGGTTCATATTGTATAGTAGGAGCCCCTTGTAGGGCATATTATTCTTGGTAAGGCCATAAGGACCACTAAAAACTCCCTTATGGGCATGTTGATGCTTTTGGATACCCCTATGGACACACAGTTGATCAAGGATATGTGGTGGGTTATTGAGGGTGGCATAGAGTTGTTTCCCATTTCTGGTTGGTATCATGTTTTAGATGGGATATGGTAGCCCCTCATATGATTCCATGTCCTAAATTGATGTATGTACTTGTGGGTGAGTTAACAATCATGGTTGGGTCAGGGTTGAGTCATCATTGTAGCTTTCATATATCAGGTGTGGCTTGGGCATTGAGATGGTTGTGATCTAGGGGACTATGGGACTATGGGAGACCATTGTTTTGGTTGACCTAACAAGGGGTCGGTACTTTCTCAGTGTTGGCGATGCCAAATGTCCCCTTATGAAACAAATAATTATGGTGAGATACTATAGTTTCTATCTTGGTGTTTCATGGGATCATGGGATCCTAAATATTTTTTGACCATGATGTGGTATGTGGTGATGTATTAGCAGATGGATAATTGGTTTGGGAGTTGGTTGACATATACATGTGTGGCCTTTGAAATAGTCATTTTCCATGATATTTTTTTGGTTCTCTCCTTAGTTGGAAGGTTGTGGTTAGTGTTATAGAAAATAAGAGATCAATAAATGGAGAAGGATTCAAAAAAGAGTAAAAGGATAAAAAATAATGAGAAGAAGATCGCATAAGATAGTTATTTTCATGGTTTGTGAAATGATCCATGCATCCATGGAGAGGTATAAATTTTACTATGATTGGGATCAGAATTACAATGAAATTCTAGAGTTTTAGACACTCATCGAAACCTTAAATAAAATTATATAATAAAGAAGATAATGTAAATATGTCACCAACATAACTGTAAGTATACTATTCTACAAACAAATATGGATAAAAGTTTGTGTACCTATAATACCAATGTCTCCAAATTCTGAGATGATACATTAACCGTGATAAAATTCAACACTGTTATATTTCCCTATCGAACAACAAGGGTGGTGGTTTGGTGTACAGTTTGGGCCACTATAATTCTACCCAGCTTCAGCCAAATAAATCAAACTACATCATTCCAATAGTTATATTATTATAGGGATATAATGGGAGATATATAGGTGAGTGATCCTCCCATAGACCAGTGGATACTTACCCATCTAGGGTTTGGGTGTCAGTGTTCCTAGACTTTTTTATGAACCTAGTTTATGGGATATAAATTTCCCCAAATATATGTTTTATGGAGATGATTAGTTTTGTAGGACTATTGTGTTCTGGATAAGTTCTCTTGGTGTTATAAGATTTTTCATTTCTAGTTGATATCAAGTCATTTGATTCCTAGAGACAAGTATAATTACCTATTGTTATCTTATATTCTTATGGTTACGCCCTAGGGTTTTACACTCATTCTAGATACATTTATATACATATTTTAGTTTTTGTGATGATCTAGGGGATGTAACTGATGTCGTGCATTTAGACTATCCATGTGTTGTAGGTCCTCTGGTGTGGGCTAAATCAGGGGTAGATTTACCTCATATGTCATACTAGATATTGCAGTTAGATTTTATTTTTTAGACCACTTTACTTTTTTAGTTATTTTCCAACTATTATTAGTTTTTATCAGGTTGTGTATATAACATGTGTATTCACTAATGTTTTAAAGAAGACTATATGTTTACCATTGGTGGAGACTAATTGAGATTTATTTATCACCCCCTATATATGCATCTTGGTTTTCATGAAGTCACTTTTGTATCAACCGTTGATGGGGAGTGATAGATAAAATAGTCATTAGAAATTCCACCATGACAAAACCACAAATTTGTGGTTAGTTAAAAGATCATTTTTTCTTAGTCAGAAAATTAAACGGATAACGTTTTGTTAAAAAAATACTTTTCCTCGAGTTGAGGGTTTCTTTTACTATCCATAGAATCACTTTTAAAAATAAACTTACTTGATTCCTTTACTTGTCATAATCTCATACTTTATTTGTTCTTAGATCTATCCCCACTTCATTTATTAAATCTAGATATGGATATTCAAGAAAACAATTATTCATAAAGCACTTTTATGAATCATAAGATCCACAAGTAATTACTTAGATATTTAAAGGTTTACTGAAACCAGAATGCTTATAAAATTATATCCAATATGATATATAATAATTTAACCTCAAAAAATAATATCCAATGTTCAACATAATCCATTCCATATGTAATTAATCTTAATAATCATAAAAAATTTGTCTGTCTAAATATAAAGGCCACAAATTTGAGAAGGAAGTTCACTAAATTTCCAAAATTAACTTAACATAATATTTACCCAAATAATGTATCTCTTGTTTTCACATACCAAATATATTAATACATTGATCTCCTATAACCCTTTAAAAAAACATGCACGCTTTCAAGAGTAAATTCTTAGGTTGATGAATATATTCTTTAAATCCAAAACATCTAATAAAACCTCAAATCACTAACCACCTTCCTTATCACAAATACTATCCCATAAATATGTATTTATTATTATATCAACATCAATCACGGAATAAGGGTTATATTTCCTAGATCATGTGTTGTTCAAAAGGTCAAATTGTTATAGATTCACTTCTCTTGGTTACTGGTGGTATTCATCACATGCTTCCAATTACTTAAAGAATAAGTAGTGCTATAAAATCCTTATTTATTCCATAACTCTTTTGAATAGTAAATCATTGATAAAATAATACAAAAAAAAAATTCTTGAATCTAAACACATGCATATTAATAATTACTCTTCATCTATGATAGTAGCGTAATCTTGGTCATGATCCATTATCCTTTTTTGGTGTATATTCCTTTGATGCTTGAGATATTGATCTATTTAGTGTCTCATATCCTTATAATTGAATAATTTCACACTGGAAACCTTTTTATTACCCTTCAAATGAAAATCATTATGGTCTTTTCACCATAATTTTAGTAAACTCTCATTCCTTTTAATCAAGTACTTTGGGGTTTCTTTAAACAATTATCACATGTGGGGAAATAATTCTTTCTCTTCACTCCATTATCTTTATTTTTTATAGTTGTACACTTGTTCTCTTTCATCCCTCAAATTCCGTAATACATTTATAATTATTTCTTTGACTCGTTATCATATGATACTATTCCGTCATATGATGTTATTATTTAGGTGACTTTTTTACTTCAAAAGATAGGTATAAGACCATATAATATATAATCCTTCTTACTCTTTGGATCTTGTGTATTGGTGAGGTTCTCATTCCTTCTTTGAGGTTTTATGTCTAAATAAGGAAATATAATAGATTATATCATAAATTTATGAAATGTAATGTATAATCCCAAAACTATTTAAATACTTAGCATAAATTAAAAAATTTATTTGTAGAAAATCTCATAAACACAGTTTGTTTTGGATTTTATTATATAGTTATCCTCAAAGCCTATCATAGGGTCATATTTCTGAATCTATGTTTTTCTAAATCTAGTTCCCAAGTATTTTAATAAACCTGCTATAATAACAAATGTTAAGACACTAACCTTAGTAGCTAAAAGTCGGTGGCTTACATTATTACATTGGTACTGGGTATAAGAGATTTCATCTGAAAGGACCGAATAGTTTAGTAGTCTTGGTAAACTAGATATTTAATTGATATTCAAATTATATTTAAAAACATTAAAATGGAGAGAATATACTTCACGAAATCCATTTTTCCCTTAGAATATCCCTATATAAAAACCAAAAAATATTTCCTCATATCCTTGGGGAAATAAAACTTAAGAAAGGGGTGGGCTCAAATGCTCAGTAAGGGTATACATACTATAGAATATATCATTAATAATAGGCATAAAAAATATGGTAATATGAATAACTAAAACACATTCCACTTAATTAACAACTTGAGCATAATATAGAAAGAATAAAAGTTGATTAAATATTCCCATATAAATAATTAAATGAGAATGAAACTTAACCACGGTTATTCTTGTGGTTAAATAATCACATGGAATATCAGTAAATAGTATCATAATGGGGGAATTCATAATGCAGAAAATCATAAACATATCCCGAATGTAACACCCTGACCCTTGTTACCCCGATTTGGTGAATTATAATGTATCATTAGCATGATCACAAAAGATCAAGTCTCTAACGACCGATTAGTTTAGTAGCCTCGGAAGTAATGGATACATTCAAAAGGTTTACATTACATAATAAAATGGAAAAATAAAACAACATTGTCTCTATAGACAACACTGATATCCCATAGACTATCCCTACATGTCAGTCATAATATACTTCTTCACATCCTGGAAAAAATAAAACATAGAAATGGGTGATCTCAGATTCTCAGCAAGTATAATAATATAGCAGAAACTTTCATAAATAAGCATAAAATTTTAAGGGAATGTATAAGACTAAAAAAAGCCTTTTCAACATAATGTTCATTATAATATGGAAAATATAAATGAAAATAATTCCATTTACTTACTCACATGGATATTCTACTAGTCGAATAATCACAAGCAATATCAATAGCCACTTTTATAATGATGGAATGCATACTGCCAGACTTTCATTACCACAAAGTCAAGGCCTTGTGCCAAGACTACAAATAATATTTTTTCAAGGCCTTGTGCCAAGACAATAGTTTGTCTCATGAGACCTACCGATGCATCTAGGAGCTATAGTGAGCTCTACCCATCACTTAATAAGTCCAATGCATTCCCTATATGAAAAGGTTTAAACATAACATAAATATTCATATTAAAACTAGCATACGAAATGTCAATACATTATTCATAAACCATGAATGGTATAAAAATAACACATCCATAGTCAAATGTATCACAAAACCTTCAATACAATATGGAAGATTTTTATCATAATAAATCAACTTCAAACAAGTTTAAAAATTTATCAAAGGATCTTGAAATAGATGAAAATGATTTCTAAAACTCTTTCAGAGAAATAATAACTTTTTCATGAAAACATTTATAAGTCACACAATATTTAAAAGGATACATTTAAAGAAATTTTTGAGTCAAATTTCCCCATACCAATTTGAAACTTTTGAAAGGAATTATCATTTTAAAAACATTCATGTCCATATAAATAAATCCTTAATTTTTTTTGAAAACATGGACATTAATGAGAATGATTTATAAGAATAAATATTTAAAACATTTTAAAATATGTTTTAGTAAAATACTTACTTAAAATAATTATTTTTGAAATGCCTTTTTTCAATCATGGGAATGGATAATAAATATGTCCCAAAAAATAATTACACATAGACAATCTTGGATAATAATGAGATTGAGGAATTAACCCTTACTAATTTGGTAACTTATGAAACATACACCCCATGAAAGAAGTACCATACAATTAAAATGTATATACACATAAATTAAAGTGTATTACACAAAGAATACACTTATGGGTAGTACATACACCACACAAAAGGAAATAGTGGTAATATAGCATGAATCTCATGAGAATAAGGAGTGAGATGAAAACCTATTACCTTGTACTTTTACTTGTTCAAGGGTAGGTTAAACTATTGTATAATGGTGAAATAATTGTTATTAAGTTATAAAAGAATCATATATATTAATATGATATCATATATGATCTTTTAACATTGCTTGGTTAATAATATCTTGGTATTATCATTGTGTCGGGTGTTAACTGATTCATTTTCCTTTGTATACTTTGTTATGTAAGTAATGTTTGTTATGGATAGGATGTATCTTATTTATATTCAGAATGATATTAAGTCTTTAAACATTATTTTTAATCATCTAATGAAAATTATTCTTGAATGGATACGATGAGGAATGAATCTCATCGCGTTCATGGAGACGGTAATCCGTACATACGCATGAGCGATAATATAATTAATTTGATATTAAAATAATATATAATTGGATGGTATATCATATATACAGAATCATTATCATGTTATATTTATTATTTACATAAATTAAATATCATTATTATACTCATCCAAATAAAACTGTATTGAATAACAATTACACCACGACGTGGAGATGGTAAGTCGTACGTACGCACGTATGGTGACATGTCATTCAAAGGATGGATGAAATAATGAATATAGTTGTACCATATTTATAATAAAATCACAGTATATAGAAGATAATGGATTTATTATTTTAGAGTGGAAATAACAAGGAAAGAGGAAGTGGAAGAAGAAAGGAACTTGAAAGTGGTGATGAAATATTTATCTCTTCTTTGGGTTCTTCCTTTTGATTTGATCAAAAGGGATCCTTAGGTTAGATTTCTGACAAAAGGAAGGCCTCTATGATGAAGGGAGGACAGTTTAGAGGGTATTTGGGTAGGGTTTGTTCGAGCCAAATGGCTTTGAAGATATTAATTAGAGAGACGAGGGAGTTCCCTTTTATAAGAGGGGTGAGGGGCGCCTTAGGAAAAGCTAGAAATATTATTTTATAATAAAATCATTTTCGGTTTATAATGGCTCAAAAATAAATTATTTAAATTCTAAGGTTGGTATGGGTCGAAAAAACTCAACCAGTAAGTTTTATATAGGTTTGGGTCACTATATTAACGTTATCTTTTAAATTTAACTCTAGGTAAATAGTTTGACATTTACCATGTCTCTTTGTATTTTTATATTATACAGTTAATAAACTTACTATAAACTTCCAAGAGAACCCCAAGTGGTTAATTTATTATACAAATATTATTATATAAGTATTTTGGATGATCTTTAATTTTTTACGAATTTAATATCAATTAATAATATAATATTTGTTTTAAAAACTCTTTTATGTCAATTTTGACCCTATTTGGTATTTTGTTTTTGATAAATTTATAACAGCATTATTAGTTCGAAATAAATTCATCTAACCAACCCTAACATGTCATATTAACCTAGATAATTGTTGGAATGCATAAAAAGTCTCAAATTAAATTTATTTGGATATTTATAATATCAATTACTTTAATATTTCATTAATTAGGTAATTACTACATCATCATTGTTTCATAAATAAATTTAATTATTTAATGTCTCAAAATTATAAATAAAATACCATTATGTAGGAAATATTTTTATATTTATATTTAATATTTATAGTCTACTTTATATTATGTTTAACCCTATATTAAAAATGTTTTAGTTATTAAACTTTGATTTTAACTCTTTTAATTCTTCTTTGAATTAAATAATAATAAATGTCCTAATCTAATCCAAGTGGACCAAATAGGTTCATATTTTATTCCTAAGGTTGTTTTTTGTCGAATTATACTTATCCAATAGAATTATGACATGTGTTAGGGTAAAAATAATAACATTTTTACCTTTAATTACCCTTTTACTTTTAACCGTGGTAAATAAAAGTTAAAAGATACTATTCACAAAAAATTATTTTTATCTTATTGAACAAAAGTTTACTCCTTGATATTAACCGTGTATCTCGTATTTTCTAAATTCAACTCAAATAAGTGGTAAAATTATTTTTATGTAAATTTGCAAATGCTCATAGGAGATGGGTAAGAGACGATAAAAAGTTCAGTAATTATTATAAAATGACTCCAATTAATTACATTTAACTTATATAAGTATTATGTATCTATTTTGACCTAAAATAAATTTAATTAAAGTAAACATTAATTTAAATAAAAACTCAGTTTTAAACAATAACTCACTGTTTTTCACTATTCATCAAAAACTGAAAGTTTTCAGAAAAATACCAAAAATTAACCCTAAGCTAATTTTCATATTCCAAAATCAAAAATAAATTTTATTTTACCAATTTAAAAACATATAAGTTGAATTAATTAATTTTAAATTAATTCTTGTTGTCAAAACCAAAAATCTTATTTTTAAAAAATAATAACTATCAAAAGATTGACACTTGTTTATGTCCAATTTCAAAGTGAAATTACTTTCAATGACCATAATTGGATTAAATGGTAAATATATAATCTAATTATACTTCCAAAAAATTAAAATTTATAATTCAACACTATAAATTATTTTGATTAAAAAAGTTATTTTCAGTTAAAATATAGTACTTTTCACTATCCACCCAAATATGAAAGTTATCAGAAAAACACAAAAAATTTATTGAAACTAAATTATTATGTCCTGATTATAAATAAGAAGTTTATTTTTTCAAATTTAATATATAAAATTTTCAAATATTGGATTTAAAAAGGGTTCTCCATTAAAAGGCGGTAAAATTGCATTTTTTGAAAAATACTTCTTTTATCTGAAAAAATTAATTTGTTCTTAAATTATGTCTATGAAACTCATAATATGGATTCTAAAATTATAAGGATTATATAAAGGTCAAAATTAAGTTAATACTATTCATAACTGCTTTTGAATGACTAGTTTGGTAAGTCGTGGTGCACTTGAACTCAGTGTTGTGTGTAGTGCAAGTTATTGAATTACTTTGAAGAAATAATGTACTATGAAATCTTGGGGTGTTAAACTGAAGGACTCATCCCAGAAGTGTACATAATTGGGTAAGGCCTTGGTCAATACCTAGCCATGTGTTTCTCATGAGACCTACCAATGCATCTAAGGGATAAAGCAGGTATCGATCGACACATACTTAGTCCAATTCATTCCTCATATGAAAGGGGTGAAACATAATAATCATATAAATTTATATTTAAACTATCATATGAAATGTAAATACTTTTCCTATATAATAAACATAATCATAAACCATACAGAGGAATTTAGTGAATGGTGTTTAAATAGTACATCCCTAGTCAATTTTATCCTTAAAAATTCAATAAAAAATGGTAAATAGTGTATTAAGAGATAAAATAGAATTAAGTGTAGAATTCAACAAAGGATTTTGACATAGATAAGATGGCTGAAAAATTCTTAAGTAAAATACCCTTTTTAACTTTGAAATCACTTATTCCTAAAAAGTTGTACAATCATAAGAGAAAAAGTTTTCTTTTTAAAATATACTTGTAATATTGTAAAGGAATCTTAAAAAAAATTAAGGCACCATGAAAGTGGTAAAATCCACTCATTTTTTACATGTTTAAAAAAAAATTCCTTTAAATTTTGAAAACCATTCCACATAAAACACAGAAATGGTATATTTTAAAAAACCATTGAATGAAATTAAAAATAGAAATAAAATGAAATCTATAATACTTTTATAACCATATAAATAAATAATTAAAAAAATATAAAGAATATTGACATCAAGAAAAAGATTTTAAAATTAAATCATTAAATATTCAAAGTGTCCCATACCACTTTGAATATTTAAATAATAAGATCCCTGAAAGAATAAAAATTAACACAAAATAAAATAAAATAATAATAAATAAATTCATGATATGAAAATTTAAAGTGTTTGTCTATAAAAATCATAAAATAAGGTTCGTGCATAACATCAAAATACAACTCAATTAAAATAGATTGAGATGAAATCCCTTCCCACTTTCTAATCAGTTGATCCGTATAACTCATAAAATTAATGATCATAAAATGGTACATTTAATACCATGGATATAAATATATTAGTTATATTATATATCAAATGTAATTATACATACATAAAAAAAGGGATTAATAAAGAATATATCTCACAGAAGTAAAAGTGAGATGAGAAACCCTTACCTTAGGTTAGATTCCCACCGTATCTACATGAACCTCATGTATAATGATTTTAAACATATTATTAACATATAATAGAATCAAATTAATATTTATGGTATAATATAATATCCCCTTATAATGTTTTACCACTCTCTTATGAATAATATTTATTCATTTCTTTATTTCGGATGTTAATTGCTTCGTTTCTCATGCTTGTTTTGTCATAAAATTCCCAGTTCTCTTGCATAAGTTATAGATCCAAAAAATTTAAGAATATTTTTAATTCCATAACTATAATATTTAATTAATGAATACATTTTTATAACCATTTTTCAATTTTGAACATAGAAAATGAATTACACCGCTACATGGAGAAGGTAAACCGTACATACGCATGTGTAGTGATTTCATTTTTTGTGGGATGGATAAAGGCTAAAATATGGTTGTTCCATAATAATAATACGATATAATTATATAAATCATACTATAGTAATTATTTTAGAAGGAAAAACACATTAAGAGTAAGTAAAAGAAGATATGAATTTGTATGAGTTGGTAAAAACAACTACCTCATATTCGGCGGACTTTTTTAGATCTCTTATAAAAGGATCTAGAGTTGTTCTTTTTAGAGTACCAGGACCTCCATAAATTGGATAAGGATTTTATTAGAAGAAATTTATAGATTTTTTGAGCTATAATTCTCATTGTGGTGAAATTAAATGAATGAAGGATTTCCCCTTTATAATTGATGTGAGGGTCACCATGGGAAAACCTCAAAATATTAAATTATAATAAATTTATTTTCTATCCAAATAAAACTAAATGGATAAGTATTAGAATATATGATGATATAAGGTTTTAATATCATCAAAAAAAATATTTATACATGTTGTTTTATTATTTTAAGCCTTATCACTTTGATTAACTATAGTTGACATATTTTAATTTTAGTTTTGGTAACAATTTATTTAATATTAAGAGGGGGTAATTTTACATATAAAATGTGAATTAGACTATAAAAGAATAATTTATGACATTTTAGACCAAAAATTAATAATTTTTTAATTTTAAATATTTTATTATGATTTTTAAATAATTGAATAAAATAATATTTTGATAAAATATCATTAGTGTCAATTTTAACACTATTCATTACTTTGACCTTAAGTAAAACACGCTAGCAAGTGTACTTCAAACCAAAACATTTAATACACCCCATATATTTCATAATAATCTAAAAAATTTGTGAATAAACATAATTAATTCAATTTTTTTATTATAATATTTTTAATATCATTTATTTGATTGCTTCATTAATAAAGTAATTACTATATCATCATTGTATAATTATTTATGTTTTTATTTCATCACTAAAAAATAAAAATAAAATACAATAGTTTATATAAATATTTTTTATTTAAAAATAATATCTATAGTCAATGATATATTTTTAATAACAACATGTTAAAAATAATATACTTACTAAAATATGAACGTGACATATTTATCTTTTCTATAAATAAAATATTATAAATATCATAACCTCATCAAAATGGTTCCCAAAAATCATAAATAAATTTATATCATGAAAATAAGTTTAGTAATTTAAAACTTGATACTTATATTTGTACAAAACCTACATTTTTCCACATGTGGACACATAAGAGATATATAAAACAAAGAAAGTGACATTTGTGATTTTATTTAATTTAAATAATATTAAAGTCGTTCTCATGGGAAAGAGTCCATTAAATAACTATAACTAGAATCTTAGGTGTTAAGGTTCGAATATAAATCAATAAATAATTTTTTAAAGTTTTTGGGTAATTTTATAATCATTATCATTTTATTTTTAACCTAAATTACCCAATTTAACATTTATTATGGTAATAAAAATTTACCAATGTTACTATTCATATTGACAAAAAATAAAAGGATCCAATTTTCTAAATTTGTAAATCATGAATCCAAATATAACATCTATTTTTAAATATTCTAGAAAAATTTGTTTTTGAATTTAATTTAATATCAATCCTGCTAAACGTAAAGAAAAGAAGTTTTATTAAAAATTGTATTTTTATGCCAAAATATGTACTTATAAAAAAATAACATATATGTATGATTAAAATGGAATGAATTATATTATTTATAACTAAATATTTCTTAAGTTCAATTTATATCAAATTCAGACCATAATGAGGATTTAATACAATGAAAGATACAATTTTATAAAAAAATTGGTATTTTTCACTATTCACTAGAAAATAAATATTTTTTGAAAAAACCAAAAGTTCACACTTAGATAATTTTGACATTAATATTTTTAAAATTAAGTATATTTTTTCAGATATAATTTATAAAAGTCTCATAATTTATATTTAAAATAAGTGCACCATTAAAAGTTAGTGAAACTACCTTTAGAAAAATATAGCTTTTATGTGTAAAATTGGATATATTTGTATCTTATGCCCCTAAAAATATTTTGGATGAATTTAAAAAATATTTGATTGAGAATATAATATTTACATTTCATAATGTTATTATTAATATTCATTCTTTCCAATTTAATTATTTGGATATAACGGTCACATTTTAAATAGCACATCATGGTTTTAAACTCGATGTTGAGTGCTATATAAGATATCGAATATATTAAATTTAAAAAGGTACATTCCATAAAATAATTATGTGTTAAATCTCCCCAAATTTAATAATTTATTTCCATAAAATTTTAAATTTTACTTCAAAATTCAAAGGTTGATACTTGAAAATTCCTTTACGGTAAATCCTACATCATAAAAAGAGTTTATAAAAATTCCTCTTAAAAAATGTAAAGATAAATGTGAAGGAAACCACCAAAAAAATATTTTAAAAAAGGATAATTTTAAAAGAAATATGTTCTTGGAAGAGAAATATAACTATCTTGTTCTAATGGATAGTGATAGAGAACATGGTTCCTATAAATTCTACAATAAAAATACTACAAAATTTGTGATCACTTAAAAGGCCATTGATTTCTTAGTAAGAAAAGTAAACTGATAACATTTTGTTCCAAAATAATTTTCCTCGAGTTGAAGGTTTCATTTACTATCTAGATAATCAATTGAAAAAATAAACTTTCTTGATTGAGTTCCATGTCATACTCTCATCCTTTGGTTGTTCTTAGATCTATCTCTACTTATTTTTTTAAATTGGAAGATAGATATTCAAGAAAAAATGTATTTCTGAAGTAATTTTATGAATCATAAGATCCAAAAGTATTTTCTTCAACCATTAAATTTTTATTGAAACCAAAATTATTATAAAGTGATATGAAATATAATAAATAACACTTTTACCTCAAATAATAATATCCAATGTTCAACCTAATCCATTTCATAAGTAAATAATCTTAAGAATCGTCCCAAATTTTTCTATCTAATTTCAATGGCCAAAAATTTAAAATAATGGTCACTAAATTTCCAAAATCAAATTAACGTTAGATTTCACCAAATAATGTAGATATTATTGTCATATATAAAATATATGAATACCTTAATATCCTTTAAACCTTTATGAAAAACATGCATGTTTACCAGAGTAAAATCTCTCGTTGTTGAATATATTCCTTAAATCCAAAACATATAGTAAAACATCAAAATCACTAACCACCATCATGGTCGCCAATAATATTCCATAAACATATATTTATTATTATCTCAATATCAATCACATATATATGGTAATCTTTCACATATTATGTGTTTCTCAAAAGATCAACTTATAATAGAATCTGTCTCTTGGTTTCTAGTGTTATTCATCAAAATCTTCCAATTTCGTAAATAATAAGTACTAAAATACAATATTTATTTATTACATAACTCTTATGACCAATAAATAATTTATAAAATACTCCAAATACATAATTTTTGAATTAAAATATATGAATATTAATCATTACTCTTAATTTTTGGTAGTAACAAAAGCTTAAACAAGATCCATTATCCTCTTTTAGGGAATATTCCTTTGATGCTTGAGGCATTGATTTGTGTAGTTTCTCATATACTTTTAGTTGAAGATTTTAAAATTAGAAACCTTTTTCTTACCCTTTCAATAAAAATAATGATTGACTTTATCTCTACAATTTTAGTAAACTCACATTCTTTTTAATCAAGTACCTGGGTGTTTCATTCCACAGTTATCGCAAGTGGGAAAATACTTATTTATCTTCTTTCCTTTTTCCTTATTTTTCTTAGTTTTACTCTTTTTCTTGTACTTATATTTGAATACATAATTCTTATATAATTATTTATTTATCTTTGTATCATATGATACTATGGCCACACATGATGAGAATGTTTGGGAGACTTGTTCCACTAAAAAGATTGAAATATGAACATAAAAGATATGATACTTATTACTCTTTGGATAATGTGCATTAGAGAGGTTCCCATTCCTTTTGTGAGGTTCCATTTATAAATGAAATAATACACTAGATTATATCATATCATTATGAAACATAATTTATAATAAAAAAACTAGTGAAATAATTAATATAAATTTAAAAAAAGTATGCATAGCTATTCTCATAAACATGGTTTTTGGGATGTACTTATATAGTTACCAACAAAGTATATCACAGGGTTATATTACCTAATCTATGTTTTCATAAATTTTGTTCCAAAGGTTCTTGCTAAAATTTCTCAGATACAAACTATAAATTCCCTAACCCCAGTAGTACAGATCTTGTGCCTTACATTATTACATTAGTACTGAGTACAAGAGATCACATCGCAAAGGACTGAATATTTTAGTAGTATTGATAAAATATATAGATAATTGAAATTCACATTATATTTAAAAAAATTACATCAGAAATACTTTTCTTCAATAATTTAATTGTTTCCATTAGTGTATCCCTACATGAAAACCACATAATACTTTCTTATATCCTGGGAATAATAAAACCTAAGAAAGGGGTGAGATAAAATTCTCTGAAAGGATATAGATACAGTGGAAGATATCATTAATAATTGGGCATAAACAATATTGTAATATGAATAACTGAAACACATTCCATTTAATAGATAACTTCAATTTAATATGGCCCGAATACAAGATGGTCAAATAATTCCATATAAATAAATACATGAGAATAGATCTTAACCATATATATTATACTAGTCTAATAATAATTTGTAATATCAATAACTAGTCTCATAAAGAGTTAATTCATAATTCAAGACATCAAAAACATATCATCAAGGCCTCAACCAAGAAGTCTATAAAATTGGGTAAGGCCTTGGTGAAAACCTAGTCTAGTTTGTCTCATGAGACATACTGATGAATCAAGGGGCTATAGTGGGACTCACACAACACATACTAAGTCCAATTAATTCCTCATATTAAATGGGTAAAATATAATCAACATATATAATCAAATTTAAACTATCATACAAAATTTAATACTTTTCCCATAAAATAAACGTAATCATAAACCATCCAAAGAAATATGGGGAATGGCGTCAAAATAGTACATCACCAGTCAAGATGATCATAAAATAGATAATAAAATATAGTAAATATTATCATAATAGGTAAAACTCAATGAAGTATAGTAATTAATAAAGGATGTTGACATAGAGAAGATCACTGAAAAATTCTTAAAGAAATTAATCTTTTTAACTTTGATATCACTTATTCTTAAAAAGTTGTGCAATTATAAGAGAAAAAATTTTCCTTGAAAATATACATATAATATAATAAGGAAGATTCAAAAAAAAAGACATCAAGAAATATGGAAAAGCTGCTGATTCTATTATAAGTTTTAAAAAATATTCCTTCTAAATTTTGAAAAACGTTCTTTATAAAACACATGAAAATACTGTTTTAAAAACCATTGAATGAAATATAAAAAGATATAAAATTTCCTTTATAATAATTTTATATCCAAATAAATAAGTACAAAAAATAATATCATGAATATTTACATAGTGAAAAATATTTTGAAATTAAATATTTAAATATTCAAAGTGTTGGATACCACTTTAAATATTTAAATCATAATCCCCATAAAAGAATAAAATTTAAAAAAAAAAATTAATCAACATGAGAATAAATAAATTCATGATATTATAAGTAAAAAATTCTGTATATACACCATATAGTATAAGGAGAGTGTATAACATCAAAATATGCCTCAATGAAAGGAGATTGAGACGAAATTCCTTACCACTTTATAATCAATCAGACTGTATGCCCCATAAAATTAATGATCATAAAATGAAACATTTAATACCATGAATATAAATAGATTCCTAATATTATTTATAAAATTGGAATATACATACACCACAAAAAAAATATGGTTTGAATAAAGAATATATCTCACATAAGTAATAGTGATACGAGAAACCCTTACCTTAGGTCCGATTTCCACCGTACTTTTAGGAACCTCATGTATAATGGTTTAAATCATATTAATAACTTATAATAGAATCAATTTAATATTTATTGTATCATATATTATCCCCTTATAAAAGTTTACCACACCTCTATTAATAATATTTATTCATTTCACTATTTCATGTATTAATTGCACTATTCCTCAGGCTTGTTGTATCGTAAAAGTATAATTTCTCTTGAATAGTGTATATATACAAAATTTTATAGAATATGTTTAATTTTATAAATATCATATTTAACAATTTAATATATTTTTATAACCATTTTTTAATTTTAAACATATAAAGTGAATTACACCGCTACATGGAGACGGTAAGTCGTACGTACGTATGTGTAGTGCTTTCATTTTTCGCGGGATGGATAAAATGTAGAATATGGTTTTTTCATAATCATAATAATATATTAATATATATATTATAATATATTTATTTTTTTATAATGGAAACAAAATATAAAGATAATGTAAAATACTAAATGATTTTGAATGAGTTGGTCACAATGATTACCACTTCTTCAGCAAACTTCATTTAAATCTCTTATAAAATGATATATATTTGATCTTTTTGGAGTAAAAAGATCTATAGAATATGTATAAGTATGTTAAGAGGATAAATTAATATATATTTTTTGGTATATAAGGCCCAAGGTGGTGAAATTAAATGAACGAAGGGGTTCTCTTTTATAATTGAGGTGACGAGCACCCTAGGAAAAATTCAAAATATTAAATTACAATAAGTTAATTTTCTATCCAAATAAAAAAAATATATATGGATTAGAATATTAAATGATATAAGGGTTTAATATCATCATAAAATAAAATTTATATCATTTTTTTCTTTATTTTGAACCTTATCACTTTGATTGACTTTGTTCAACATATTTTAATTAAATTATTGTAACAATTTATTTAATGTAAAAATATGGTAATTTTTACATATAAAATATCAATTGGATAATAAATGATTAATTTATGATATTTTAGACCAAATAAAATATAATTTTAAATTTTAAATATTTTTTATGATTTTTGAATAATTTAATAATATATTATTTTGATAAAATACCATTAGAGTCAATTTTGACACTATTTATTACTTTATCCTTAAGTGAAACACGACAGTAATATAACTTCAAAAAAATAAATTTAATACAAATATGATATTTCATAATCATCCAAAAAAATTTTGGAGCACCTTAATTAATTCAATTGTTTTTTATTTTAATATTTATAATATCATTTGTTTGACTATTTCATTAAAACAGTAATTACTACATAAACATTGTATAATTATTTAAGGTAGTTATTTCTTTATGAAAAATTAAAAATAAAATACCATGATATATATAAATATTTTATATTTAAAAATAATATATATAGTCTAAGAAATATTCTAAATAACACAATGCTAAAAATAATATTGTTATTAAAGTAAGAATGTGAAATCTTTGTCTTTTCTTTAAATAAGACATTATAAATATCATAACCTCTTACAAGTGGTTTCCAAAAATTATAAATAAATTTATATCATAAAAATAAATTTATTAAGTTAATAATGGATACTTATATTCATTCAAAACCTACCTTTATCCTTATGTGGATACATAAGTAATATGTTATACAAAGAAAGTGACATTTGTGATTTTCTTTAATTTAAATAATAGAAAAGCAATTTTCATGGGAAATTATCCATTAAAGAACTAAAACTCAAAAAATAGGTGTTACTAGTAGAATATAAATCATTAAATAAAATTTTGGAATGTTTTAGGGTAATTTTTAAATACTAGTCATTTTATTTTTAGTGTAAATTACCCAATTTACTATTTACCGTGGTTACAAAAAGTATCAAAATTGCTATTCATATTGATAAAAAAGGATACTATTTACTAAATATGGAAATTATAATTCAAAATATGAAATCCAACTTTAAATACTCTAAACAAATAATTTTCACAATTTAATTTAAAATTAATCTCACAAAATGTAATGAAAACAGTTTTATTGAAAAAAATGTATTTAAAAAAAATACCATTACCAAAATAATATATAAGTATGATTAAAATTAAATGAATAATATTATTTATAACTAAATAGTTCTTATGTTACATTGATATAAAATTCAAATCAAAATGAGGCTTTAATACAAAGAATTGACAATTTTATAAAAAAATCAGATTTTTTCACTATTCAATAGAAAATAAATATATTCCGAAAAATCCTAAAAATTCCCCCTATGATAATTTTCAAATTAAAAATTTAAAAACTATTTTTTTTTAAAATCTAATTTATAAAAGCATAAAAATATATATTTAAAATAATTATGCCATTAAATGGAGGTAAAATTGCCTTTATAAGAATATAGACTTTTTAGGTGTAAAATTGGATTTATTCTTATCTTATGTCTCTAAATTTTTTTTGGTTGAATGTAAATATATTTGATTGAATATATAATACATAAATTTCATCATTTAGTTATTACTATTTGTTCCCACCAATTTAATGGCTAGGTTATAAGAGTCACATTTAAAATAGTATATCAAGGTTTTAAACTCAGTATTGTATACAACATAAGCTATTGAAGATGTTAAATTTAAAAGAGACATACCATAAAATATTGGGGTGTTATAGTGTATGAAATGTTAGGTATTGTGTGACCTTGGGATAGAGGTGAGTGATTTATTGATGGTTGTGACCTATATATTATGTAGTTTTTTGTGGGGGGGGGGTGTAAGTGGGGGAGTTTGGTAATGCTTTCTTAGGTGTGACTCCATGTTTTAGAGTTGGTGCTTTGTGATATTTAGGGGAAACCCATGGGATAGTTCGATCAAGTTCGTAGGTAATTCTAGGTGTGTGAGGCATGGGTAGAAGTTGTGGCTTTTGAAACAATGTATGTTAAGTGGTACCTAGTTTATGGTTTGGGAACATTGGATGGTCATGGGTTTAAGGGATAAGCATTCATGTGTTGGTTCTTGTGTTTTTTGGTTAGTCTCGTAAGGTTATGATTATTTGAATGCCTAACCTAGGTAATGTCAGTACATGTGGATTAGACCTAGTGAAATAAGATAGGTCGTACGTGAGATGCCTTTGGTCCTGAAAAGAACCAAGGGCACCCTTCATTTGGTATTGTTAGAAAGCAAACTTTTTTAAATATACACTTTTAAAATAATTATTTAATTAAGGATTGGTTAAAATTATTTTGGAAGTTAATATAGAAAGGTGGAATCTCTGATGATGCCTTTCAACAAAAAAACTTATTTTAAATATACATGTTTTTATATTTAATTTTTTTATTTTTAATTTGTTTTGTTTATATATATATATATATAACAAACAAATTTTAACATAATTTAACTTTTATTTAATATCCAGCATTACTACAATTAAAGCAGTCTAGAATTATGACAAAAACTCTTATCAAGGGTGCCCTTTTATAAGAGGGGTTTCCCTGGAAACTATTCTGGATTTTTGGTGTGGGATTCAAGCTCTCCCTTTCCAACACTAAATTAATAATATATTATTATTAAAAAAAAATTTAATCAATTACAAATAAATACTAATTAATTATAAATAATAATAATAATACGTAAATAATAAATAATTATTAATGATTACTATTAAATATTAATAATTAACTAATATATATTAATAATATTTTAAAAAATAATAATTAAATCTATTAATTACAATTTACTTACTTTTAAATTTTAAATTTTAATATTTATTAATTAATTTGAAATTAAGTGTAATTTAATTACATATGAATAATAGTAATTACTAAATAACAAATTAATCAAAAATTAATTATTAATTATTATTAAACAATTACTAAAAAATATTAAAATTATTATTTAGTTAGTAAATATTAATAATAACTATTAAATTATTAAATTACTAATTATGAATTAATTTTTATTATATCAGTATTAATTAATTAAAAAATTGTTGCTAGTTAGTATTAATTACTAATCTATATTAATTACTTTTTTTGACAATATCAAAATTAATTACTAGTAAATATTAATTAAATAATATGATCTATAATTTAATATTATTAATTTATAAAAATATTAATTATGAGTTAATATTAATTTTTAATTAATATTTAAAATTATTATTTAGTAACTAATTAATATAAATAATAATATAATTATATGTTATTAATTAATTAGTAACTAAGAAATATTTAACTACTTATTATAAATTATACCTACTAATTGACTAATTAATTATTAATTTCTTAATAAATATTAAAAATCATCAACAAACAATTACTAATAAATATTTAAAATTAATATTTAGATACTAAATAATAATAATGATTAAATGATTAAATTAATAGTTTTTAATTAATTATTATTATATCAGTATTAATTAATTAACTAATTGTTGCTAATAAATAGTAATTACTAATAAATAGAAATTAAATAATATGATTTACTATTTAATAATATTAATTTTTAAGAAATAATAATTACTTCATAATGTTTATTAAAAATAAATATTTGAAATTATAATTTTGAATCTATTTACAAAAAATAATAATATAATTATTAGTTATTAATTAATTTGTAATTATATGATTTATAATTACTTATTAGTAATATTAAGTAAAAATTAACCAATTATTTTAAAAATACTAATAAATTTGTAAAAGTATTATTTAGTTACTATATATTGTTAATAACGATTAGATTATTAAAATAACAATAGTTAATTAATTATTATTAAATCATTATTATTAAATTAAATAATTATTTATAGTTAATATTAATTACTAAAAAGATTAATTAAATAATATTATTTACTATTTAAAAACATCAATTTCTAATAAACATTAATTACTTATAAATATGTAAAATTATTCAATAATCGCTAATTAATAATAATAATTGTGATATATTATATATTTATTACTAATCATTTAGTTATTATTAAAATTATTTGTTATTAATTATACATTATTTAATTTCTAATTAATTAAAACCTATTAATTTTTATTAACTATTTAGAAATTAATTAGTTGTTTATTAATACTATTAAATAATAATTAAAAGTATTAATTGATATCGTTTACAATAATATTAATATAAATTATTTAATTATTAATATTTAGTAGTAAACATTAATATTTAATTATGATATTGAAATTAAAGGAGTGGTGATATGTGGTCTGGGGCTCATGAGCTTCCTTGTTATGATTTAGGCATCTTCTAGGTTTACTTAACAACCATGGTTCTTCCACACTATTTGGGCTTTGATCTCATTTCAGGAGGGTCTTCAGCTTAGGATACTTCAGCTCCAATTCTCAAACCCTTTTCTGATTCCTTTAATTAGGGTGGCATAACAACAGATTCTAGAAAAATTTAGAAGAAGGGAAATGATCTCGTTTTCATAAGGTCTTCCACTTGGGCTGATTTGGCCGTTATTCTAAAACCCTTTCCGGATTCCATTGATCAGGGTGGCATAGTGTTTGATTCTAGTGGGACTCAGAAGAAGGGCTACAATCTTGTTTTTTGAGGGTCTTTAGCTCGGGCTGCATCGATTGTGATTCTCAAACCCTTGTCAGACTCCTTTGATCAGGGTGACATATTGATATGCAAGGATACTTTGACTATGATCCTTGTCCCCTCTATTGATTTCCATGGTGGCCTTGCTATGAGAAAGGATGTTACGATCCCCATCCCCTTATTTGATTTACAAGGTGGACTTTCTACGAGCAAGGGATATGATGTTTCTGGTTTCCTATTCTTTCAAATTAAGGACACTGATTCCATCCAAATTTGGAAGAAGGAAAATGTTTTTTGCTTCTTTGTGGATGACGATGCCATCACAGAGTAGATGAAATTAGGTAAATTTTTTATTAATGGCTGATTTATTCTTTCGCCATGTTCTAAGCCATACAGGATGAATGACATTGTTCGTTGTTTATCCTCTATTAGGGGTTTTATGTCCTGGAGATATATCTCAATGGGGCATGGTTAAATTCATATTCTCTTAACTTAAAATGAGTTTAAGGCACAAGATTGGGGGTTTTGATCCATTTATTTCAAGCTAGGTTATCTACACATTCATTAATAGGATTACAATTTCAATCCTTTTGATCCCAAGAAATATTTTTTTCACGTATGGGTAAGAATATATGGTCTTAATTAGATCTTTTGGCACCCAATAATCCATTATGATATTATAATTTTTATTACTGTCCCGATTAAAATTGATAACGAAACTAATAACATCATATCAGGTCATCATACATGTGTGTTATTAGAATTTGAACTCTCCTTAACTCTTGGTTACATTGTCTAACTCTCATCTCTTAAGGTTGAACTCTCTTTGAGAATTGTGTACGAAATGGTGCCATATTGTTTTTTGTCTGTAAGGTGATTGGTTATAAGAGGACCAACTACAGGAGGAATATTTATTGTAACCCATTTCATTTGAGTGTACATTTGGAAAGGGATTTCATCAATAATGGAAAGGGGTATATACCAATGATTCATAGAGAGAGGGTAAGGGTCAAGCTTTAGGAAAGGCTCCACATGCCTCTAAACTAGATGACACCAATGTAGTAGGTTCTTTCATAGGACAAGCTCTGGGTCATGGTCACCCTTATGGATATTCTTTAGGTCTTTTCTATCTTTCTAGATAGCCTAGGGTATTCATCATCCTAGTATTAATGGTCATCAACATGTAAAGAAGATTCATATTGATACCCATGAATATTTAATACAACCTCAAGATGCACAGGTGCATGGTTCTATGGATGTTTCACATGTACTTCTGTGTGCCTCTGAATCTGATGTTACAAATATGGCTAGACTTCAAGTTGTTCGTAATGTGTTGTGTTGATGGTTTCTCATTACAAGCATATTGAGAAAGGTTTTATTTTCTAGCCTCTCATCTATGAATTCTCAGGACATCTTCAATTATAATATGGTGTTTATTCAAGCCTGAATTATTATCAAGTGATTTTGAATGTTTTTAGGTCTTTAGAACTGCATGAAAAATTAAGTAATGTCTCGAATGATGGGAGTGAAAAAGAGAATATGATGTTTTTATTGGACACCACTCATATGATCTTTATGCAATGATAAACGTATTTTTTTAAGGATGATGTTTTAAATGGAAAGGTGAAAATGGTTAGCAATGAAGAGTTGACTCCGAATCCTCCAAAAATAAGGTCGCAGAAGGATTATTCTAATCTTCTAAGGAATTTTTCCACCATATCAACCAATACATCAATGATCAAGCTCACTCCAGAGAAATAAATGTCCAAGGAAATGATTTTTTTTGAATTCTTAATCTATTTAAATCATAGTTAGAGTGGGAAAGTTCTGATTATGATGATGAGTCTGACTGTGATTGTGAAAATGATCCTACTTTTTTGATCAATAATAAGATTTTCTGGATGAGGGCATGTCTCTTTGTGTGACCTCATCCACTCTATTTCTTGCATGCTTTCTTTTTTTCTTTCACTTTTAATATAAGGTTAGGGGATTTTACTTCCCAGATGACCTTTTTCATAATTATTATGTATTATTTATATATTATTATTATTTTTTAGTAATTAATATTTATTATTAATTTATTAAAAATGATTAATAATAATATATTATCAATTATGTGCATGAAAGGGGGAACTTAAATCCCACATTGAAAATCTAGAAATATTTCTATGGAAATACCTATTATAAAATGGATCCCTAGGTGATAATTTCTTTCATAATTCCAAACTACTTTAATGGAATTAATGGTATATATTAAATAATAATTAAATTTTTCTAAATTATATATATATATATATAAAATAATAAAAAAAATAAAAAATTTAAATATACAAACATGTATATTTAAAATATTTTTTTTACCGAAAGGCGGCATCTCTAATGCCCCCTTTCCACATTAGTTTTAAAAATATTTTAAACCTAACCTTATTTAAATAAATATTTTTTTGAAAAAAAAATAAACACTTGTAATTCATAATGTCCACATTAATTATGTTTCATTTGAGGATGCAACTGTTGAGCTGTGATGGAAAAATCAGAGGTAGGTATGTGGAAATAGTGCATTGTGTCGCTTGTCCTATAAATGGGTGGTATGGGAGAATACACCCATTTTTTATTAATAAATCAAAAAAAGTTTCTAGGGTATGAGAAACAAGGAAATTTTAATAAAAATATTACATCCATGTCGACCTGGGGCCTTTTGGTAAGAATTTTGAGGTTTCAGGTGGGAATGAGAACATGGATAGACCAGTTATGATGAAATGGCAAATACAAGGTTGAACCTCTACATAACTAATGTGGAATCATGGCTTATGAGGATATTCAAGCTTGTAGATTAGAGGAGACCCATTTGGATTAATGATTTAGGAGTAGTAAAGTATGAAGTGAATGGTGTGGGATATAGAATAACTCATTTAAGGTGTGTTCATAATTGTCATTAGACCTTTCAATGATTCCTTGAGAAATTTTACTCGAATCTTGGGATGGGTGATGAGTTACCTTTCAAATTGATGCTCAGGGGTGAGCAGTTTCAGCCACGTCTAGCCATCATTTTAGGTGATTTGTGGAACACATGTAATTGAGTTCAAAAAGGAATCGGGGACATGATGAAAAGTATAATGCTAAGGTGGGAGTAGGATTTCAGTCATAGTGAATGTCTGTTAAGGTGTTTGATATAGTTTTTAATGGGGGTATGATCCTTGACTTAGCCTCTAGTTGGTCTTGGGGTAGTTATAAGTGCTTTGACATGGTGGTTCATTGGTGCTCATTGTATGGAAGAACGATGTACATGGAAAATTAAGTATTTATCCACAAGAGTTTCATCAAAGGTCTAGTTGTGAATTTAGTGGGTGTACCAAGATGATCACAGGGTGCCTTTGATATTTAAGGCACTAAGGTCAGTAATATTCATAATGTGTCGGCAATGGCAGAAGTGTGTTTTGAGATAGATCGGCCTATGGAGGTTTGACTTGTGTTCTTGGGTGAAGTTGGATGTGGTGAGTTGACAATCATAGTGGGCATTTCATACTATATAATTTTGTTAGATTAATAATTTTGGATTAGGGTGTTGTATGATGATGTGAATGTTAAGGTAGGGCCTCATGTCACAAAGGATCATCGGAGTGAGACAGTGGGTTCTAGTGAAGCGACAAGATGAAAGTGGACTGGTATAAACTTGTGGCATCCTCCAAAAAGGTATGGTGTTGTTAATTTTGGGAGAAAGTTAATGAAACCATATGTTTGATGTTAGGATATAGCGTTTAAAGAGATTTGTGTAGTGATGTACATACAGATGAGGTTTTTGGTTGTGGAGTTGGTTTTGGGTGTCTTGGTCTAGAAATAACAAGTATAAGGTTAGTAAATCAGTGTTGTTTGGAATGATCCTCCTGATGGAAAAATAAAAGTGTGATCCATTGGTCTTTTAAGTGATTATGGGTACATATTAGGGATTATTTTTTATAAGGTGGGGAGATTGTAAGGCCCCATGTTTTTGTATAGGTGCTTAAATTTTCATAGTTTTGTGTTTTCGTTTAGTGGACATGCTTAATTTTGAATCGAGGTCAAAAATAGAATTTTGGAGGTATGTACATAGAAAATGGTTTTTTAGAAATTGTTTGAGACCCAAGGGGAGAATTATGTGCTAGGATAAGTCTTCATATCATTGGGGTTTCAAATTTTAGTTTTCATGAAAACAATACAGGGTGCACAGTAAATTCTAACCTTTCACCCCAAAATAGAAATATGATTCTTACTAGAATTTAGTTTTTTTAAACTATGTTGGAATTAGGGGAAATCATGAACCTAGTTATATATGGTTCCAGAGATAAACATCACAATTGGTGCCTGATTTTCAAGCTATGTAGTAAAACCGTGAGGGGTGGATGTTTTGGGATAATATTGAGAACACGATTAGCACATGGTTTGGAAAACCATGTAGCCAAACAATATTCCCCTTAGAATGTGTTTTTTATAAATTCTACCTTATGGGGTTTTAAGTCAAACCCTCTCCTTTATCCTCCTTTATTATCTTAGTATCCGCTTATGCACCCTCCGTATCCTCCCATTACTCCATGGAAAATATCTCACTTTCTCTCTATCTTCTTATCTGATTTCACTTCCGTCTATGAATTTGGCAAGCTATAGGTTAGGATATTAGTTGTTTTCTTCTACTCCACCATTACCCATAAATTATTAGTTGTTCTAATTATGTTTATTATAAAATATTCCATATAAGAATGGTGGAATTATCTTGAGACAATGGTGATTATGTGTTTCATAGCAAGAGGGTGTCCTGGGACAATATTTTCACATCATCCACCATAATTTCAATAAATTTATGTGTTTGGGTATTTTTTACCTAGGTTTTTGGGGTTTTTTTATCTTAGCATACAATTTTTGTTTGAGTTTATTATTATTTATCCTGAGTAGTTTCCTGAAGGTTGGCACAGACCTCTAGAACGTCACTTGTATGGGATTAGGTAAGGGGGGAGTATATAATGAGTGGTTTTTTGTTTTTGACTATGTTTTTCAAGTTTATTATTTTGTTTTAAGTTGTTAATTAATTACCATGATATTAAAATTAATTAATATTGTTTTTTAGGTTTGATCTAATGTTGTGGATTGTTTGGGTGCTATCCAATGGCATTGGATGAGCTTGGGTGGTGGGTTGTCGAGCTAAGAGTTTAAGTGGGAGTGCTTATTTTTGGTAAGTGGTCCCTATTTTATCCTATAGTCATATTTTATATTAATATTTCATGGTTTTGTATTTGTGTTTAAATATTGAATGTTGAACATAGAATTAAGCTTAGAACATTAAATATGAATTGCCTTTTTATGCCCTTAAGCATAAGGCCAAATGGTTTCTTTAATAGTGAAATGCTTTGGATGCCTTATTGAAACTTATAACTGATGAAATAGTTATGTTAAAGTGGAAAATATAATGTTTATAATTAAAGTATAGATTACATAAGTGGTATGATAGATTATAGACTTAGACCTTGTTTATAAAAAAAATTCCTTTATAATTAAAATAGATTTTACCTTATTTCAGAATTCTGTAACTTCATTTTTGTTTAAAAAATGAGACTTGTATTCCTTGAAAAGTTTTCATCCATCCTTCCAAAAGTTATTTGAAATTACTATGCCATAGGTGTTAATGAACCTATTTAAAGGGAAATTCTAATAGAATTTCCTAGATTAGAGGTGAAACCTCAATGTGAATAATAAGTAGGGAAAATTGGGATAACCTTTCATGAAATGAAAGGTTAGATCACTAGATGTCCCGAACTTGTTAATCGGGAAAACCTTGATTTATAATAATGGAATTAAATCTTATATTTTGAATTGATGGTTTTTTTAAATAAAGTGGAACTATGAAATAAATTGGGTAATGTTAAAGTGTGAGATGGGGTGAGCATAGTGAATTATAAATAGAATAGTGGTAAATAACTTTTGGAATGGAAAAATTATATGGACCTATAAAGATTAATTATGTGAAATGTAAATTTCTTTATGTTTTTATGGAACTTGATGTAGTGAATGATGGTATGAGCACCCAGATTCCATTCTATACATGAGTTTCTAATTCTATGATGTGATCTGTGGATTCCACATGATACCTAATATTTGGGACTACTGGGATGAATATAATGATTTTGTAGAACACATTATTATAGGGAATTCTGACATGGGTGTGATATTCTATGGGAATTCCGATATGAGTGATCGAATTCCATGTGATACTTTGATGATAATGGGGAATGCCAGGATGAGTGTTTGGATTAAATATGGTTACTTCTGGAGGTATAGTCTTCACAACATGAACAAAGACACCTTATCAATGTTTCAAGTTAGTAGGACCAAAACCTAGGCATCACCATAGAGCTTGGGACATCAAGAGTTTTGTTATTTATTTATTTATTTTTTATATCACCCACTTCATTCTGGTGTACCTCACATGTACTTGATTATCAAACTGGATATTTAGGGACACAATTGGTGGTATCCTACTCCTTCATGGGCCACCATGGGACTTGGGTGCCTAAGCATATGTAACATGTTTGCAGGAATAGTCCAAGGTAAAGGCCCAATGGTTTGGTATTCTAGTTATTCTTCTAGGATAGAGCTTGGGATCGTAGGACTAGGATAGGACCCATGACTGTTTTTTCATGTCTCTTACAATTTTCTCTTTTGGATTTATTTTGGGTTGATGTATGCATGAACCATCATGAATATATGACTGCTTGATGTATTGTATTCAATTTATGTTGGAATATTATGTTTTTATCTTATTACCGTTGCTGCTTTCCTTTATGACATTCTTTTGGAATATTTATCTAGATATTTATGTTTTTATTTTCTATTTTCACTATCATTTTATTCTAATTAGCGGTTATATTCTCCACTTTAACCCACATTAGACCCACACTGCTAGTTGGTAGCCTCTAGCATACGGGGAGGCGTACCTAAGTTCTTATAGTGCATCCGGGTTGGGGCGTTATAATACATGTATACACATACCTAGACATACAATTACATACATGTGCATACACTTAAATACTCATACATATGCATATATACACATACTACATAAACATACACATGCCACATAAACATAAACCTATGTACATGTATACACATTTCATACACATACACACACACACACACACACACACACACACACACACAAACACATATATACACATACATGCACGTACATACACATGCATACACATACACATATGAATACACATACATACATATATGTACACATACATACATATTTGTACACATCCATACATGTACATATGCACACACACACACAAACTTACATACACGTACACATAAACACACACACAACACATATATAATGATACAAAAAATACATACATGTAGATACCGACATAAATGTGCATCCACAAACATACACATGCATACACATACATACAAATATATGTACATATATTTTATATTATTTAATATCAATATAAATATATAAATTCAAATATAATCTATTTAGTTTAATATATTCATTTATATATTTATATAATTTATTAAATAAAATATTAATATATTATATTTATATTCATATAAATACTGTGTAATTAATGTATATAAATATAGTACTAAAATAAATTATTTCTTAATATAAAATTGATAATTTTTTGTATATGAAATTATGAAAATAAGACTGATAAAAATTTTGTATTAAAATATGGTTATATATATTTTATTTATATATTATATTTACATATATACACTAATTTTTATATAAATATATTTAAAATATATATATATATATATATGTATATATAAATTAAATTTATCATTGTACCCTTTATCAACACTTTATTCTCACTTTTAAAGGTGGAGATTTTATCACTTCTAATAAAAGCATTCATAAAGGGTGCCTTTATCAGTGCTAAAAAATTCTGATAAAATTCACACTTTTATCAGAACTTTTAGTTAGTGCAAATAGAAATCTCCCTCTACCAATGATTATTATTTAGCATTGATAAATTTTAGTGCTGAATATCACATGATCTATAGTTAGAACTAAAAAACATCCCCCCTTTTGTCAGTTATCTATTGATATTTGTTGGTGCATATATTTTCTATTCATATATAACTTAATAATAATAAATATGTTTGGAATAAAACCTAATTTTGGACTGATTTATAAATTAATTAAATTAAAAAAAGGCTCAGTGGGATTATTGAGTAATATGCATGGATTGAGAATGATGATAGAAATTGAATATCTGTTTTTATTATGTGGATTTTTTTTGTTTTTGTTGGTGTGAGATTATTCTAGATCTATCCATGATTTAGCCTATTCACACCATTTTTGGGTTATTCTTGACCCCAAGGCTGACAACCCTTATCACACACCAATCTTGGGTGATTTCAGTGCCTGTGGAGATTGATATATTTCGTTCGGATCAAGATATATTCAAATCTAGATCTAGTCCCATTTGTGTGAGATTTATAGATCAAAGAAGTAAGGATGATCACTTGTTTTCATGCAAGAGATCCATCAGACTGTTCCTGATCCATTATTGGGGGTTTTTCAATCCAGATATAGCGATGCTAGTGCACAATCTGAAGGGGGCATCTTTGTTCTTCTGTGTTTCAAGATCTATGGACATTGTAGTCCAATCATAGATTCAAATTCCATGTATGTCTCTTGTACATGATTCTAAAACTAGGATAAATCGCATCTCATAAGAATGCGTGTGGAGGAGCACCACCAGATAGTTGTAATCTATCCAGTTTTATAAGTCTTTCCCTTCTTCTTTTCTTACTATCTAATTTAGCTCGTGCATTTATTATTTATCTATGTTTATTATTGGATTAAATCTTGTGATTTTTTCTTTTTTAGCTTGATAAAACAAGTGGGTCTAGTAGTGTTCTTACATATAGGACCAAAAGAAGTATGAAACACACTAAATCCATGTGTTATTTCCTGCTTTCCATTTATGTTTTTTTAACATGTAAATTATTGAATGTCTCTTTGTTTCTTCAATTAATTCAAAATATGTTATTAAATTTTTTATTTTATATTCAAGTTATTGATTATTCTATTTATACATGATTTATAATTATGTTTTATACTTTCATTCTAGATCGTAGTTTGGGATTATTTATGTGTAGTAATTTGTTTGACAATTTTGGAACTGCGTTTATGAATCTTTAATTTTAATTCTTATTTGATGTTTGATTCTGGTTTTTTGAATATTCAAGAAAAAATCATTATATTTTTTTATGATAATTTTTCCAAGATTTTGAATTGATGTAATTTCCACGTATGCAATTTTTAACTACCACTATGTTTTGGTGTAATGGACACTTTTGGTGTCGGTATGTGTTTTATTTGTTGCCGTACAATTATTTGAATTTGTTCCTTATTGTTGTAATGAGATGAAGACTTCAATTTTCAATTTATAATTTTTATTTAATAAACTATAAATAGATATCATTTTCATATTTTGAAATTTCAAAAAACCAAAATACCCAATAGATCTTGGGCTATTTCAAGGGGACCACGTATAATATAGGGTCATCCCCACAACTGATGACCTGCTTTAGAATATACAATATCAAATATCATTTATGAATTATACCACATTGGATGGTTTTTCTAAAGATATCATTATATGATATTCGAACTAAAAAAACATGAATATCATTAACATAAAAAGATAAAATTTTAGTACAAGTATTCTGGTGAGTTTCAATTATTTTATTAGAATGTATATCTATAATTTAATTGATATTAATGATTTATTTTATCCTTAAAAGGTAATATTTCAGTTTATGATGTTAAAAGATTACTTTTAACAAGTAAACCATATATAGAAATATGTAATGTAAAATTTTCAAGATAGTAATATGATGTATGGTTCATAGGAAAAACTATTTTGGCCCGTGTTGTCAACTTGAAGAATAATAAAATTTTGAGGAAATATCAAAGTATATTATTTTATTTAATATTTTAATAATAAAAATTTAATATAAAAACAACAAAAATAAATATGTTCAAAAACATTACACGGTAACATTAAATACAAACTTGATATCTTGAAAAAATTGCTTTAAAGAACATTACCCACAATTGCTTTTTATCCATAGAAATAATTTTTTTTCTTTATACTTTCATTATTTTTATTAGAATCTACCATTAAAATTTACCAATAAATAATGGTTTCAACAATAATAGCCCTTGATTCCTGATTCTCAAGACATGTGGCATTACAAAATACAAATACAACTTCCCATAATTAAAAGGATTTTAATCTGTAAAATGGTATTATAAAAACATGGGAATACTATAAAAAAAAATTTACCAATGATATTAATTTCTTGATTACATAAAATATTGATATAATCCATGTATATAATTTATTTTAAGTCATTTTATCCATAATTTTTTTAAATTTAGAAAATAAAAATGGAAGGGGGTAAAATATGTGTAAATTATACAAATAAAGAATATTTAAGGGACACTAAAATTGGATGTTAAATAATTAAATATTTAAAAAACAATGAAAAGGGATTAAACAATTGATTCTTTTATAAATTACATGAATGTTATTTAATTTGGTGTGAGTTTGTTTCACAAAGGAGATTTTCACAACCGCAGCTCCATCTATCAAATATATTGAAAGACACATTCATGACATTCCCTTCCAATTATTTTTGAGAGATGAGTTTTTCTTGTAATCAATGGGACATCTTTAATCGACATGCTCTGATTAGAAACTGTATCATATTTTACTCAATGATTATAAGGCCATGTTTTGTTAATTGCACCATTTTTTATTTTAAATTTATGTGTTCAACTTTTTATTTTAATATATATTTCTTTATTACTCAATTATTGTTTGTACTTGTAATTGTTTTGAATTCTATTTTTCTTAATTTTTCGGTATTTTTAGATTCAGTGCATGCGTGTGCATAATGAAGGGGAATGTTGTTTGTTAGTAATATGTACAAGATCATAAAAATAGGGATAAGATTTTTGTTATACAGAATTGATAGATGTGTAAATATAAAAACATTTATACTACTAAAAAATCAAGATTCAATCTACTAGTGTAAGTTTTCAATGGAATTCACAAATCAATACATTCTAAGAATATTTGGAAATGTTAATGATAAAAATATCACCAAATTACATCTTTTCTCAAAATATTTTGATTTCACTCTTATAGAGTGATTTCAAAATAATAAAATATTATATGATGAAAATTATTCAAGTGGTCTTATAAGTGAATAATTAGTAATGATTTTTTAGTGATTTTTTTACTAATTCTTCACATAGAAGGCCACTTAATTATCATCTTATAATATTTTATTCTTTTTAAAACACTCGGTAAGAATGAAATAAAAAGTTTCAAAAACAAGATGAAATTTAGAGTTATTAGGATCATCAATATTTCCAAAAATTATTTGAATTTATTGATTTGGTACTTCCATAGAGAAAGTATACGAGTATATTGAATATTGATTTTTTGGTAGTGTAAAAGTTTTTATATTTACACATCCATCAATTATATTTGAAAAAAATACCATCCCCCATTTTGAAGGTCTTATACATATATAATTAGAATAATATTCCCCTAAATTACATACACATGAAATCAAACTAAAAATACCAAAAAATTTATAAAATTAGAATTCTAAACAGCTATAAATAGAAATAATTATCGATTAATATAGAAATATATAGTAAAATTGTAATGACAAAAAAATTTCAATGGAAATATCCTTCTTATAATTATGTCATATAATCACATGAAATCATAAAATAATGAACTAGTAAGTGCTATGTGACCCTTGAACATAATTTTTTCACTTCTGTGACTTGAATTTTGAAAATCTGACATATAGGGTTGTGATCAGTAAGTTATTTGGAGTCTAATAAAACAAAATTAACTTTTAGGGAATAGTAACACACTCTTATGAATAGTAATGTTACCCTTATGAATACTGACACACCCTAATGGATATTAACCTTACCTATGATATTAAATAAATATGATTTAAGAGAAAATATTATGTACCTATATTTTGGATTATGTAAATAATTTTTTTAGAAATGTATTTTTTCATAAATTATAATTTTAATTAAATATTAAATTAATCATATTTAAAAAAATCATTTTTGAAAATTGGATTTCATTTTTAGATTCTACACGTTGAAAAATGGTTAGGGTGATTTTTTTTGATTTTCCTGAAATACTTGAATTTTTGGTGAATAATAAAATACATTAATTTACCGTATAAATACATTATAATTTAAATCAACTATTCCTAAAATCATAAGTGATGTAAGCACAAAAATAAAGAACTCACTTGCAATTATTAATATTCTTAGTCTTGGAATCATCCCTATTTCTTGTCTTATGGGAATATAATAAACTAATGATTATAATATCATGAAAACCCTCCTCTCCTCCACTATAAAAAATTACCCATCCTTACCCCTTCTCTTCACTCCTATCAAGCCTTGTTCCTTTCTTATATTCTTCCCAAATTTCTCCTAAAGCTCCTTCTCCACATCTGACATCCCCTAGTCTCTTAAAAATATGAAATCCTCTTCCCTTAAGAAGGCTCCCAAGGAAGTTTGATTCAAGAGGTAAATTCCTCTTTTCTTTTGTTTCTTTTTCTTTTCAAGTTCATTTTTTTTCTTTTCTATCCTTATCACTCCTCATTCAAATGTTAAAAAAACTCCAGTACCTTAAATTCACAATAATTTTTTTATAATAATGGAATATGTTATCATCATCTCTTCTTTACTCTTCTTTTATTTAAAAAGTTAAGACACCCTTCGAGATGTGTTAGTTTACCACATTCAGGGACGATGGGTATCCAATTTCTGTTACCGTCTTCAATTCTGGTCATGGAACCATTTTCATGGTTGAAACAGACTATAATATATGTATTACGCCTCAACTATGGTTCTGTAATCCTTTTGTACATATGGTTTTGGGTTTATAAATAAAAACATTTTCTTTGTGGTCAAAAATCACCAATTAACCCAAAAGGTTTTTACTAAAGTTTTATAAAATGATGAAATTAACTCCAAGTAACTAAATTAAATTTTTAAACATTAAATATTATTTATTTTCAACAATAAAATGTATCCTCAATTTTGTACGAACACCTTCATCATACAAGTTTATCCGAACATGAACCGATCATTAAAACCAAGCAAGCAAAAGGACACGAATGATGAAATTAAACCTTATAACCAATCAAAAAGGTCCTGAATGAACATAAAATGCTTATAATATATCTTTTAAATATATAATAGGTTCTATAATTATTATTTAATGAAACTAATTTGATTATTTATGTCATTATATCAATTGGAGATCACTATCAGCCTTAAGGAAAGGGATCCTCTCTATTTCACATTTATTCAAGATTGTCCTCTATGTTATTCCATTTTATGTGTAATTCCTTGTAGTGGGGATTGATTTAACACCTCCCCATACTATCCTAGTGATGTATAAATAATTAGAAACCTATTTATACCAAAAAATCCCCTCTTATGTACACCTGATACCATGTCAATAATCCGTAAGGAATTCTACCAGATCCGCCCTTATTCCTTCGGGTTTCTCTATCTTTTTTACCCAAATTAATTTGTCATTTATTTTTATGTAAAAATTATTCATATTGTTTATATGATCCAAAATCATATCTCATGATCTACCCCTCACTCTATTTTGGGGATATACAAGCTTTTCAGTGAATCCCTCCTCGATACTTCCCAATAAGCAAACTCATTTTAAGGGAACTTCTCAAATTATTACCCAATTTCATGTGAACTATATCCTCTATTTTAATCCAAAATTGTCTTTATAATATTTATATTTTATTATGAAAAACTTCTTGGTTAACTTCTGGTTTTATATAAAATATCTTTCCCATTTCTATTTTGAAATCTCTAGAGTATTTTCCTTAAAACCACACCAAAATGTTTTAGATGCTAAAATTTCTCAAATACATTATTTACATGTTGTTACCAATATTTTAAATAAATTACAATTATATATGCCTATTTTACCTTATTAACTTCCATTTATGTTATAATTCATTTTTTTCAAGGACACTTTCCTCATACGCCCATTGGTTACGCTTTATGTCTGGATTGTGGTACCCAATTCTTTCCATGGGTAACCCTTATGTTAAAGTAAGATTGATTATGTATGATTATTTATGTGGAAATAATATTCATGAAATTTAATATGGATTTGCCTAGATAGTACTCTATTTAATTGGGTAAATTTGAGTCTCATGAGACGTTATGTGTGAAGGGTGATTAGCCTTGGCTTGTGCTACTATGTGCAACAATCTTGGTGGTTAGTCTTGGCCTGTGATACTATGGGAAATGATCTTGAAGGTTAGCCTTTACACGTAATAAATTCATGTTTTATGTTTTTTTCCACATTTCTATGATTACATGTATAAATCATCCCATGTTTACCTATTATGATTTCTTATTTTACATGCCTTTTTATATAATCATGTCATTCCTTCTAACCCATGTACTAAATCTTTATTCTTATGGTTATTCCCTTACTGTACTTTTATCCCATCCCTTTGTTCATGTTATCCCTAGGTTACCCTATGCATATTTTGTTAGGTAGGATAGGGTAAGGGAATATGGTCTAGAGGGGTGGGGGTGAATAGACCAGATTAAAAAATTTAATCAAATTAATTGATAATTAAATTAATTATCAATGTAAATTATTATGGTTAATTAGCAGCATAAAATGTAAATAATGCGAGGATGTTTTTTATTGTAGTTTAATCCAAAGTTAGCCTACTCTACTCTTATACCTCTCTACAATGTGAGAGATACGTGTGGCCCTAAAAATTATTTTTAAAAGGGAATCATAACACCATTACAAACTACTTTTCTAGTGGAGGGATAACCATGACACTGACTTTTGTGTGGGGTGTCACAACCCTTAAAACCTGGCCTTAGACACTGCAAGTCACAACCCAAACAGTCCTGATATTAGGTATGAGGATCCAAAAACCTAATATCATGACTTTAGAATACATGATACACAAACCAATGAAAAATAATAACAAATAATGCTTTTGTGTGAAAAAGTGTACATATAAAAATAGAGTGCATGTGAGAGATGAGAAGTAGTGTTACATAATCAGAACCAGATGAATGAGAAGATAAAAATTAAATAATAGGTACTGGTTCTTGAGAGTTTAGATCCTAATGTCTCATCAATGCAATTGTAGTCGAAGAATAATTAATCTGTCACTTAAGATAATGATCATATGGTGAAGCAGAGTGTCGCAGGATGTTGCAAATTCACAACTAGTTCAAAGTTCACAACACTTTCTATTTTTATTTCAATTGTATTCATTTACCTGTAAGGGATAATGATATATATAAATAATAAAATATATATATATTGTAACATCTCCAGTTCCTTTGGATATTCAAAATAAATGGAGTCAAGAGATCCCATAAATATCTCAATGAAAATAACAGCACTCTGGATTCTTTATTCATGTAGAACAAATAACTAATAAAATAATTCAAAATAATTTGAATAAGTCTTCCAATAAAATCTCGATGACAAAAAAATAATTGAATTATTTAAGAAAACATTTTAAATCTTATTAATTTTTTTTAAATGTGGTAAAAAAAAGTTCCTAAAAACAAGCAGCAGATTCTGAAATTAAATTCAAACATTTGAATTTAAATTATTTTGAAACATACAAATTTATTTGTAAAAAGACGTTGAAAAAATATATTAATTTTTCTCTCTAAATATAGCACCAAAACCATAAAAACTCTTCAATTATGATCCATATATTTAATGATGTTTTTCTCAAAAAATCATTAAAAAATAATACAAATATATGCAGAAAGTCAATTTTTAAAAAATTGTACATAATGAACAGTAACTTCAGAATGAACAGTAAAGTAATGTAAGGATAATAAACAGTAACATAGCGTAGGGATGATGAACAGTAATGCATGGTTTCCAAACCATAATTTGTGGAATGAACAGTAATGTAATATAGGGATGATAAACCATACTTTCCACTATTCATGAACAGTAAATGTAGGGATGATGAACCATACTTTGCATTATTCATGAATAGTAATGTAGTGTAAGGTATGAACAGTAAATATACAGATGATGAACCATACATTTCATTAATCATGAATAGTAAACAATACTTTCATGAATAATCCGGAAAGAATATTTTGAATAACTTCAAAGAACTTTTATGCGCTATTAACAGCAGATTCAAAATTTGGTCAAAAATAATGATTTGTAGAAAAAAATATTATCTTTCCAACAAAAAGAAATCAATTAAAACCGACAAATACAGATCCCAAAATCATTAAAAATCATAAGAAAAACTATTCTGGAAAAACTGCTACTACAAAACAGCATAACATAACTTCAAGTAATTAAAATTCCATTCAAATGATGTTTTTAGACATTGATGTACACTAATGAAATAAAGATAAACATGTTATATTTACATAAAATCATGTTTCATGTGAATCCAAAAAATTTATAATTTTTAGTAAAAAAATACATAATTTTTTTTGAAATAGTGAAATGTAGAGTTTTTAAAACCATAGTAGCAACTTCATTGAATTTTTAGAGAAATAGATAAGCATTTTCAAACTTTCTCATTAGCTAATAAAGTATAGATAAATCTATTATCTTTCCAATGTGATAATAATCACAAAAATCCAAATAACATAAATCAAGATATCATCAAAATATAGAGGGAAATTAATCAAAAAAATCATATTAAATCAAATTAAAGGAAATATGGATATGCACAAACAATCTCCCCCTTTTTGTTTTATTACAAAACCAAAACAATTAAACCATAAATGAATTTTTTTTAAATGGTTAAAACCAAAATTTTTCTCCCCAAAACCAACTTATTTCTTGTAACGTCCCGGGCCCAGGTGCCAATCAACGGGTTCCCCGAACCCGATTCTCCATGTGACCTCAAGCGCATTTCCCCAAATGTCAGAGGCTGCCAACTAGCAGTGAGGGAACAAGTATGATAGTGGGGAAACTATTCCCTCATTTGTTAAAGTGTAACGTAGTAGAAAAAAATAAAAATCATACAACAATATCAGAAGCAATAAACCATACACATTTAAAATAGGAAATTGCAGTAAAATATATTTAACAGTTATATAGATAATGATGCAACATGTCTCAAGTTCTAAGAAAAAATCCAGAACACGTTACACAACAATATAGTACAATACAATACAGAGTACAAAAAAAACAGCTGATAACATCTTGAGCCTAAGCCTGGTCCCATGCTCCCCTACTCCTCAGCAGCAATCAAGTACCTGTATAGGGACTCTTGCCCCTATCCACACCTATAGAAATAAAATCTGTTTGGAGCCGAAGACATAACCCCAAACAGGGTGTGAGAAATGAATTGCAGTAGGCACACACCAAAGGCCCATGTCCAACTGTGTGAAAATATGTAACTACAATGTGAAAAAGGAAATGCAGTAAACTAGTAAGTACTCAAAAGTAACTATCACTACCAGTTTCTTTTCCATTTTTATTTTAACCATTTAATTTAATAATATTCTTTGCTCATAAGAACCAAGCCCTCAGACCAATCAGAATCTTTCCCTCAGGCTAATATAGTAAAACCACTCCCTCAATCTTTCCCTCAGGCTATCGAGTATTACCCTCAGGAGTATGAAGTGTCGGCCTCAGGCATAGAATCTACTGCCCTCAGGCACGGAAGAAGTTTCCCTCAGGTGAAATATAACACTGCCCTCAGGCTAATATATCACTACCCTCATGCTAAAAAAAGTAACCATGCCCTCATGCTATAAAGTAACTAGGCCATTCCCAACATTTAAACATGCAATTATTTACAATTCCTCTCAAGGAAAAAGTAATGCATAAAGTAAACATGGAATACCCTCGGGTATCCTGGCCAAATGGCTAAACAGAGGAACGCACCCCTGGGGTGGTCTTGGATCCAAGAAGAGATCCCAAACAATAGTTTAATATCACAATTAATTACCTATACAATTATAGGTATTTAATTCAACAAGGCCTCATCTATACGTCACCCCATTCATGGTCTCGTATCACAAAAGTACACAAAAACGCACAACAGTTGGAATTTGAACACCAAGCTACCTACCTTAAATGCCCCTAAACGGTATATGCGAATGATGATCCTCGAATCGTCCAATAATGTCATAGATCTGAGGTAAAGAAATCTCCATTCAACTTCAAATAACTTTCCTTAGATGAAGAATTGGCAAGAACAGCTTAAGGAGAGTGGAGGGCTTACCCGTGCGGTTCCAACGAGATTGTCAGAGGTGAAAACAGATTCCCGACGCTCGATCTGGAGATCCTAGAAGGTCCTGCCTGCTCTCCCAACTCCTTCCTCCGGTTCTAAGCCAATCCTGTGAACAAGGTTGTCTACTTCCCATTTTTAGCGAAAAATAAAATACATGGCGTGTACCATTGACTACACGGCATGTACTTTTCTCATTTAACTGTTCCTATGGTGGCACCACCACACTGTTCATCCATTGACATGAGTACATGATGTGTATTTCTGATTACACGGTGTGTACTACAACTCCATTGGTGGCTACTTCCACCACCTTACTATTTGCATGCCGACTAACTACACGGTGTGTAAATATCCACTACACGGTGTGTAGTTGGTTTTTACACTCTTCGTCGCGGACATGGCTACACACCCTGTGTACTCATCCCACACAGCCAAAGTACACGGCATGTGGAATAGTACACGGCGTGTAGTCCCGAAATTTAGCATTTTCCCCATTTTCCTTATTTTCTCAAAAACACTTAAAAAAGGGAAAAGAAGAAACCCATACCTCAAAAATAAGAATCGGGTTCTTACAAACTTCCCCCCCTTAAAGGAATTCGTCCCTGAATTTCCCTTCTAAGGGTGGTGAAGATAAAGCTTAGAAAAACTCTGGCCACTAAGCATGTACGTCGGTCTCCCGCTCCGAGGTTTCATCCTACACTCGGCCATGCTGCCGTAGCACCCGTACGAGAGGAAATGACTGGCCTTAGAGAACCTTCGTGCTCCTATCCATGATACGAATCGGATGCTCCTCAAAGGATTCATATTTGTGAAGCTCAACCACCTCAGGATAAAAGACGTGAGACATGTCTGAATGATAGAGACACAACTGAGATACATGGAAGATGTCGTGCATGGCTCGGTACCTCTGTGGTAACTACAACTGACAGGAAACCGGCCCAACTCTCTCCAGAATCTCAAATAGCCCCACATACCTCAGTGAAAGTTTACCCTATCTCCTGATCCGCCTGTGTCCCAACCTCAGTGAAACACGCAAGAAAACCTGATCCCGGACCACGAACACCAAGGGTCCTCTGTGGTGATCAACATAAGATTTACGACGAGACTGTACTGTAGACATCCACTTCCGAATCAACTGGACCTGCTCAGAAGTCTCCTATACGAGAGGTGGTCCTAGTAAAGCTGCCTCAGCTGCCTCTATCCAACACCAAGGTGATCGTCATGGCCTACCATATAAATCCTCATAAGGTTCCATCTCAATAGTTTCCTGAAAACTGTTATTATAGGCAAACTCAACTAGGGGTATATGCTTCTCCCAAGAGCCCCCAAAGTCTAGGATGCATGAATGCAGCATGTCCTCAAGCACCTGTATCGTATGATCTGACTGACCATCGGTTTGAGGGTGGTAAGCTGTACTTAAAATCACCCGTGTACCGAGTTCCCAATGAAAACTCTTCCAGAAACGAGATGTAAAATGGGAATCCCTATCAGAAACGATAGAACGAGGAACCCCATGAAGACGTACGACCTCTCAGATATAAAATTTTTTGAGCTCTTCAACACCGAAGGTCTCTTTGATCAGAAAAAAGTGAGCTACTTTTGTGAGTCTGTCCACAACAAACCACAGGGTATCATTGCCTCAAGGTGACCTCGGCAACCCAGTCATGAAGTCCATCACGATATCATCCCATTTCCACTCCAGGATGGGTAACTGCTGTAACAGTCCGGCTGGCCTCTGATGTTCTTCCTTTACCTGCTGATAGGTGGAACATCTCGTAATAAAACCAGATACTTCTCTCTTCATACCCGGCCAACAGTATTGACGTATCCAGTCACAGTACATCTTGGTAACTATGGGATGAACTGCCCAAGCTGAAGCATGAAACTCTCACATCATCACCTTGCGTATATTCCCTAGAACCCACACTCGTCCATGGAAACACAGTACCACATCATCGCATATCGTCTACCCAGGAGGAGGGTACTCACTTTCCACTGACTCCCATAGGACCAGGACTTCTGAATCAGACAACTGTCTCATCATCACTCTATATAGGAGGGTAGAGGTCACAACGAAAGGAGAAAGATAGGTTTTCCCCTGACTGTCGTGCACCTCCAAATGCATTTTAGAGAACAAAGCCAAAAGCTACCACTCACCACTGACCTCATGAACTGCCTGTGTCTGAGTCTTCCTACTCAGTGCATCAGCAACTGCATTACCCATACCAAGTGTATAGGCTAGCTCAAAATCAAAGGACTGAAGGTATTCAACCCACCATCGCTACCTCAGATTCAAGTCACGCTGAGTAAAGATGTACTTGAGACTTTTGTGGATGGTGAAAACCACAAAATTCACTCCCTAAAGATAATGTCTCCAACAGTGCAATACATGTACAACTATAGCCAACTCGAGATCATGCGTTAGGTAATTCCTCTCATGTGGCCTCAACTGTCGAGACCCGTATACAAAAACTCGATCGCCCTACATCAACACAGCTCCCAGCCGAGTTCCTGATGCATCATAGTAAATTGTATAGCTCTTCCCTTTCTCTGGGAGTATCAGAATTGGTGCTGATATCAACTTTCCCTTTAGCTCCTAGAAGGCTATCTCACAAGCTTCTTACCAAAATAACTTCACACCCTTCTTAGTCAAACCCATCAACGACGCTGATAAGCGGGAGAAGTCCTGTATAAAACACTTGTAGTAGCCAGCCCCAAGAAACTCCATATCTCAAAAACATTCTTAGGTTGATCCCAAGAAATGACTACAATCACCTTCAGTGGGTCAACTACAACTCCTGCCTTTGAGATGCTATGACCCAGGAAGTGAATCTGGTCCATCCAAAAGTGGGACTTTGAGAGCTTAGCATACATCCGATGCTCTCTTAGTGTACTCAATATGATCTCAAGATAGGTGGCATGGTGATGTCTAGTGTGAGAGTACACCAAGATATCGTCCATGAATACTACCACAAAAGAATCTATATAAGGATGGAATATACGATTCATCAGAGCCATGAAAAATGCTGGCGCATTCGTGAGTCCGAACGGCATAACCAAGTACTCATATAGACTATATTTGCTTTGAAAAGCTGTAAGCAGTATATCAGATGGTATAACATGGAACTAATAATATCTGGATCTCAGGTAAATCTTTTAGAAAACTCATGCTCCACAAAGTGGTCAAAAAGATCATCAATCCTCGACAAGGGACATCAGTTCTTGACCATCAATTGGTTCAGCTTCCGATAATCCACACAGAGTCTGAGGGTACTGTTTGCCTTCTTCACAAAAAGGACAATCGAACCCCAAGGAGAAGTACTGGGTCAGCTAAAACCCTTTGCCAGTAACTTCTCTAATTGCCTCTTGAGCTCCTTCAACTCAGGTGTAGCCATCCTATAAGGAGGAATGGACACCGGTGCTGCCCCTGGCACAAGCTCAATAGAGAAATCCACATCTTGCTCCGGAGGTAGTCCTGAAAAGTTATCTAGGAAGACATCCCTAAAATGATCAACCACTGGAGGGAAATACTACTGGAAAGTCCCCGGATGATCCCAAAATAAACTCACAATCTGGGCTGTGACTCCATCTTTCCCCTGATGCTCTGGTCCAGCTCGACTCGCCTGAACATCCCATTCACGTTTGTATAGAAACTCTCCGCCCTCTGGTGACGTGAAACTCACCCTGTGATGATAGAAATCTACAAAGGATTGAAGGGGAACCAACCGCTCCATCTCGAGAATGACGTCATAAGTCGTCATCTATAAGACATAGAGGTCCCATAAAAAGTGACACCCACCAACCTCTAGGGGGAACTCCCTGCACTGACGCACACCAGCCATTCTAGTTCCCAACGGAGTGTCTAGCGCCATAACAGCAGTAGAAGAAGAAGAAACATAGATCCCAAGGATCTCCACAATGGGTATAGATATAAATATATGTGTATCACCTATATCAAAAATCACTAAAGATAGAACAGAAGCTACTAGAATAGTTCCTCTGACAGTAGAAGGTCTGTGATCCTGGTCTTGCTGGGTCTGTTTCACTGCATATGTCTGCCCAGTGCCACGACCCTATGACACAACCTGACTACGCAGAGCTATCCCGCCCTGCTACCTCTGAGATCCTGGTGTCTAGCTACCATAGCCATGTCCACCGTCCCTGCCTACACGCCCCGATGTATTCCAGTTTCCCGACTGGTAAGAAGCTGCTGGTCTTTCTCCCGCACGTGGAGTCTTCACAGAACCCCTCTCACTAGTCACTGATACAAACTCCTTGCAAAAGCGCTGCAGATGACCCATCTAGCCCCAAGATCGGCACTCGACTGGGTCTCGTGGACACTAAGGTCTCTTTTTCCCCTCCTTACCACACTGGTAGCACCTGACTAGGCCACCAGAAGAAATCATCGAGCTAGTACTGCCATCATGATAGAAACTCATCTATCGCTTCCTTTTACCAGCCGAAACAGTACTAGGAACTGGTTCCGAACCACCCTAGACCACACCATTAGCTTCCCGCAGGTTTCTCTCTGTAATCAGCGCCTGGTTCACAATAGCATGTACTGACGGAAACTTAAAAACATTCACCAGTGCTCGAATGTCATATCGAATACCATCCTCAAAGTTTCTAGATCTCAACGTATCATCACCCACCAGAACGGGTGAAAAACGCTGATGCTTGGTGAAACGAGCAGAATAATCCATCACCGACATAGCGACCTGCTGCAGATTCATGAACTCTCGAGATCTATCTGCTCTCAGTGTCTCCGGAAAGAAGAAGTCATAGAATAATGCATGAAAATCTTCCCACGCCATGTCTCTGTGATGCTCTGTCTGTGTGGTAACATCCCACCACCTCTTGGTGGAATCACGCAGCATATACGTCGCGATCTTGACCCTCCACCTTGGAGGCATCTCTAGATGCTCGAAAATAGTCTGCATATAATCTAGCTATGACTCCGCAACCTATGGTCCTCTATCCCCTAGTAAAATAGGTGGATGCTGCTGCTGGAAGATACGAGTCAGCTTGGACATAGATGTGGAAGCCGGCAGTGCTCCCTAAAAGGTCCGCATGAATCGCTTGTAGCCTTCATGGAACATCGCCTCTGCGCCTGTGTCTGGTATAATGGCTGGCGCCGCATCTGGATCTGCTGGAGGATCCACTAGTATCCCATGGCCCAGCATCTCGAGAGTATAATCATTTCCTCTCTCTTGGCTAACAACACACGGTCGTCTCGGTGGCATGACGCTACAAGGTGAAATTCTCACATTAGATCATGATTTTCAAAGACTGAAAACGAAGGGACCAAAATGGGAACAGGAGGAAGAAGGAATTCAAGGATGCACAACAAGACTACACGACCTGTATATTGACTACATGGCGTGTAACTAACTTCTCTTCCCCTGCCCGGGTCCTTCTACACGGCTAAGACACATGGCTCCTGTTGAAAAAAACTACACGGTGTGTATATAATCTATACGGCATGTATGGTGTAATTTTCCAACTCCCCATGTTGTTTGTGACCCGACCGACTACTCGGCTTGATACTACATGGCGTGTTACACCCGCACACGGTGTGTACACAACCCCGTCTCCCAACCACATGGATAAAACCACATGGTATGTCCTCAGACAAGACTACACGGTGTGTCCTACGGGAACACGACGTGTACCAGACGAGCTTCGCCGACCCGTGTTGTTAGTTACACGGATGGATACACGGCCCACACTACACGGAGTGTTCGATATACATACGGCGTGTACATGAAAGGATTACACCGACCCGTGTTGTTAGTTACACGGCCGGATCCCAGGTCAAACCACACGACGTGTTCCATAGTGGACACGACGTGTATGTTTTAAGGTCCCCTCCATCCGTGTTTTTTAGTTACACGGGCGGACTCCGGGACAACACTACACGACATGTACATCCGGTACACGGCGTGTTTTCCCCAAACATTTTCCTTCCCTGTGTCCCCGCCCATACAGTCTATGATAGGGAAAGAGACTACACGACGTGTACTGAGGGTACACATCGTGTACCTAATTTTTTTTCTTTTCTTCCCAAACAAAAGATCACACGACATGTGTCCAAGGAACTACACAGCGTGTATCTTGGGTTTTCCAGATAGTATGGCTTAGATACTACTTCGAAACCCAGAAAATACTGAAAAACAACACCTAAGTGATGAATTCCGATCCGTGAGGGCCCATTATCCCCATGAATCAATGTTTGGAATCTTATATGTGTTATAACAAAATAAACAGTCAATGGTCCACCAAATTCCGGTCTATGAGGGCCCATACTCCACAGAAACCAAAGTTTGGCATCCATTATATCATAAATATCACCCAAACATACCCTATCACATAGCAGGTATTATCAAAGCAGTTATCACAACAACATGATTTTCTAGCACAACAACTATCACAATAACATGAAATTTCTAATGCGCCTACATGGCATGAAACTATGCATGACATGTGATTTCTAGCATGTGCCTAAATGATGCATGAGATGGAATACACTCATCTCATTAGGTTTCAACTAAATAGAACCCATTGATAAAATATAAACAGCACAATCACAAGTGCGTCACCCAACGGTGAAATCAAATCAACTGTAAATTGCAAAATCAATAAAATTGCAACACGAGGTAAATTGGATTTTCCCTGTACACGGGTTAGCTACCCATGGGCACAACTTATTACCAACGACCATTTTCATCCTATCCCTGACTAAGGATCCAAATAGTAAGTCAAAGAAAAGAACCCCTATGATACCACTTTGTAATGTCCCGGGCCCGGGTTCCACTCAACGGTTGCCTCGAACCCAGTTCGCCACGTGACCTGAAGCACATTTCCCCAAACGCCAGAGGCTGCTGACTAGTAGCGAGGGCCCAGGTCTAATAGTGGGGAAACTATGCTCTCATTTGTCAAAGTGTACCACATCAAAATAAAATAAAAATAATACAACAACAAAAAAATCAATAAACCATACACATTTAAAATAGGCAACTGTAGTAAAAGATATCCAACAGTTATATAGATAATGATGCAACATGTCTCAAGTTCTAAGAAAACATCCAGAACATGTTACACAACAATACAGTACAGTACAACACAGAGTACAAAAAAACAAAACAAAATAGCCGGTAGCATCGCAAGCCTAATCCCGGTCCCATGCTCCCCTACTCCTTAGCATCAATCAACTACCTATATAGGGACTCTTTCCCCTATCCACACCTGCAGAAAAGAAATCTATTTGGGGCCAAAGACATGACCCTAAACAGGGTGTGAGAAATGAATCCCAGTAGGCACCCACCAAAGGCCCGTGCCCAACTGTGTGAAAATATAAAACTACAGTGTGAAAAAGGAAATGCAGTAAACCAGTAAGTAATCAAAAGTAACTATCACTACCAGTTTATTTGCGATTTTCATTCTAACCATTTACTTTAATAATTTTCTGTGCTCATCAGAACCAAGACCTCAGGCCAATTAGAATCTTTCTCTCAGGATAATATAGTAAAACCATGCCCTCAATCTTTCCCTCAGGCTATAGAGTATTTCCCTCAGGCGTACAAAGTGTCTCCCTCAGGCACAGAATCTTCTGGCCTCAGGCATGGATGAAGTTTCCCTCAGGCGAAATATAACACTGCCCTCAGGCTAATATATCACTGCTCTCAGGCTAAACAAGTAACCACACCCTCAATCTATAAATTAATTGGTCCATGCCTAACATTTAAACATGAAATTATTTACAATTCCTCTCAAGGAAAAAGTAATGCATAAAGTAAACATGGCATACACTCGGGTATCCTGGCCAAACGACTTAACAGAGGAATGCACCCCCGGGGTAGTCCTGGATCCATGAAGTGATCCCAAACAATATTTTATTATCAAATTTAATTACCTATAAAATTATAGGTATTTAATTCAACAAGGCCTTATCCCTACATCACCCCATTCGTGGGAGCGTATCACAACGGTACACAAAAATGCATAACAGTTGGAATATAAACACCAAGACACCTACCTTAAATGCCTCTGAACGGTATACATGAATGACGATCCCCGAATAATCCAATAACGACGTAGATCTGAGGTGAAATAAATCCCCGTTCAACTTCAAATAAATTCCCTTAGAGGAATAATTGGAAAGAACGGCTTAAGGAGAGTGGAGGGCTTACCTGTGCGGTTCCAACGAGATCATCCAAGGCGAAAAAGGATTCCCGATGCTCGATATGGAGATCCTCGAAGGTCTGGCCTCCTCTCCCAACCCCTTCCTCCAGTTCTAAGCCAATCCTGTGAATAGGGTTGGCTACGGCCCATTTTAAGCAAAAAAACAAACTACACGGTGTGTACTTTTTTCATTTAACGGTTCCTCTGGTGGCATCGCCGCACTGTTTGTCTGTTGACATGAGTACACGTTGTGTATTTCTGATTACATGGTGTTTACTTCCGCTCCACTGGTGGATGCTTCCACCACCTTACTATTTTCCTACCAACTGAATACACAATGTGTAAATATCCACTACACGGCGTGTAGTCGGTTTTTACACTCTTCATCACCGACATGGCTACACACCCTGTGTACTAATCCCACATAGCCAAAGTACACGGCGTGTGGAATAGTACACGACGTGTAGTCTGAAAATTTTGGGTTTTCCCCCATTTTCCTTATTTTTTCAAAAACACTTAAGGAAAAGAGAAAATAAGAAACCCTTAACTCAAAAATTAGAACAAGGTTCTTGCATTTCTCCCCAAAACATCTTCCCAAAACATCTCCCCCTTTTTATAAATAAACAAAATTTGAATACAAGATCCCCCTAAACAAATGCAGTAAATAAAATTTAAAATTCCAACATACCAAGAGAAAATTTAATTTTCTCAAACTGAATAGAGTCTAAAGGCATTTTAAAAATATCGATAATCTGATTTTTAGAAGGAATAAATTCTAAAGAAATATCACCTTTATTCACATGATCTCGAATAAAATGAAATATAAGATCAATATGTTTTGTTCTAGAATGCTGTAAGCGGTTTTTAGAAATAGAATTTGCATAAGTATTATCAAAATAAATAGGTAGTTTATCAAGATAAACACCAAATTCACATAATTTTTTCTTAATCCATATACTTTGGGCACAACTACTAGCAGTAGAGATATAATCAGCTTCTACTATAGATAATGAAACAAATAATTGTTTCTTAGATGACTAGGAACTTAAACATTTTCCTAGAAAATGACACGTACCTGATGTGCTTTATCAGTCAATTCTAAAACCTCCAAAATCAGAATCAGAACAAGATGTTAAATGAAAATAGTTATATTTTGGATAAAATAAACCAGAATCAATAGTTCCTTTAATATATATAATTCTTCCTTTTACATCTTGAATATCACTTTCTTTAGGATCATATTGAAATCCTGCACCTAAAAAAACACTTAAAATGATATCGGGTCTAGATGTAGTTAAATATAGAATGCTACATATCATACCTCTATAAACTATAAAATCAACAGATTTACCAGATGCATCACTATCTAATTTACAATTAGTACCGATAAGAGTTTTCATGGATTTAGAGGAATCAAGACCAAATCATTTTACTAAATATTTTTCATACTTAGATTGATTAATAAAAATTCCATATTTCCTTTGAGAAATTTGATGTCCAAGAAAGTACATTAATTCTCCCATTAAACACATGTCAAATTTAGAAGACATCAAATAAGAATAATCATTACGAAGTATTTCACTAGATAATCCAAAAACTATATCATCAATATATATCTGAATAATTAAAATATTTTCAGAAGATCTTTTAATAAAAAAAGTTGGATCAACATTGCCTTTCTTGAAACCATTTTTTAATAAAAATAAAGAAAGTGTTTTATACCATGAATGAGGAGCTTGTTTGAGACCGTATAAATCTTTAGATAATTTGAAAACATGGTTGGGAAATTTTTCATTTTTCAAACCAAGGGGTTGAGAAGCATAAACTTCTTCAGTTATAAAACCATTTAAGAACACACATTTTACATCCATTTGATATTATTTAATACCTTGAAAACATGAAAAATCCAACAAAATTATAATTGCATCTAACCTAAAAATAGGTGAAAATGAATATTCAAAGTCTATACCTTCTTCTTGAGAGTATCCTTGAGCAACAAGTCTGGATTTGTTTTTAACAATCTATCCAGATTTATCTAGCTTGTTTCTAAAGATCCACTTAGTTCCAATTACCTGCTTATCTTTAGGAAATTATACTAAAGTCTAAAAATTATTTCTAACAAACTAATTTAATTCATCATGCATATCAAAAATATAGTTTTTATCTTTTAAAGAATCATTGATATTAACAAGAACAAAATTAGAAATAAAAGCATAATTGGCACAATAAATTAAAATATAATTTTTGATTTTGACACCAGAATAAACATTTCTAATTACACTTTCAATAGGATGATCATTGTGAATATTCCATGATCTTGGATCAGGTTGAGAAGGAGTTTGATCCCCCTAAATTAATTAATTCTTATCTTGGGTAATATCTTCACAAAAATTAAAATCTCAATACTCATCATCATTAACATTATATTCATCAAACATAACACGAATAGATTCTTAAATAACCATTTTTCTTTTATTTTAAACTCTATAAGCCTTACTATTATTAGAATAACCAATAAAAATACCTTAATCACTTTTATCATCAAATTTATGTAAATTATATTTTAATTTAAAATAAAAAAATTAAATCCCAAAAGTCTAAAATAACTAACTTTAGGCTTTTTATTTTTGAATAATTCATAAGTATTTTTCTTTAGAAAATGTCTAATAAGAATTATATTTGAAATATTATAGGAAGAAAAAATATCCACGTCCCAAAAATATCAAGGAAGATTATATTGACTTAACACAATTTGATCAATTTCAATAAGAGTTCTATTTTTTCGTTCTACAACACAATTTTTCTGTGGTGTTCTAGGAGCAGAGAAATTATGAAAATATCCATTCATTTCACAGATTTTATCAAAATATAAATTATAAAATTCACCTCCATTATCACTATAAATAGAAATAATCATACAACCTTTTTCATTTTGAACAAATTTACTAAAATTACTGAATTTTGATCAAGTATCATTTTTATGAGAAATAAAATATTCCCATGTAAATATATTATAATCATCAACAATAAAAAATGTATATTTCTTTCCAAAATGGATTTAAATTTGAGTTGGACCAAATAAATCAAAATGTACTAACTGTAAAGGCATATTAGTACTTATGTTATTGATAGGTCTAAAAGAAATTTTGTGTTGATTATCTTTCATGTAGGCATCACAAACTTGAAGTTGTTCTTTATTTAAAGAAGGAAGTTCTAAAACATTCTCATTCTTTGAGAGCATATGAAACACTCAGAAATTAAGATGACCTAAATGTCAGTTTCAAAGGATGCTGTCATTCTGTACAACATTCAAACACATTACATGTTTAACAATTAGTTCAGAAAAATAAATATTATAAATATTATCTTTTCGATTAGCATAAAATAATAAAGAATCATCTTTAAAAACTAAACATTTATCATTTTTAAATTTAACTTCCATTCCATCATCACATAATTGTGATATAATAATTAAATTATGTTTTAAACCTTCAACATATAAAACTTTTGAAATAAATTTAGAATTTGAAATACCAACTTTACCAAAACCTTTTATTTTGCCTTTGGAATTGTCTCCAAATGTAACAGTTCCTCCATCACATGTGTTGTATGAGGTAAAAATTGATGGGTATTCAGTCATATGCCCAGGGTATCCACTATTCATATACCACATGTGTTTCTTGAGACATCTAGAGAATTTTTCCTACGAAAATCAATTACTTGGGAATTTTAGTACCCATGATACTTTGGGTCCAATAGGATTAGTAATAAAATTTTTAGGTACCCATACATAATTTAAACATGTATTGTAAGGTACTCTCGATAACAAGGATTTATAAATATTAGTTTTTATAAATCCCAAAGATTGTTTAAATCTAAGTGAGTAGTCATTGGAATTTTGACCATTCATGCCATATTTTAAACAAGTAACAGTTGAAGTACAACCATTTTTACTTTTAACAAAATGGGATTTATACATTTTAGGTAATATTCTATCATAAACAAAACCTTGTTTATTTTTAGCAGTTTTATTTAAATAAATCAGCTAATGATATTTTTCATGACCTTGAAAAAAAGCAGATAAATTTTGTTTAAGACATTCAACTTTATTTTTCAATTTCTCATTCAAATCTTGAGCAGTTTTAAAATTATCATAAACTATTGAATGAGAAGCAGAAGTATTTTTTGTTATCTTTTTCATTTCTTTAAAAATTAATTTATTTTCATAAATAAGTTTTTCATTATCTTCTTTAAGCATATTATATAAATCAACAGCTTTGAAAATATAATTTCTTAATATTTAAATAACTTTATTTAATTAAAAAACATTAGGGTTTTAAGATTTATATTCAGAATCATAACATTTAGAATAATAATAGAATTACTAACCTTATCCAGTAATTCCATGAAGCACATGTTAGCAGGTTCTTTGTCATTTTCAGATTGTTCACTAGAATCAGATTATTTAGTATAACTCTAGCTAGTTATAAATTCCTTTTTATCCTTGTTTTTGTATTTGTATTTATTCTTTAGTTTAGAACAATCGAGTTTGAAATGACCTTTCTTCCTACACTCATAAGAAGTTACATCTGAATCATTATAATTTGTATCAATTTTAATATCTTCCTTATATTTTTCTTTTTTAGGGTTTCTTATAAACTCGTTTTTGAATCTTTTCCTTTTAATTCTTTTCTAGAATCTAGTTACAACCTGAGCCATGTTTTCCTTTTCAATATCTTGTAGATCAGAATCTGAAGATTCATTAGATATAACATTTACAAACTTAAAAGATACACCTTTTCTTTTTTTTGTCCCCTCATTAGCTGTGTTCTTTGATTCCAGCTCATATTGGAGTAGTGATCCAAACAATTCATCATGTGTGTAATCTTTGAAGTTCTTTCTTTCATCAATGGAAACCTTCTTTGCATGCAATTTATTGGGTAATTCTCATAAGACTCTTTCAACAAGTATAGGGTTTTCCAGAGCTTCTCCATGTGAATTCATTCCTTTCACAATGCTTGTGAATCTATAGAAAATTTGGTTTAAAGTTTCATCTTCACCCATCTTAAAGTCTTGATACTCAGCATGATGCATTGCAATCTTGGTTCAGATCAATTTTTCAGAGCCAAGGTGAGTAACTTGCAGAATCTTAAAAATATGATGAGCTATCTTTCATGCAGACACATGAATAAAAACATTTCTGTTAATAGCACAATATAAAATATTAACAACTTCTTAATTTAAAACATTTCTAGTAGCATCAATTTCTGTAATAGTATCTGGGTCAGCTTCAGGTAGTGTGTATTGTTTGGACATGATAAACCAGTGCTCAATGGCCATCTTTTTGAGGAATGCCTCCATATGGAATATCTAGTATCCATAATCATTACCATCAAAATGTGGTGGCTTATGAGGAATCAAAGCATAATTTGAGTTTAATCCTGCCATCTTATAAAATATTTATCCTTATACTATGAGGTCTAGGAATAAGTTAGCACAATAAAATATAAAATCAGACTCAAAAAAGTGGTTGGATAAATTCATGAAGGAACAACCAATGATACTGATCTTTGGTATTTAGAAATACAATGATAGAGAAAAGGTATTTTTAGTAAGGTTATCCTATGATACCAATTTATTAGTCAGACAGGGTAATGGGAGATGGTCTAGAGGGGGGTGAATAGACCAGATTAAAATTTTTAATCAAATGAATTGATTAATTAAATTAATTATCAAAGTAAATTATTAAGGTTAATTTGAAGCGGAAAAATTAAATAACATAAGGATGTTTTTATAGTAGTTCGGTCCAAAGTGGTCATACTCTACTCTTATACCTCTCTACTCGGGGAGAGATACGTGTTCACATAAAATGATTTTTAAATGGGAATCATAACCCAATTACAAAATCTTTTTCTAATGGAGGGATAACCACAACACTGACTTTTTTGTGGGGATTCAAAAACCTTAGAGCCTAACTTTAGACACTGGGAGTCACAACCCAAATAGTCCTGAATTTAGATACATGGATTCAAAACCCAAATATCAGGAATTTAGAATCTGGGACTCACAACCCAAAGAAAAATAATAAAAAATAATGGTTTTGTGTGAAAAAGCATATACAAAAAAAAATAGAGTGCTTGTGAGAGATGGGTAGTTGTGTTACATACTCAAAAACAGATGAAAGAGAAGATAAAAATTAAAGCATAGGTACTGGTTCTTGTGGTTTAGATCAGAACGTCTCATCAATGCAATTTTAGGTGAAGCAAAATTAATTTGGAACTTGAGAGAATACGTAGGTGGTGAAGCAGAGCGTCACAGGACGTTGCAAATGCACAATAGGTTCAAAGTTCAAAACACTTTTTCTTGGTTTTGCAATTGTATTCATTTACCTTCATGTGATAATAATATAAATAGAGAATAAAATATATAGTAGTTATAACAGCTCTGCTTCCTTTGGATATTCAAAATAAATTGAGTCAAGATCTCCCATAAATATCTCCATGAAAATAGCAGCATCGTTGCTTCTTTGTTCATGTAAAATAAATATCTAACAAAAGAATTCAAAATATTTTGAATAAGTATTCAAATAAAATCTACAGAATAATAAATGTATTGAATGATTTAAAAAAACATTCTAAATCCATTTAAAATGTTTTAAAAGTAATCAAAACAGCTCCAAAAAACTAGCAGCAGATTCTGAAATTAAATTCAAACATTTGAATTTAAACAATTTTGAAGCGTCCAAATTTATTTGTAAAAATACATTGAAAATATTTATTAATATTTCTCTCTAAATATAGCTCCAAAAACATTTAAAACACTTCGATTATGATCCTTATATTTAATGAGAATTTTTCAACAACAAATCGTTAACAATTAATCCATATATATACAGAAAATCAATTTTTGAAAACTTGCACGGAATGAACATTAACTTCGAAATGGACAGTAATGTAATGTAGGGATGATGAATAGTAATGTAGCATGGGGATGATGAACAGTAATGTATAGTTTCCAAACCTTACTTTTTAGAATGAACATTAATATAATGTGGGGATGATATACCATACTTTGCACTATTCATGAACAGTAAACAAAGGCATTATGAACCATACATTTCACTATTAATGAAAAATAAAAGTATCATAGGGTATGAATAATAAATGTTGGGATAATGAACCATACTTTGAATTATTCATGAATAGTAAATGATCCTTCCGTCAAAAATCTAGACATAATATTTTAACAAACTTCAACGAATTGTTAAGGGCTCTCAACAGCAGATTCAGACTTTGGTCAAAACTAAGGATTTGTAGAAATACTCATTAGATTTCAAAAAAAAATCAATTAAAACTGACATATACAAATCCCAAAATGTTCAAAAAATGATGAAAAACTATTTTGGAGAAACTGCTACTACAAAACAGCATAACACAACTTCAAGAATTAAAAGTCCATTCAAATGATATTTTTAGACTTTGATGTAAACTAATGAAATAAAGATAAACATGTTAGATTTACATAGAATTAAGTTTCATGAGAAACTGAAAAATGTAGAAGTTTCAATAAAAAAATACATAAAATTATTGAAATAGAGGAATGTAGAGTTTCTAAAACCATAATAGTAACTTCATTGAATTTTTAGGGAAAGAGATAAGAATTTTCAAACTTCCTCATTAACTAATAAAGTATAGATAATTATAATATATTTGCAATGTGATAATAATCACTATAATACAAATAACATAAATTAATATATCATCAAAATATAGAGGAAAAGTAATCAAAAAAAATCATATGAAATCATATTAAAGGAAATATGCACATGCACAAATAGATTTATGAGCACAATGGAAGATAAGATCTCAATAAAAGTTTTTTTTATAATGTTTGATTATGTTCCTAGTTTTCCAAGACACTAGACTTTTTGATCCTTGTCTTGTACTATGATGTATAATTATGCTTAAAATTTTGTAATGTTATATGTGAAAAGGATAGGGTCACTATAGTTGTTATTAGAGGATGGTCTAGTTATTTTTGGAGATTAGGAATATAGAACTTTAGTAAGACCTTAAGGATGATACATAGTATAAAAAAATAACCCTATGTTTTGGTAAGTATAGGGTAAGTAGTTTATCAAAAAAATATGTCCATGTCTGGATACAAATAGGTTTAGGCGGCTCTAGCATAGATGTACCTATTAGTAAAAACTCCGACAAGGAGTTTCAGGCTTTACCCGAGGTATCTTGGTACACGACAATGAGTCTTGCTGCACTCTTGGTTTGACACTCTCGGGGGATATGCTTTGGTAAATTCATGAGTTAGGTAAAACTCATTATTAGGGGAATAAAAAAAATCCCATAAGAATATAAGTTAAGTAATAGATCAAGGATAACCTAGATTTAAACATAAGGAGTCTCAAGTTAGGATATACTTCTCTATTAAAAGTTTATTCTTTTATGTTGAAAGTTTTCTTTTTATGCTCAATAGCTATGTATTCAAGACCATTAATTGTAAATTATTTTTCTTAGTTAATGGAGGGAAATAGAAGAACATGTTCCAAAAACCAATGTGATAGGAAATGTGAAGATTGCCCTAATGAAATGCCTGATATGACATGAACGGGTACTAAAAAATTCATGATAGTACTTGGTCAGCTAGTTCAAGTTATGAATTATAACATGAATCATGTGGAATTCCATCCTCCTCAAAGGAAAGAGAAAGATTCCATAGAATCCTTGATGCTGCAAAGGCCTCCCTAGTTTAGTGGATCTTCTGATCCCCTTCGCACGGAACAATGGATTAACTCAATTGAAAAGATATTCTCCTTCCTCCAGTGCTCAGAATAAGAGAATGTTGTACTATTAGTTTATCATTTTGATTGGGAAGCTGATCAGTGGTGGACACTGAACAGGAATACAAAATCCCAAGAGGAAATTGATTCCATGGATTGGGAGGAATTCAAGAGGATGTTTTTCAATAAATATTTTCCTCGAACCCTCCATCTCATGATGGAAAGAGAGTTCCTCAGACTCAAGTAAAAGGAAGATGATTCTATGAGGTCGTATGAAACAAAAATTACACGGCATGAAAGGTATGCTTATGGCTTTTTCATGAACATCGAATATAAGGTGGATCACTTCATTAGTGGCCTAAAGCCAAGTGTACGAAAAGCGGTGGTGATTTGAGACTTTGACAGTTATGAGTAGATTGTATGTTTTTTCCTCAAGGTTGAAATGATGATTGGAGACTCTCAGTGGTCTCATGGGTCCAGTGATAAGAAGTGAAAAATGGAGAGCAACATGGGTGGTTCAACAAACAAATCACATGATGGAAAGAAGCCCAAATATTCCACTTGTAAATTTTTTGGGAAGAAGCATCCTGGGAACACTATGGAAAAAATAGCTCTTTGCAACCGCCTATTTGGGACGGGATTAATTCACGTCACAAATTGTCCGTCCCATTGGTTATTTGTGACATGATTTGTGGTCCTATCGCAAAAATTAAGGTGCAGTTTAGGGTGGGATGCGCGCCAAACTGCAAGAAGGTTATTTGTGATGGGGGGATTCGCCTGTCGCAAATAGTGCGTTGGTCGGAGAGTATTTGTGACGGGCTCTGTTGCAAATACTGGCAGCAATAAATAGGTTTTTTGCGAGGAGATGTTGTCTCGTCGCAAAAAGTATGTCAGCAGGAAACTATTTGCGTTGGGACCTGTCACAAATACCTTTTTAACCACCAACAGTAATAAATGCAGGCAAAGGTATTTGCGACGGGATACCTATTGCAAATAGTACCGTCCGAACTACTCTAACATATATATATACCCCCATCCATTTTCCGACTCTTCCCCTCAATTCTCGCTTCCTCTCTCTCTAAACTCTATTTTTAGAATGAAAATTTCTTTGAGTTAGTTTTTTTACAAAGAAGTTTTGAAGTCGTCTACATTAATAGGAGATCATGTTTAAAAGTATTTATATTTTATTTAATTAAGTATTTATTTCATTTTTTATGTTAACTTTAATTATTGTTGATTAGTTGTAATTAAATAAGATTTAAATTGTTTTATTATCAGTATTTATTTGTAAAAATAAATTGAAATTATTAGTAAGAATTCTTAATAAATTGCAATAATTAATAATTATTAACGATAATTAGTATTGTATACAAATAATTTGCTGTAATTAGTAATTTGTAGCTGTAATTTGTAGTTATTAATAGTAATTAACGCTAAGTAGTAATAATTATGGGTAATTAGTAATAATTAGAGGTAATTAGTAATAATTTGGGGTAATTAGAAACAATTAGGGGTAATTAGTAATAATTAGGGGTAATTTGTAATAATTAGCGGTAATTAGTAATAATTTGGGGTAATTAGTAATAATAAGGGCTAATTAGTAATAATTAGCGGTAAATAGTCATAATTAGCAATAAATAGGAATAAGTAGTAATAATTAGTAATAATTAGTAATAATTAGTAATAATTAGTAATAATAGGTAATAATTGGTAATAAATAGTAATAATTGGTAATAAATAATGATAATTAGTAATAAATAGTAATAATTGTTAATAATTAGTAAAAAAACTAATAATTAGTAATAATTAGAAATAATTACGAATAATTAGCAATAATTAGTAATAATTTGGAATAATTAGCATTAAATAGAAATAACTAGCAATAAATAGCAATAATTTGGAATAAATAGAAATAAATAGTAATAAATAGCAATAAATAGCAATAAATTGGAATAAATGGCAATAAATAGGAGCATATAGCAATAAATTTGAATAAATAGTAATAAATAGTAATAATTAGTAATAATTAGTAATAATTAGTAATAAATAGTAATAAATAGTAGTAAATAGTAATAATTAGTAATTAATAGTAATAATTAGTAATAATTATTAATAATAAGTTATAATTAGTAGTAAATAGTAATAAAATGTAATAATTGGTAATAATTAGTAATAAATAGTAATAAATAGTAATAATTAGTAATAATTAGAAATAATTAGTAATAATTAGTAATAATTAGTATTAAATAGTATTAAATAGAAATAATTAGTAATAAATAGTTATAAATAGTAATAAATAATAATAAATAGTAATAAATAGTAATAAATGGTAATAATTAGTAATAATTAGTAATAATTAGTAATAATTAGTAATAATCAGTGATAATGACTAATAAATAGTAATAAATATTACTAAATAGTAATAAATACCAATAAATAGTAATAATTAGTAGTAATTAGTAATAATTAGTAATAATTAGTAATAATTGGTAATAATTAGCAATAATTAGTAATAATTAGTAATAATTAGTAAAAATTAGTAATAATTAGAATTAGTAATAATTAGTAATAATTAGTAATAAATAGTAAAAAATAGTAAAAATAGTAATAAAAAGTAACAATTAGTAATAATTTTTAATAATTAGTAATAATTAGTAATAATTAGTAATAATTAGAAATAATTAGAAATAATTGGTAATAAATAGTAATAAATAGTAATAAATAGTAATAATTAGTAATAATTACAAATAATTAGTTATAATTAGTAATAATTAGTAATAATTAGTAATAATTAGTAATAATTAGTAATAATTAGTAATAATTAGAAATAATTAGTAATAATTATTTATAATTAGTAACAATTACTAACCATTAGTGACAATTAGTAAGAAATAGTAAGAAATAGTAAGAAATAGTAAGAAATAGTAACAATTAGTAAAAATCAGTAACAATTAGAAAAAATTAGTAAAAATTAAGAATAAAATCAATTATAATAAATTGTAATAATTTGTAATAACTTGGCACAATTTCTAGTGGATTGGCATCACTCCTTTTGCTTGAAAACTCTTCCCATTTTAACTTTCACCGACTTAAAACATTATGAAAAGTATGGTTGTACGTATGCATATCCAATCTCGTATGCACGAGTTTGAATATGAATTTGTAGGACCACATTTTTAATAATGTTTTCAGGTAGTGACAATTGTAAGAAGTTGATTCGTCGACGAAAAGGGGTATCTTTTGCCCGACAGCTCATTTACTTGCAACTTTATCACACTGAAATCACAATGAAGAATCTTTTCAGAGGTACGCTTATACATTATAATATGCACAAGAATGAATATTCACACCTCTGAGTAGATTATTCATTATGATTTCAGTGTGAGAAAGTTTCAAGTAAATAAGCCGTCAGACAAAAGAGTAGTTGTCAATCCACTGAAAATTGTGTCTCCCGTAAATAATGGTAATTAATAATAAGTAGTTGTAATTATTTATCTTTTTTTAGATAGTGTTTTCATAATTTCAAATTATTCAAAAAAAGTAGTGATTTAATATTTTGTAGAAAAATATAGAACATGGAAGTTGAAAACAGTCATTATTAGATGATCGCGCTTGGATAAATCAGCTCATAAATACAAAAGGTTCTGGTTTAAATCCTCTATTTATTGAGGGTGTTGAAGCTTTCTTATCTTTTCCATAATCAAAACTAGAATATGTTTTAGAAGGAATAATAATTAGTCCTTGTAAAAAATGTTCTCTTAAAATGTTTGACACATTTGACAAGGTTGGGGGACATCTCTTGCGGTTTGATTTTCAACCAGATTATCTTTTTTGGTATCAAAACAGTGAAAGTAGTTCCAGATAAGATACTAATAACTTGATTCCAGATCCATCACCGTTTCAAAATTTAGTACATGATGTTGCAGGTCCATATGTTCGTCAAACTGAAACTCAAGATGATATTGATTTAACTCCTGAGTTGGCACCATCTGTTTTTTATGAGTTGTTGAGGTCTGTTGAGGATGCATTATATACTGGTTTCAAGATAAGAAAATTATAAGTTGTTGAAAAATTTATGGTTATTAAATCAGATAATGAAATATTAAACAACTATTTTGATCAGATATTTTCTTTCATTAAAACACTATTATCTAAAGGAAATGTGTTGCCTGAAAATTACTATAAGGGAAAGAGGCTGGTTCGTAATTTGGGCCTTAGTTATCGGAAGATTCGTGCAGGTCAAAATAATTTCATCTTATATTCTGGTGAAAATGAGTCATTGGACAGTTGTCCCACATGTGGAAAATCGAGGTATAAGGAGGCTCAACCAGGGAAGTCCAGATTGATTCCTATAAAACAGTTAAGATATTTCCCCCTTACACCTAGGTTACATCATTTATTTATGTCTTAGAACACAGCATCAATGATGTCATGGCACAAAACCAAGATTTCAATTGATAAAATATTGAATCATCCATATGATGGTGATTCATGGAAACATTTTGATCTTATGCATTAAAATTTTTCTTTAAAAGCCCGAAATGTGTGATTGGTTCTTTCTACTAATGGTTTCTACCAATTTGGTTATTATGGTAGTCATTATTCATGTTGGAATATCTTTATAACTCCGTTCAATTTACCTCCATGGATGTTGATGAAGAATCCCTTTATCTTTTTGACCTTATTAATCCCATGACATCTAAAAAAATATTTATTTTTATTTGAAACCATTGATTGATGAGTAAAATACATTTTCGAGTAATGGTGTTAGTACATATGATGTTGCTATGAAACAAAATTTCATATTAAAAGCTGTATTGATGTGGAAAATTAGTGACTTTCTGGCACATGGCATGTTATCTGGATGGAGTAAACATGGTCTGAAATCATGTCCTTACTGTATGAAATAGAACAAAGACTTTATGCTCATCAATAGAAAAAATCCATGATATTTTTACTGTCATCACAGATCTCTTCCAATCGATCATACTTTTCGTAGTAACAAATCTGATTGTAGAAAAGGCACAATTGAAAGGGATGAACCTCCAAAAATGATCTTAGGTATAGAGTTAAAATTAGTTGTATTTTCATTACCACCCATCACATTTGGACTAACAGTAAACCAACATTAAACTCTTGTATTTGAAAAAAAACATAATTGGTTAAAACAGATCATTTTTGGGATATTTTATATTGGTCTGATTTGTTGGTCTGACACATGGTGGATGTCATGAATATTGAAAAGAACTCTTTTGATAATTTATTTTATACAGTTTTGGATACACCAGCTAAGACAAAAGATACTGTAAAGGAACAATTAGATATTTCCCAAATTTGCTGGAGACCAGATCATGAACTATTTTAAAAGGTTAGATCATAGATGTTAACAAATCCAAAAGTAGCTTATACAACGTCCAAATAGAGTCGCATATAAATTTGTCAGTGTATTGTAGATATGAGACTTCCGGATGGCTATGCTTCCAATTTAGGTAGATGTGTTAAAAATTGTCTTATTACTGGATTAAAAAGTCATGACTATCATGTTATAATGGAAATACTTATGCCATTTTGATTCAGAGGTTTGTTGAATTATATGATTTGGGATTTGATAACAAACATATCATATTTTTTTGAGACATTTGTGCAACGACAATAGACTACGATGTGATAAGAGAATTGGGAGAAGATGTTGCTATAATTATATGTATACTAGAAAAAATCTTTTTACCGGCTTTCATTGACTTAATGGAACATCTAATATTACATTTGACACATGAAGCTAAATGTGGAGGTCCAGTACATTTTTGATGGATGTACCCATTCGATAGATGCATGCAGAAATTGAAGAAAAAACTACATAACAAAGCATCAGTTGAAGGCTCAATTGATGAAGCTTATTTGAAAGTGGAAATTGATTTTTTCTACTCTCATTACTTTGAATTTGAATATCCCTCAAAACACAACCACATGGGACAGAATGAGGGGAATGTCAAGAAAAAAATGGACAATCAATTATCAATTTTTAATTATCCAAATCTTCACTTCGGTGGAGTACATGAACGATCGATTTCCGATTATGAACATCACAGAGCTCATACATATGTTCTTCTCAACTGTGAAGAAATGAAATCATTTGTACTATGAGTGCTTCTATCACTTATTCGATAATTTTTGTTAGAGTATGTAAAATTGTTTTATTTGTAGGTTATATGATAATCATATCAAGAAACAACTTCCAAAAATTACAACAACTACTCTTGAAGAACGCAGAAAAATATAATTCTCAATGGTTTCAAAAACTGGTAACATAAATTATTGATGGTTTAATATCAATTGATTTTATTATTTATTATATTAATAATTTTTTTAAAATTTTCTAGTGCCTCAACATACTGATAAAATTGATAAGAGACTGTGTGTATTGAGGAACCCACCATCCCAAATGTTTAAATCCTATAATTCATATATGGAGAATGGTTTTTGATTTCAAACACATGCATATGGGGAATAAAAAAAACAATGAACAATGGAATTTTCTTGATAGGATCACATCATAGAGAAATTGAAGTTGAATTTTACGACATTCTGGATGAAATTATTAAGCTATGTTATCTATAGAATAATTACATAACGATGTTTAAATGTTGGTGGTTGGATACTGAGAGAGGCTTGCGTGTTCATCCAACTCATGGAATCATCTATATTAAATATATAAGTCTTCTTGTAGTAAATGAACCATTTTTATAGGCTCAAAAGGCACATAAAATTTACTATGCAAAGTACTTTTCTACTTCAAGAGACCTGAGTGATTGGTGGAGCATAATAAAAATGAAATCTTGAAAAAATAAGTTTACTTAAACTGAAAGTGGTTCTGTTGAAGTGGAAGGAATTGAATTTTTTCAAGAGACTACTCAAAATCCATTTTTTCACAAAGAGACATGAATATCAATGATGACACCCCACAATTAAGGGTCGATGTCGATGAAGATGTTAATAATGTTACAAATGAAATTTAAATGACAAGATAGGATGAAACTAAAACTCATATGTATATTGATGATGTTGAGGAGGAATATGAAGACATTGAAATTTTCGGATATGAAGATGATGATGAAGGTGAACATTGACATAGTTAAATGATGGTTATAATCATAACTAATATATATCTATATATAATAGTTATTTTCAACTATCTGCTAACAATAATAATTTTGTGTTTCAGATGGACCCTGATCTACTTCGTGAGTTGGAGGAGGCTAAGCTACCTTTGGATGAGGGGGATTTTGGATCATCGGACCCTTAGCCTAATGGTGGTTCAAGGGGTATGTAGAGGGGGCTCAATCTTGCTTGACTAATGATTCCTGACCCTATCCCCGAGCGACGTCCATGTCTTGGATTAGATCCACACACAAGGAGGTATGATAACCTGTATATTTTAGTTATATTTCATTAATTTATTTATATATATGTTAATTGTTTTATTATTTATTATTTTTCCATAGTTTTGAGAATGTAGATGTTGGAGAGGGGAGCGCTATCTAGCGCAATTATTTTTCTCAGCCATGGATCACATGAGAACAGATTCCCATTGATGTGCGGCTCAGCATGTTCAATCATTGGCCAGTACGTAAATAAAAAAAAATATTTTTTTGAAATTTATTTTATTAATAACTTAATATAATAAATTATTTTTTGTGTTTATGGTATCCCATCAATGATAGCATGCGTGACACTATCCATGTGGCAAGGAAGGTTTCTATGTGTGATAATTTCCATTAGTTTTTTCACAATTTGAGTAGGATGAACATTAAGAAAGCATGAGTGACAGAATTTGATGAGTCGTGTATAGCCAACCGACCAGAGTATATTTCATCTCACATTTGGGATGGGTTATGTTTACACTGGTTGGGTGGTGGATTTCAGAGGAGATCTTCAGTGGTGTCGGTAGAACCAGGGGAGACAGGAGGTGAAACATCCTGTTGGTAGTCGTACATTTACTACTCATAGAGAGCATATTGTAAGTATATTTTTTAAATATTTTATATAAATTTAAATATAAAAGTTTATTTTATTTTTATATAGGTAGTCAAGCATCCCAATATTATGGATCATGACGTCTATCGGAGGATGTACAGTGATCCAGCCACTAGAGGGATTAGAGGTGATCATCAACGTTGGATTGTGGTTAGTATTTTTTTCATCAGTTTGACAATTAACTGCATATAATATTTTCAAAATTTTAATTTCAAATTGGAATTGGAGGAGTCATATGAGTCTGAGACCTCTCAGAAATAGGCTGAGTGTCAGGACGAGACGACTGATCAGACCAATTCCAACCATTTCGATGAGCTGGCATGGATGCAGATGACTCAGTATGGCTTTGAGAAGGGCCAAGTAGTTTGTATAAACTCACATTGGACTACTAGTACTTATTATGGTACTGTTGTGATGTCGGCGTCCAACTCGAGAGGAGCTCGTAGAGAGGAATAATCTTATACCTCACAGTATCTGGAGTAGTTGTGAACTTAGACTCTGCTTATAAAGAGTTTGTAGAAGAAGCATAAAGATATGCGTCTTCAGTAGTAGCAGCAACAACAGCATCACGAGCAGATGAAGTACATGCGTCATCTGACTCATTGTTTAGGGATGTATTTTCCTCCACCATCTCCTACAGCTCCTCCACCTCCTCCAAAAGATGACCCCTAGTGATTTTTTATGTTAAAAACTTCTGAATTAAAGATTTTTTGTAATATGAACTATTTATAGTTTCTGTCTTTTATATTGGTGCGAATATTGCATAATTTAATTTTTTTATTTTTAATATTTTTTTATTTATTATTAGTATTATATTTTTTATTGTTTTTTTATTTTACTAATAATAATAATAATATTTTATGATTTTGTTATATTTTTTTGTTAATATGTAGAATTTTAATATTTTAATATTTTTTATTATTATTTTAATATTATTAATATTATTTTTTCATTAATCATAATTTTATTAAATAAATTTTTTTAGTAATATATTTTAAAATATTTTTTTTATTTTACTAATAATAATAATAATAATTTTTGATAATTTGTTTTATATTTTTTTTGACAATATTGAAAATTTTAATATTTTTTATTTTTTTTATTTTTTATTAATATTAATATTATTTTTTCTTTATTCATAATTTTATTAAATATATATATTTTTTACTTTGTTTACTATTTACGACGAGACTTATTGTGACATGAGCTTGCCACAAATAGTTTAAATATATATTTTTATAGTAGTATTTGCAATAGGCCCATCACAAAAGATATATTTATATATAATGTATACAATCGAAGGATTATTTGCGATGGGGAACTTCCCCATCAAAAATAATTATTTTTGTAATGGGCCCGTTGTAAAAAATATTATTTGTGACACTGTTCTCTACAACAGGGTATTTATGATGGGACCCTGTTGCTAAAGCTTATTTGCGACGAGATCCCATTGTAATTAGGCAGATGAAAATACCTCAAATTCCAGTAGTGGAACTATCTAAAGGGTGCCAGGAATTTCTTTAAATGTGCAAATCTAGGACATCTGGCCGTTAACCGCTAAAGGGATATGAAAAATATTGCTAATGTTGAAGAAGAAAGTAAGGTTCAGATCAACACTCAACCAGTGCTGCAGTGTTACAATTTCAAGGAGCTTGGTAATTATTAATAAAATTTCTCTAAGCCAATGGTTGTTGGTGGAAATAAAAAACAACCTCTAAGGAAGAAGGGATTATTCTATCACTATAGCTTAGGTGGAGCTAGACAATGATTTGGTGGAAGGTATTCTAGTTATTCATTCAAGAATAGATAACATACTATTTGATTCTAGTTCTATGCATTCATTCATATCTTTCAAGTTTAGTAGAACTATTAAAACAGCACATCAAAATTTGGAGGATACATTATCTATGAGAATAGATAATGGTGAAATTATTGCATCCAAGGTTTATAACACCTCCCTAGTAAATGTCTGTGGACTGAACCTCCCAGCAAATCTTTTCATACTTCCTTTAGTGGAGTTCAATGTTTTCTTTGGAATGGATTAGTTTTCTTTATACAAAGACAACATCAACTATTGGGGAAGGGATATCACTCTTCACATCCCAAATAATCCTTCAATTCATTACAAGTGTAATAGGGAAGATGAATCTCATTTAGGATCATTGTCTCAAGTGTAGATATTAATTCTTTATGAGCAAGCATGGTTGTCTCAAATGATTGGGAAAAAGGAGAGAATCATTCTTGGGGACATTCCCATCATGAGGGAATACACTGATGTATTCCATGAAGAGTTGCCCGATCATCCTCATAACTGATAGGTTGAGTTCTAAATAGAACTTTTTCCCAGATCTCTACCTATATCAAAGACACCATACAAAATGGCCACCGTAGAGCTGGAAGAGCTGAAGAAGAAGCTACAGGAGAATCTAGAAAAGGGTTTTATATGCCCGAGTGCATCACCTTGGGGTGCGCCAGTCCTCTTCATCAAGGAGAAGGATGGATCAATGCACCTCTTCATTGATTATCATGAGATCAATAAAATCATGATAAAGAACAAGTATCCTCATCCTCAGATAGATGACTTGTTCAATCAACTTCGTGGGGCCATTTATTTCTCTAATGTGGACCTTCGGTCAGGATATCACCAATTAATGGTGAGGGAGGAAGATATTCCCAATATTTCATTTCAAATGAGGCATGGAAACTATGAGTTCATATTGACGCCCTTAAGACTCACTAATGATCCAACTATTTTCAAGGATTTAATGAATAGTGTCTCTAGAGATTATCTCAAAAAAAATTTGGTAGTATTTATTGATGATATTATAATATACTCAAAGATAAAGAATAAAAATTAGGAGCATTTGAATACCATGTTAATGAATTTTAGAAGGGATAATATATATTAAAAGTATAGTAAATGTGAGTTCTATATGGAGAAATTATCATTCTTGGGGAATGTAATCACTAACAAAGTGATATCTGTAGACCCTTCCAAGACAAAGGCAATTGAAGAGTGGCCTAAGAAAAATTTTGTAATAGAGATCTACATATTTCTAAGTCTATCCAAGTATTATATATGATTTTTGAAGATCTTTTCATGATTTTCAAACCCAATGTCCAAGATGACATGGAAGGGAGTAAAGTTTGTCTAGACTCTGGAATGTGAAGACTATTTCAAGGAGTTGAAAAATAGGCTTATAACTGCGCTAGTACTGACTCTACCAACAAGTAGGGAACTCTTTGTTGTTTACAATGATTCTTCAAAGAAGGGATTAGAATGTGTGCTAATGGAAAATGATAAAGTGATAGCCTACGCCTCAAGGCAGCTGAAAAATACTTGAGAAAAACTATCCCACGCATCATTTGGAGTTGGTGTCTCTGATCTTTGCATTGAAAATATGGCGACATTATCTCTATAGGGAGAAGTGTGAGATATATACTGACCACAAGAGTCCCAAATATAAAATCAAATATAAAGATCTTAATATGATCCCACAAAGATGTATAGTTCTCTTCAAGTATTATGACTCCTTAATCCACTACCATCCCTGTAAGGAAAATAAGATGGCAGATGTTTTAACTAGAAATGATCCTGTATCTTTATCAATGATGAGGATTGAAAGGGATCATATCTTCTTATAATTAAAAAGGATAGAAATGGGAATAATTAATGGAGTATAATCATCAATACTTTCTCAAATGATTGCTCAACAATCCCTCATGGAGAAAATAAAGGATTCTCAAAGAGAAGATTTGGAAATTCTGAAAAGGGTGGAAGATATCAAAAATGGTAAATCCTCAGAGTTCATGATTGATGCAGAAGGAGTTGTAAGATTTGGGTCACGATTATATGTACCATCTGATACATAGATAAATAAATAGATTTTGAATGATGCACATAGCTCAACTTTCTCTATCCACCCACAGAGTATAAATATGTATCAAGATCTATGAGAAAACATTTGGTGGGAAAATATGAAAAGGGAGATTTCTGAATATACATAAAAGTTCCTGATATGTCAAAAAGTGAAGGATGAGAGGAAAAAGTCTAATGGGATGATGCAAACACTACCCATACTATCATGGAAGTGGGAGAACATCACCGTGGACATCCAGGGAAATCTAGAGGAAACAATTCTATATGGGTTATTGTGGATCATCTTATGAAGACAACTCACTTTATGACAATTTGAGAGGACTTATCATTGGATCAAATTGCATGGATTTACATCAAAGAATTTTTATGGCTTCATGGATCATCACTATGTATTGTATCTGATTGTGATCTGAGATTCACCTCAATAGTCAGGAAAACTCTCCAACATGCTCTAAGAACTTAACCGAACTTCAGTACAACCTATCATCCTCAAACTAATAGCTAATCTGAGCAGACTATCCAGACACTAGAATACATGTTAAGATAATTTTATATGGAATTCAAAGGATTATGGGACCAACATCTTCCACTGGTCAAATTCTCATACAACAACAGTTTCTTATCGAGCATCTGAATGGCACCATATGAATCCCTTTATGGGAAAAAGTGCAGAACACCGATGTGTTAAGATGAAGTCGGTGAGGGTAAGATTATAGGACCTTAAATGGTAGAATAAATGATGTAGAAAGTTAAAACAATTAATCATCATATCAAAGAAACCCAAAGTCAACAGAAGAGTTATGCCGACAATCGTTGAGGAGACTATGAGTTCAAAGTTGGAGACATAGTATTTCTCTATGTATCTCTGTGGACGAATGTCAAGAGGTTTGGGATGAATGGGAAGCTAAGTCCCAGGTACATTGGCACCTTTGAGATCCCTGATCTTGTTAGAGCTGTGTCCAATTGACTAGAACATCCACCTACCATGGGAAAATTACATGATGTCTTCGATGTATCCCTCTTAAGGAAGTACATACTAGATCCTTCACATGTACTATCTTCTGAGGTGGTACAATTAGAGGATGATCTTTATTATGAGGAGTAGCTAGTGAAGATCTTAGATCATGAGATGAAGTTATAAATAACAAGACTACTCACCTACTCAAAGTATTGTGGTGGAACTATAAGTACAAAGAGGAAACATGGGAATTGGAGGACGCAATGATGGAAAAGTACCCCCACCTGTTTATGGCCTAGAATGTAAAATATAAATTTGAGGGTGAGATTTCTTAAGGGAGGAAGAATGTAAGGACCCAAAAATTTTCAATGGTAATTTTCTTCTTATAGTTTTGTCTTATAATCACATGAAATCACAACATAATTAACTACTAAGTGCTATGTGACCTTTAAACACAAGTTTTTCACTTCTGTGATTTGAATTTCAAAAATTTGAAATACACGGTTGTGATCAGTAAGTTATTTGAAGTATAATAAGACAAACTTAATTTTTTGTGAATAGTAACATACCCTTATGCTTAGTAATGTTACCCTTATGAATAGTGAAATACCCTAATGAATATTAACATTACCTATGATAGTATATAAATAATATTTAAGTGAAAGTATGATGTACACATATTTTTGAATAAGTAAATAAATGTTTTAAAACTGAATTTTAGAATAAATTTTGATTTTAATTAATTATTAAATTAATCATATTTAGGAAATTAATTTTGAAAAATTGATTTCATTTTTGGATTATACACAGTGAAAAATGGTTAGGGTGATTTTTTTGTAATTTTTATGAAATACTTGATTTTTTGCTGAATAGTAAAATACATTAATTTACTGTATAAATACATTATAATTTAAATACACTATTCCTGAAATCATAAGTTATTTAAGAACTCGAATCTAGAACTCACATGAACTTATGACTATTCTTGTTCTTGGAATCATCACTATTTCTTATCTTTTGGTAAAATTATAAACTAATGATTATAATATCATGAAAACCCTCTTCTCCTACACTATAAAAACCACCCATCCTTACGTCTTCTCTTCACTCCTCTGAATCCTTGTGACTTGCATATATTCTATATAAATCTCTCCTAAATATCCTACCTCACATACAACAGCCTCTAGTATCTTCAAAATAACAAATCCTCTCCCCTTAAGAAGGTTCTCAATGAAGTTTGATTCAAGAGGTAAATTCCTCTTTTCTTTTTTTTTCATGTTCATTTGTTTTATTTTTTTTTCCTTACCTATCCTCATCCAGATGTTATGAAAACTCTTGTAAATTACATGTAATTTAATTATTCTATAATAATGGAAAAATTTATTATCATCTCTCCTTTACTCTTCTTTTATTTTAACAGTGAAGACACCCTTAGAGATGTGTTAGTTCACCATATTCAAGGATGACATGTATTCAATTTCTAATATCGTCTTCAATTCTTGTCATGAAACAATTTTCATGGTTTAACTAGAACATAATATATTTATTATGACTCATATTTGGTTTTTGGAATCCTTTTGAAACATGGTTTTGGGTTTATAAAAAAACATGTTCTTTGTGGTAAAAAACCACCAGTTATCCCAAAAGGATGTCACTAAAGTTTTATATAATGATTCAACTTCACTCAAAGTAACCAACCTAAATTTTAAACCATTTAACCTTATGTATGTTCAATAATAATATGTAAACTCAATTCTGGTTGAATACCTCCATCATACATGTTTATTCGAACATGAACTGCTCATTAAAACCAAGAAAGAAAATGGACCCAAACGATGAAATTGAACCTTATAAACAATCAAAATTGTATTTAATGAACTTAAAAAGGTTATAATAAATATTTTACATATATAATAGGTTCTATAATTACTAATTAATGAAATTAATTTTATTATTCAGGTCATTAATATCAAGTGGAGAACACCATCAAACTTAAGGTAAGGGATCCTCTCTATTTCACTTTTTTTTTCAAGATTGTCCTATATGTTAAGCCCTTTTATGTGTAATTACTAGTGGTGGGGTATGATTTAGAACCTCCACCACACCAACCTCAGGATTTTTAAATTATTATAAACCCATTTTTATCTCAAAAATCTATCTTAAGTACACCTAATACCATGTCGATAATCCGTAAGGAATTCTTCCCAATCCACCTTTATTTCTTTGGGTTACTCTTTATTTATTTTTACACAAATGATGTGGCCTTTTCTTTTTTTTATGTGAAAATTCTTCATTATTTTTATATTATCCAAAATCATGTCTCAAGATCCATCCCTCTTTCTTTTTAGGGATATACATGCTTTTAAGTGAATCCCTCCTCGATACTTCCCAATAAGCAAACTAATTTTACAGGAACGTCCCAATATTTTACCCAATTTCAAGTGCACTCTATCCTCTATTTTAGCCACCATTTTTTTTATAAAATAATAATTTTTATTATGAAATCCTTATTTTTTCAATTCATATTTTATATAAAATATCGTTCCTTTTTCTATTTTAAAAGATCTTTAGTATTTTCTTTAGAACCGCAAAAAAATGTTTTAGATGCTAAAATATCTCAAATACATTTCTTACATGTTTCATCCAATGTTTGAAATCACTTACCATGATATATTCCTATTTTTACTTATTAAAATCCATGAATGTTCTAATTCCTTTCATTCATGGACACTTTCATGAGAAGCCCATTGGTTATGATTTATGTCTTGATTATGGTACTCAATTATTTCTAGGGGTTACCCTTATGTTTAAGTAAGATTGATTATGTATGATTTTTTTTGTGTAAAACATATTCATTAAATGTAATATGGGTGCACCCTAATAGCGCTCCAATGCATCAGGTAATATTGAGTCTCATGAGGTGTTTTGTGTGATGGTATTGGCAGTTAGCCTTGACTCATACTAAATTCATGTTTTATGTTTCTGCCACATTTCTATGATTCCAGGTATAAATTATCCCATGTTTATATGTTATGATTTCATATGTTACAGGCCTTTTTATATCATCATGTCATGACTTTTAACCCATGTACTAAATATTTATTCTTATGGTTATTCCCTTACTAGGATTTTAGCACATCCCTTTGTTCATGTTATCCCTAGGATACCCTATGAATATTTATGAGCACTATGGATTATAGGGTCTCAATATGAAGTTTAAATAAAAATTTGTTTTTATAATGTTTGATTTTGTGCCTAGTTTTCCATGATACTAGACTTTTCGATCCTTTTCTTGTACACTGATGTATAATTATGCTTAAAATTGTGTAATGCTATATGTAGAAAGGCTTGGGTTTCTATAAAAATAAAAATTTTGGCACATAAAGGTCAAGTCATTAAATAAAAATGGGGATATTAAAAAATGAAATATTCTAATCATTGAGTAATAAATGTTACATTTTTAAATCATATCATGTCGATTAAAAAATATTATTCATGACAATAAAAACATAGTTCTTGAAAAAAAAAGAAGGGAAAGGAGTAATTGTGCCTTTAAATATATTTGAGAAATGAAGTCATAGTTATGAACATCACCTTTGTGATACAAACTCAGATCCAATAAGAGTGCATTCATTTTTTTAAAAAAATGAAACTATTTTGGATCCATTTTCATTGTTTTTTTCTAAATATTTAATTATTTACCTTATAATATTTTTGTTTTATAAATATTTATTATTGTGTAATTTACTCATATTTTACCCCTTTAGATTTTTATTTTCTAAATTTAATTAAATTGTTGATAAAATGAATATAAAATAAACTATATATATAGATTATATTTAATTTTCAATTAATCTAGGCATGAATTGAATTATTAAATTAATAAGTTCAAAGTATTCCCAAGATTTTTATAGTACAATTTTATTGTTTAAATAACTTTTAAATATGAAGGAACATATTTTTAGTTTGTAATGTCACATGGATTGAGATTTAATGATATGGGTTAGATGTTATTCAAACTCTTCTTGAATGATAGATTTTAATGATAACAGTGAATTTATAATGTATAAAAATCATTTTTTGGATGAAAACCATGTATTAGTAATGTTTTTAAGACCAAATTTTGGTCAAGATATGATGTTTGTATTTTATGGTACAATGTAGTTTCTTTGAACATATTTATTGTTCAATTTTTGATTTTTGATGTTAATTATTCAAAAATTTAATTAAACAATATTGTCTTATATGCCAACATTATTTTATATTTTCTATACCGTTTCATTATTCTACAAGATAATAGCATGGGCCCTTGCATGTTTTAATATGAACCATATATCCTCTTAATGTTATGATAATTTTATATTAGATATTTCCATATGAGGATTATTTATGATAGTTAATTTTTAAACATCATAAATTTATATATTTCGTTTTAAAAAATACAAAAAAAATAATTAAATGTCAATTAAATTTCACTAATACATTCAAATAAAATGAGTTCTTGGACTTGATAGTGTTAATCATTGATGTTTTCAGTTGAAAGAGTTCACGAAATACTTAATGGTGTCCACCACATCGAAACACTTATCATTTCAAGCTCATAATGTCCATATTCTCACGTCATAGTAGTCTCCCACATCACTGAGTATGTTTGATTATTTTAAATCGGTATTCATAAGTTTATTTTAATGGAGAATTAAATGGATGATTTGGGTTGTGATTTTAGAGGAGGATTTAATTGAGGAATTCATAGAGATTTAATTTAATGATTGAATATAAATATTTGGTGACAATGACTTAAGTTCGGCATTGCTCAACCAGTAGCCATCATTTGTTTCCCAATATGTCATACACAACATTCTCGATCAAAGTCCAAGGTTAAATGAATTACTCATAGAGATATATAAATACTACAACAAAATTAACACTTGTAACATTAACTATATCACATTGGAATTTCCAACATCAAACGCCAACCCAACAAGAGCATTTTCAGGCCAACAATATCCATTTATCCCAAGCATGGATACATTAACATCAAAAATTTTTCCCATCATTGAACACCAAAATGGTACACACATGGAATAATAAAGAGGAAGGAGGTATGAGATGAGAATTTTGTTATAAGTTTTTTGTTGAGGCCATTGAATAAGGATAATAATTTTCATCCACATTATCTAAGATTCACCCTAATTATTTTTCGTTATTTTCTATAAATATTGTAGTCATAACTGGAAAAAAATATTCACCTCTGTGGGACTCCTTTAATAATAATATGTTTACTCTATTTCTTTGAAAAAAATCTCACTATTTGTGATTATTTCTATCTAATTTCATTCTATACTACCTTCTCTTCCTCCAATTATTTCCTTTTCTTTAATTTCTCTTGTTAAGTTGTTTTAGTTTATTTTGATTTTATAAGCATACTAGGTTGATTTGTTTCTAAGGGGACTTTGGTAAATGACGTTACTTTCTAACTATAAAAATTCATTAATTATTTAGATGATATTGACAAAAAAAACTATTTAATTCATTCAAGAATAGTGAAATAATTCGAATACATCATATGATTGTAAAGTTGTCCTATAATTTTTTTATCTTACATGATTATAAACAAATGCATCTTATGGTTGATAGAGTTATCACTTGGAATGAGTATGTGTTGAGTCAAAAGCCTTCTTTTGACTTTTATATCTTGTTTTGGAAATCAAAACTGTCTTTTACCGTGATGATCATACTAACCATGCAGATCGTACTGACAATGCTGATTGTACTGATCATACTGATCGTACTAATCATGCTGATCGTACTGATCATGCTGATCGTACTGATCATGCTGATCGTACTGATCATGCTGATCGTACTGACCATGCAGATCGTACTAACCATGCTGATCGTACTGATCATGATGATCGTACTGACCATGCTGATCGTACTGATCATGCTGATCGTACTCACCATGCTGATCGTACTGATCATGCTGATCGTACTGATCATGCTGATCGTACTGACCATGCTGATCCTACTGATCATGCTGATCGTACTGACCATACTGGTCGTACGGACTATAATTTTTTGTACTGACTCTGTCAATCGTATCATACTTACTCTATCATTTGTACTCACCTTTTTGTATCTTACTTTTTATCATATCAATACATTACATTTAGTTATACCGATAGTACTCATACTTCTATCACATGCATGCTTTTATTATTTTATCAAAAGACTTATTTTAGGTCAATCGTACTCATGATTATCATGTTCATATATCTTTGTTTTAACCAATACTATGTCATTGAGTTAGTTACAAACTAATCAAAACGATGTCGTGCTTTTTATTTCAATATGACCATTGTAATGCCAGGTGTCCAAGTCCCTCCGAGTTTTTCAGTGAAAAATGACTGTTGGAGGAAATGTGACCATTGGAACCTAAGGCCTATAAATAGGAGGTAATTTGAAGTCGAGAAAGAATAACTGTGATACTTTTCTTCTATCAAGTTCTAGAGAGAGATGTTGTGACTTCTCTCATGCTTTGTGCTTTGTGCGAACGAACTTCGTATCGAGGGCTTTCAAGTGATTGAAAGATAGAGGTACCGATTACCTACAAAATTGAGGGATTCCGAGGATAGGAAGATAGACATACCGATCATCATATCAAGGGCTACCGGGGATAGGAAGACAGATGTTCCGATCATCATATCGAGGGATACCGGGGATAGGCAGACAGACGTTCCGATCATCGTATCGAGGGCTGCCGGGGATAGGCAGACAGATGAACCGATCATCATATTGAGGGCTTACCTAGGTGGTGGTAAGATAGACTTCTTATCCTAGGTGAAAGGATAAACCTTCTCTTTGGGTTAAAAATAATTGTAATACTTTTAATTTTCCTCTACTGTTTGTATTAGAAAGGAATTTGTATTGTTTTCTTTTCTTCTTTACACTTTCAATTGTAATTGTTTCAATTACAATTATTTTATTACATATTGTATTAATAGATTCTATACGCTTTATGGTAGAATCTCTCACACTTGTTTTACTATGATTATTGTATTCATCTTGAATACAATTACATTAATTTTCTAATAGTATTAAATTACATCATACCATTATATTCAATAAAATTGTGTTTGTTTGAATTGTATTAGTTTAAGATCTTTTAAACTAATCTCTTAAGTGTTTAAACACAAAGTTTTTAAACCTACAATTCACCCCCCTCTTGTATTGTTCCATCTAATGTACATATACATATACATTTCGATCCATCAATTGGTATCAGAGGAGGTTTCCACTGATTTATACTACTAGCTTTTATTCTTTCATATTACTGTTTCAATTATTTACTACACTAACGTGTGGAGTGGAAAATATTTTGTTTCATTAGATGACAGGAATGAATATTGGGTCAATTGACAACCTAAATCCTTCTAGACCACCTATCTTTGATTGGAATGATTATGAGTACTGGAAAGATTTAATGAAGACGTTTGTTATCAATACTGGTGTAGAAAATTTTATTATGCTTACTGGAGGTTACAAATTTCTGACAAAGAAGTCAGTACTTTCACTAACCAAGAGAAGAAAGAATATCAACTGAATTACAAGGTACGCAATACTTTATTATGCTCTATGACCAGGAATATATATAGCCAGATATCTTCTTGTGAAGCAGCCAACTGTATTTGGAAGAAATTAGAAGTCACACATTTTGGTACATCCAAGGTTATAGAAACAAGAAGAGCAATGCTTCGAGCATAGTATCATGGATTGTTTTTCCTTATAGAGAGACAATATGTAAAGTGCAGCAAAGATTTATGACAATTGTCAACAGTTTAAAATCTATGGGAGAAAAAGGTCTTGATGATGAATCTCTTGTAGATAATATTATTGACATAATTCCTAATGAGTGGGAGTCAAAAATGACAACTATTAATGAAAATAGAAAAGTTCCCCAGATTACTCTTGATGAACACTTTGGAACTCTTCTACAGCATGAGACAAGAATGAAAAGAGATGCTGATTTCAACAAGAATAAAAAAGGAAATGGAAGTGTAGCATTTACATCTAAATCTAAAACACCTGAAAGTATAACAAGATCCAATGACAAGAAAGTTATTATATCAGAATCAGGTGATAGTAATCACTCAGATAATGAGTTAGCCAATCTTACTCGAAGGATGAACATGTTTGTGGGAAAGAAAGACTTCCAATACAGATTCAAAAAGAAAGATAGGAAGGATAAGAAAGATTCAGAGGTAACTTGTTATGAATGTAAGAAAGTAGGTCATATAAGGTCTGATTGTCCTTTACTGAAGAGAAAAGACAGAAAGGAGAAACATTCTGAACGAAATAAGAAAAACTATTAAAAGAAAAAGAAATTCTTGAAGGAAAATGATACTTGGAGTGAAAGTGGTAGCGATTATTCAGATAATTCTTCAGAATATGAGTCCACAGGACAGAAAAATATTGGATTTTTAGCCAGATTACCAATTGAAGATCATTGTCTTATGGCTAAGGTACACAATACTGAAGCTATTACAAATGTTTCTTTAAATGAAAATTATACTGATAATAAATATTATGAATCTTCAAATAATGATTCTTCATCATCAGAATAGAATATAGTACCTTCTTTTGAAGAAGTATCTAGGTTTGATAAGTTACTTGAGACTGAAAATTCTAAACTCAAGAAAAATCTTGATAAAAAAAATTCTAGAATTTCAGTTTTAACTAAAGAAGTATCAGATCTTTCTAATGATATTGATACAAAAACTTCTGATTTTGAAAGTATTTTAAAAACATTTGAGAAAGTCAAATCTGATAAGGATAAACTTTCTAGGGATCTAGAAAATGTAATTTATAAGAAAAATGTTTTAGAGCCTAACTCTAGTTTAAAATCAAATGTTTTGGAGGATAAAAATCTCGTTTTAAAACTAAAGTAAGAAATTTTTTCTTTGAAAAAATGTTTTTCAAACTTTACTTATGGAAAAGATAATTTTGACAAAATTTATTCCCAAATACAGCCTTTGAGAAAACATTCTGGACTTGGTTATACTCATTCCAAACCTATTTTTAGTAATAACTATTTTGTTCCACAAAAACCCCTTTTTTTTCTAAGTGCCAATGTGGTGGACACTGGAAAAGAGAGTGTTCTCTTAATAAAACTCAATATTTAGGATTTCATAAAGCTCATTTTGTAAAACAAATGTGGATTCATAAAATTATCTTATCTAACCCTTCTGAATCCAAACAAGTTTGGATTCCAAAAAACTAATTGTTTCTTTTTCAGGAAAATAAGAGATGTACCGACAAGAATATTTGGTACATGGATAGTGGTTGTTCTCGACACATGAAGTGAAACAATGATTTCTTTGAAAAGATCATTGAAACAAAAGGTGGAAAGGTTACCTTCAGAGATAATGCTCAAGGAATAATTGTTGGGATAATTAATATTGTTTTTCTTGGAAAAGATCTTATCTCAAATGTTTTGTTTGTTAAAGGTCTTAGGCACAATCTCATCAGCATAAGTCAATTATGTGATGAAGGTTACCTTGTGAATTTTAGAAATGATAAATGTTTAGTTCATAATTCCAAGGATAAGTTCATTCTCTCTACCCATAGGTAAGAGAATTTATACACTATTAACTTAGAAGACCTTAGGAGCTAAAATTTACCCTGCTTAAGTGCTATAGAAGACTAATCATGGCTATGGCATAGAAGACTAGGACACTGAAACCTAAGAAACCTTTGTAAACTCTCAATTAAAAGACATGTAAAGGGACTAACAGTTCTTAGTAATGATTCTTCAATAGTCTGTGATCCTTGTCAATTTGGAAAGCGACATAAAACTATCTTTAAATCAATTAATGAAGTTTCAACTTCTAATGCATTACAGCTAGTGCATATGGATCTTTTTGGTCCTTCACAAACTAGAAGCATTCTAAGAAAATACTATGTAATTGTTTTTGTTGATGACTTTACTAGATTCACATGGGTTTATTTTCTTACAAAGGAAATCTGAAGCCTTTTCCTATTTCAAAACTTTTAGAGCCCAATTTAAAAATGAGAAAAACCTACCATTGATAACTATTTATAGTGATCCTGGTGGTGAATTTCAAAATTGTGAATTTGAAACTTTTTATAGTAAGAAAGGTATTACTAACAATTTCTCAGCTCCAATAACTCCTCAGAAAAATTGTGTTGTTGAAAGAAGAAATTGTATTCTTCAGGAAATGACTTGAACCATGTTGAGTGAATACTCAATTGCTAAGAACTTTTGGGCTGAAGCTGTTAGTACAGCTTGTTATACTATAAATCGTGTTTTAACTAGACCTTTTCCTAATAAAACACCTTATGAATTATGGACTGGCTGAAAACCTAAATTTTCATACTTCAAAGTTTTTGGGTTCAAAGTATTCATTATGAATACAAAAAATAATCTACACAAATTTTCACCAAAATATGATGAAGGAATATTTCTAGGATACTCCACTACTTATAAGTCTTATAGAGTTTTCAATAAAAACACTTGTACTGTTGAGGAAACCGTACATTTACAATTTGATGCAACTGATCCTTTTGTTTTTAAATCATCCCAACCTACATCTTTAGATGTGTTTTCAAAAACTTATTATCAACCTTTGTTAGAAGATCCTTCTGATAAGGAAAATGTTCAAGAAGATACTTCTGAAACATTTAACATAGAATAATTTCTACCATATGTTGATGAACAGGTTTTACAAAAGTCAAATCAATTGTTTCTTAGGAATCATGCCAGTGATAACATCATTGGTGATGTAAATCAACTTATATGGACCAGAAATTCCTTAAGAAATGAAATAGAACATCTTGATTTTCTTTCCCAATTTGAACCTAAAGGTCTAAGTGAGGCCTTAGGTGATGAATATTGGATCAATGAAATGCAATATAAACTAAATGAATTTGAGAGGAATCAAGTCTGGACTTTAGTTGAAAGACCCAAAGAAAAAACTGTAATTGGAGTAAAATGGGTTTTCAGAAACAAATGTGATGAAAATGTTATAATTGTATGAAATAAAGAAAGACTTATTGCTAAGGGCTATAATCAACAAGAGGGAATAGACTATGAAGAAACATATGCTCCAGTAGGTAGACATGAATCTATTCGAATTCTATTATCCTTTGCAGCATACTTTAACTTCAAACTGTTTCAAATGGATGTTAAATGTGCTTTTCTAAATGGTTTCGTTCAAGAAGAAGTTTTTGTTGAACAAACTCCTAGTTTTCTAGACCCAAAAAATCCTAATCATGTTTTTAAACATACCAAAGCCCTATATGGTATTAAACAAGCCCTTATAGCATGGTATGATAGACTTATAGGATTTCTTTTACAAAATAATTTTGCAAAAGGTACAGCAAAGCCAACCCTATTTATAAAAATGGAAAATAAAAATGTTTTGATTGTTCAAATATATGTCGACTACATCATATTTGGATCAACTCATCAATCTTTAACTGATTCTTTTGCTAATTTAATGAAATCTCAGTTTGAAATGAGTATGATGGTTGAGTTAACATTCTTTTTAGGGTTTCAAATTTCTCAAAAACCAGAAAGAATATATATATCTCAACATATGTATATTAAATACTTTCACAAAAAGTATGGATACAACAGTACTAAAAGTATTAACACTCCAATTGGTACCTCACATACACTTGATCTTGATGAAACTGGGAAACCAGTAGATCAAACAATTTTTAGAGGTATGATAGGAAGTTTTCTATACTTGATAGATAGTTGACCAGACATAATGTTTTCTGTATACTTATGTGAAAGATACCAATCTAAATCAAAAGAGTCTCATTTAAAAGCCGTAAAGAGAATTTTTTTGGTATTTAAAAGGCACTATGGATTTAGGACTTTTTTACTCTTCTGGAAATTATTTAGTTTTAAAATGTTTTTCAGATGCTGACTTTGGTGGTTGTAGAATGGATAGAAAAAGTACATCTGGAACATGTCATTTCTTAGGAGATTCTCTGGTTTCTTGGTCCTGCAAGAAACAATACTCAGTAGAACTTTCCACTACTGAAGCTGAATATGTAGCAGCTGGAAGTTGTTGTGCTCAAGTTTTGTGGATGCAACACACACTCACTGACTATGGATTTAGTTTTTCCAAAACCCAAATTCTATGTGATAATACTAGTTCCATATCTCTTAGTAAGAACCCAACACGTCACTCTCGTGCAAAACACATAGATGTTAGGGATCAATTTCTTAGGGATCACACACAAAAATGAGATATTATTTTACAATTCATCGGAACACAAGAACAACTTGCTGACATTTTTACAAAACCATTACCTTCCGATAGATTTGAGTTTATAAAATAGAAGCTAGGAATGATTACATTAAAATAATCATTCATATCTACTTCATGTTTTACATTTCTCCTTACATTAAACAACTCCTATTAGAAAGGGGGAGAACATTTCTTACTGTTTTTTTCCTTATCTAATGATCTTTAATTATTTATTCTCCTAGAATGTGTTTTTTACCTATCTGTTTATTGTATTGACAGTTTTATCTTATTATTTACCTTTCTGTTTATCATATTGATAGTTTTATCATATTATTTACCTATCTATTTGCTTATATTATCGACCCATCATGGTAATGAATTTCTTTTCCATCAGCTCATCCGATTATGGTAATGAATTTCTTTTCCGTCGGCTCATCCGTTCATGGTAATGAATTTCTTTTCCATCAACTCGTCTGATCATGGTAATGAATCTCTTTTCCATTAGCACGTCCGTTCACGGTAATGAATTTCTTTTCCATCGGCACGTCCATTTATGGTAATGAATTTATTTTCAATTGGCACGTCCGTTCATGGAAATGTATTTATTTTCCATTGTCACGTCCGTTTATGGTAATGAATTTCTTTTCCATCGGCACATCCATTCATGGTAACAAGTTTGTTTTCCATCGGCTTGTCAGTTCATGGTAATGACTTTATTTTCCATCGGTATGACGATTGATAGTATTCTTTTTCTTCATACCTTTGTATTTTCTTTCACTATTAATACTATCTAAACTAATAATTACCTTACGATCTCCGGAAGGTACATACTTTCCTCATTTTTAATTTTTTTTTCATTTTAATTCTATCCGTTGATTTCTTTTCTTTTAATCTCAACCGTAGAAGACCAACAATCATTTTTTTCCGCCTATAAATAGACCCTCCCCTCCCCAAACCCACACCGGTTTTTTCAGGATTTGTGGCGAAGCTCTGCTCCACTGATTTAAGTCATCGTACGATCTTCCAAGAGCTTCAACTATATGTCTCAGTCCTCTGCCAATACTCCTCCAAAAATGTCTTCAAAGATCTTTTCAGAGAAAGATTTTTTCAGAGAAATGTTAGTTTCTCTGGACTTTTTCAATTCATACGATTCCACAATAAAAAGAATTATTTTGTTTCAAGGCTAGGAGAATTTGTGTGTTGAAAAACCAGTATCCCAAGATCTAGTTCTTGTTGATGAAGTCAGTCATTATTACAAAATCATATCGTTTGATAAGAACATGACTATCAACTTTGCTATGTACGATAGAAGTATTTCTATGTCTGTGAATCAAACAGCTCATTTTCTGAATGTTCCGATAGAAGGTTATTCTTTCTGTCCATCTCATAAACTACCAGAGGATGTTGGTACATTTAAAAAAGAAAATGCTGAAAAGTCTCTGTTTATTATAAACGAAGAGAAGAGGAAAGTGGCTCATATTTCTTCAGATAATAGATTTGTGTCGCTGTGGATTCATGGTTTTCTTATCCCAAGGAAAGGGGATAGAGAAACTTTGAAGGATTCTGATATCTTCATGTTAGACTATCTTGTCAACATGAGAAAAGTAAACCTCATGGGATGCATTTTTGAAACTATTAAGAATGTTATGTCAGGTGCAATTAAGTCTCATTTTATTATGTATCCATCCATTCATACAAAGTTTATTCTCGAGAGTATGAAGTATTGTAATATTCCTTTGAAAGGAAATCTGATAGATTTGAAGCTATCCTAGATTAGTAAGAGTACATTGAAGAAGTTGAATATTTGTTTTGATCAGAATTCAAAACATTTTGTAAAATATTTAGAAGCTGAATCAGCTCAGAATCAATCGGAACCTATGCCAGTCAAAGAAAATCCTTTTATTGGTGATCCTCAAAAGTCAGCTCCTCAAACCAGTTCAAATCCAAAGAATAAACCAAAGTACATTAAGGAGGTTGTGGCCAAGTGGAGAAAAGAAAGAGAACAGAGAAAGGAAGGTGATCCAAAGTTCGGTCTTGAACTAGCTGAAGCATTTGTAGAAAGAATAAGGGTAGAGGAAACCCTTAAAGGTGAAAATAAAAAGAATACTGTTTTAAAAAGAAAGGCTCAAGACTTTGATATCTCTAAAGTACTGAAAATAGTTGAGGAATCTAGTGCTTAACTAACGGAAGAAATACATCAAGAACCTATCGTACAGAGTCTTCCAGAGAAAGTAAAAGGAAAACAGATGTTGGAAGAGATAGAGGAAGTTTAAGAAGAGGAAGGAGATTTTCTTTTAGAATTCCTTCAAAGTTCGAAAAAGAGTAGAGAAGAATCTTACCAAAAGCAGAGTGAAGGTATTCAACAAGTTCCTCATGGAGATCTAGCACCAGTTGAATCTTCTTAAACTCCGGATAAAACACCTTCTCAAGTAAACAAAGGTGCTCAATCTTCTCATACTGAAAAAGTTATTGTCATTAGTGATAAAATGGAGGAAGAAAGAAAGGAGAAAGAAAAATCCAAAGGAAAACATCCAGTTGTAGACTCAAGATAGTCGAATGAACTGCATTCCTACAATGAAGATACTGATTTAGAACAAACAATCTCTCTCAAGAGGAGTGATTACATTTTTCATGTTTTAAGGATGGTTGAAAAGACTATTCCTTACTTTTCCCAGGTTTGAGGAAAAAATTGATTTCATTACTGACAATCAGAAAAAGAAATTTGGTTCTGTAAGAGAATTGATAAAGAATGTTTTTTTAGTTGAAGATGATTTGAAAGTTCTATATGAAACTTTAGTTGCTCATAAGAAGGCTTGCAACAAATGACCAAGTGGCCATATAAAACATAAAGCTCAGTGAATGACCATGAGATAGCAATTGAAGATATCAGAAGGTTATCAAATGATCTTGAGATTTCTTTTAATAAGCTTGAAAAAGAAACTGTTGAAAGACTGAATTAGGTAACTCATGGAGCCGATATCCTTTTAGTGAAAGAGTTTCAAGAAAGAATGAATGTTTTTCAGTCTGAATTTTTGAAGGTTTCATATTTCAAAGATGAAATAGTTTTGTTGAATAATCAAAATTCCGTGTTATCCAAAGATAACAAGAATTTTCAAGACATAATTGATACTCTCGAGGAAGTAATCAGAGTCCCGGAGGAGACTATCAAGAATCAAGATCAGCTTTTTTCCGAACAACAAGAGCATATCAGATCTCAGGGTGATTCAATTTCTGAAGACAAGAAAGAAATCAAAAAGATGGAATCTATTCTTCATGAATTGATAAAGAAGGAAAAGGAAAGGGAAAACAAATGACTTGTATTTGTTTTTTTGTGAACCTTGTTGGTTATTATAAAAAGATTTATGTTACTCTTTCCATTGCCTTGCAATTCTTTTCTCTAACTCTTTCAGACATCTGAAGGTTACTCCATTATTTTTTAAATCACAAATGGGGAGAATGTTTTATAAATGGGGAGAATGTTTTACAAAGGGAGAATGTTTTAATCAAATACTTAGAAACCAAGGAAAATCTGTGAATACAATCCTTAGGAAAATACTTACCTAAGGGGGAATTAGTGGTATTCAATTTCATATTCAGAAGAGATTCCAATAACTTTGGGGGAGATAAGTATTTATTTTTGACTCTACTTTGTGTTTTGTGATTTCCAAAAAGGGGGAGATTGTTGAGTCAAAAGTATTATTTTGACTTTTATATCTTGTTTTGGAAATCACAAATGTCTTTTACCATGCTGATCGTACTAACCATGCAGATCGTACAGACCATGCCGATCGTACTGATCGTACTGATCATACTGATCGTACTGGTCATACTAACCATGCAGATCGTACTAACCATGCTTATCATACTGATCATATTGATCATACTAACCATGCTGATCGTACTGATCATGCAGATCATACTAACCATGCTGGTCGTACTGATCATGCTGATCGTACTGACCATGCTGATCGTACTGATCATGTTGATCGTACTGACCATACTGATCATATGGACTATAATCTTTCGTACTGACTTTGTCAATCGTATCATACTAACTCTGTCATTTGTACTCACTTTTTTGTATCTTACTTTGTATCATATCAATACATTACATTTAGTAATACTGATAGTACTCATACTTTTATCACATGCATGATTTTATTATTTTATCAAAAGACTTGTTTTAGATCAATCATACTCATGATTATCATGTTCATATATCTTTTTTTTAACCAATACAATGTCGTTGAGTTAGTTACAAACTAATCAAAACGATGTCGTACTTTCTGTTTCAATATGACCATTATAATGCCAGGTGTCCAAGTCCCTCCGAGTTTTTTGGAGAAATATGACCGTTGGAGGAAATGTGACCGTTGGAACCTGAGGCTTATAAATAGGAGTTCATTTGAAGCCGAGAAAGAATAACTGTGATACTTTTCTTCTATCAAGTTCTAGAGAGAGACGATGTGACTTCTATCATGCTTTGTGATTTGTGCGATTGATCTTCGTATCAAGGGCTTTCAAGTGATTGAAAGAAAGAGGTGCCGATTACCTACAAAATCGAGGGCTGCCGAGGATAGGCAGTCAGACATACCGATCATCGTATCGAGGGCTGCCGGGGATAGGCAGACAGATGTTCCGATCATCGTATCGAGGGCTGCCTGTGATGAGAAGATAGATGTTCCGATCATCGTATCGAGGGCTGCCATGGATAGGCAGACAGACGAACCGATCATCGTAGCGAGGGATTACCTAGGTGGTGTTAAGACAGACTTCTTATCCTAGGTGAAAGGATAAACCTTCTATTTGGGTTAAAAAGAATTTTAATACTTTTACTTTTCCACTGCTATTTGTATTAGAAAGGAATTTGTATTTTTTACTTTCTTCTTTACACTTTCAATTGTAATTGTTTCAATTACGATTATTTTATTACATATTGTATTAATAGATTATATACGCTTTATGGTAGAATCTCTCACACTTGTTTTACTCTGATTATTGTATTCATCTTGAATACAATTACTTTACTTTTCTAATAGTATTACATTACATCATACCTTTATATTTAATACAATTGTGGTTGTTTGAATTGTATTAGTTTAAGATCTTTTAAACTAATCTCTTATGTGTTTAAACACAAAGTTTTTAAACCTACAATTCACCCCCTCTTGTATTGTTCCATCTAATATACATATACATCTACATATTTGATCCAACAGTATGCCCATCCTTTTTATCATATACTAAATTCATATTTATTAGTTTTATTTTATAGGATAAATTGTAGAAATGTATAATAATAAACTCATTGGTTAATCATGAAAAGGATTATGCTAATGATGTGAGTCACAATTTAGTGATCATGAGGTAATAATTTTATATATTTAAGAATTATTTTTAAAATGTGAATCAATCGAGTTCTCATTTACCATACGTGCAACTCATTAATTTTCTTTGATCTCCACACTTGTTTTATTTTGAAAAATAGACAAAATATCCTTTGAATATACTCTCAGAGAGCACAAAATCCTGAGTAACCCCTTTGTATAATATGGATGGGCAGTAGAGAAGTACAATATATAATATCTGGAAATAAAATCCCCAAAAAATTAAGAACATTGGAATATGTAACACCCCATTTTTTTAAAAGAGAATACTGTATTTGATAGCATAGGCGATACACAATACCAAACCCAAACAAACAATGATTATTTAAATATGATCATTTTTATATAGAAATTATGTTTACAGATATGAATCACATTAAATACATTATGATATATATATATATATATATATATATGTTCTAAATATATAGATAAATTCTTAGTAATTAATCAACCAATCTTTGGTAATGCCTTTTTGTCCTTCAAAATACGTTTTCTTTAAAAATGATTTTTATTCCTTTATTATAGTTATTTTATATATAATATATAGATAATTTATTTTATAAAATTTTATCCACTTTTTATATCATCATATCAATATTAAAATAGGGGAAATTTTAGATTTGTTTAAAAATATAAATTTTTCAGTGAATAGTGAAAAATACTGTTTTTATGTAAAATTGTCATTTATTTTGATAAACTAAGTAATATTAGTCTCCATATTTTATTAATTTTATTTAAATGTTAAAAACATAATGTAGTTATATTTTATTTAATTAATTACCTTTAAATCATCTTTTTACCACATTTTAATACCTGTTTATTTTTAGGATTAAAATACATTTTTTTTTTCTGAAAACTGTTTTGAAATTCATAATGTTTCTCCATTATAAATAATTAAAATAACCTATAATTAGAAATTATGAAAATTAAATTTTTATATTACATATCTATATTTATTAATCTAAACTCATATAATGAATATTACCAGTTAAATAGTTAAATAGAAATCATTTTTTCCTTAAAAAATGGATTTTTTGGAGAACTAATTTCCATCTTGCTTGTAGGTTTTATATTAAATAAAATTATTCCACCTATATGAATTGATTTTTATAAAATTTATTTTCTATTTTAAATCATCATAATTAATATTAAGTAATAAGTTCATCTTAATTTTCGAACAATATGAATAGTACCTATAGTAAATATTTATTACCACGTTAAAAAGAAAATAGGTTAATTAAGGGTAATAATAATTTACCAAATACTAGAAACAAAGTAACCCTAATAGTATGGATATTTATATTTCATTGAAATAATTATTATATTCTTTCCTTATTTTTTACAATATAAATGATTAAGTATTAAGTTTGATAAAAAATTATATTTTTATAAAATAATGCACAAATTAAATTTTTAATTAGTATTCAATTTATATCAAGACATTTATTTTGATGAATTAATTGATTTTTGAAATAAATAATATTTTAATAAAATAATTTTATAAAATAATTTTAATTAAATATAAATGATCATATAACTTTTTTGAAGTCAAATGTAATTTTTATAATTGTACGAAAACTTTGATTGTCAAATAAATCCATAATTTCTCGATAAATGTAAATTCTTATTTTAAAAGTGAAGGGTACACATATTTTTAAAATTATTTTTTCAGATAAATATTATTTTTGGGATCATATTGTTAAAATTATCCAATGGATAATTTTTCATGATTTTCTAAGACAGTCGAATTTTCAGGTTAAAATTAAATACTGTATAAATATACAGTGCATACTATGACATCATAATGACTCAAAAGTGATTTAATAAATACAATAAAAGGTGTAAAAGTTGAAATATATGATTTCCATTTTAAATAATGTTATTTTATGTTTATTTGTTAATTTTATAAAGCCTTTATGAATCCTCTAATACCATTAATATATTTTATGTTTTTAAAATCATTTCTTTAAGAGTATCAATCACCTCCACATCACCAAGGATAATATTTTTATAATATAGGCCCTTGGAAATATAAAATAATTAAAACCAATTCCCATTTTCATAAAATATGTGAAAAATCATGAGAATATTTATGTTTTGATTTTTTTATTATATAGTGTCTAAAACATAATTTTGAGAAATAATGAAGAATTCTCTACTGTTTTCTTATATAAATCCACCAAGACTCCCATTTACCTTCACTAAAAATCATTTTAGTAGGTAATTACTCTTTAATACCCTCTATATAGTCCTTTAAAGGTTCTCTAAAGATCCCAAGAAGCATCACCCAAGCATTTGGTATCACACACTCAAGTAAGGGATCCTGGCCTTCTCTTATTTTTTCAAATTTCTTTATTTTTTATAGATTATATTTCCAATTCCTAATGTTGTTATATATAATTACATGTATATATTACTTAGAATTTTTTTAAAAGTTATTATAGAACCATTTATCTCTTATTAACCAATTTTTTAATTTTAAGTGACGTTGTTAGGCTGCTGAAATTTCAACGTCATTCTCCATGCCAAAACAATTGTATAGTGAATACCCATACCCATTTCCTATCAAAGGTGTTCAGTTTTGTGAACTTATACTTATTTATTGTATAAATAAATTTATGTATTCCACACTCCATGATCGTTGAATAAAATTTGATAATAAATGATTCCATTTTTTATGAACTATGTGTCACACTAAAGAATAAGAATGAAATGAATGTGAAAGGTGCGCCTAGAATTATATAGCTCTCTAACGCATTGGGTAATGTTTAGTCTCATGTGATATTATTTAGGGACATGGATTAAAGATGATTCCTTTGTGGTAATTTTTCTGTTATGATGAATTGGTAGTTATCCTTAACCTATGTTTATGATGTAGTGTTTTAAGTTCTTGCCACATTTCTAATGTTTCCTTCTTGTTATCATGTTTATCATGCCTCATTGTTCATGTTTATGATTCTCACCCATTTTATGTACCATTTATATATCTATTGTCTAACATGTATTATCTTCTTCATTTTATACCATGTTTATTCTCTTACAAGGCTTTATAGCTCACCCTTTTCTTATGTATGTCTCTAGGTTATCCCATGAACTTTTAAGTATGAAGTAATATTATGAACATGTTAAGAAGGTTTTCAACAAGATGACGTATTACATATATTATGTTGTTATGTAATGTACCAAATTCCCAAATATAGTAGACTTATTAATCTTCCTAGATGTATTAAGTGTAAATTTATGTAACAAATCATGTATTAACATGAAATAAAGATAATTGTTGTTATGGATGGGGATTTATATCTTGCATAAGTCCCTAGGCCAATGCCAAAAATGAAGACTGGAAAAGTCTTATTCTCTTATGCCTAATCTACTAGGCTTCTACCAGTATTCTCCCCTATTCTCTCTCACTTCCCTCCCACTTTTAACCACATATTTCTATGTATTCTCTTTGTGGTATCCCTAAAAAATAACTATGTTGTCCCAGAAAAACAACCCAATTATAATTGTTACTTTCAAGAATATAGTTTCTACTACAATGACCCTAAGGTCCCCTTATGTTTTTTTTCAATTTTGTATTGGTTCTGCCCTTTTGAAATGTGATTTTCAGCCTTTAGAGGTGCCACAAGCTCTATCACTTGTCCCATCATGATAAATAGTCTTGTTCTCAAGGACAAGTAATAAAAAATAATTATGTTTGATGAATTCCTCTCTGAGTGTAGCATCTTTCATGAGACACAAAAGACAAAAACAGAACCCATACCCAGAATAATGATCCGTTTAAAGGTATCTAAAAATGGTTAACAAAAATATTTATGTAATATTCCATATGTAAAGGTGAGTGAAGACATAAATAGCTGATGTTTTTTTGAGATTAAATCCAATAATATTTTAAAGAGGACTACCCTGACTAAGAGGCATGTCTAGAAATATTCTATGATTTTAAAATCTGAAAATTATGAAGTGTGTATGATAAAATAGTACCCCACTCCAAAGTGGATGTGCTTAGCCATCACATAACTTCATAATGGTGAAGGAAGAACCTTGTTTCATACTCTACCAATGAGTAATTTCCTCACTTGGGTGCCACACACCGGTTCCCCGAATCGGTCAGTCACATGACCCCAAGTGTGCCCCACTATATGCTAGAAGCTACCGAGTGGTAGCGAGTGTCTATTATCAGTCATCTAGAGACTATACAATCTTTTTCATCAGAGAAATAAAAAAGTGGAAATAAATAACAATAGTCCACTAAATAACCAAATAATATAACATATCCAGAACACTAATAGTATCACATGATGACCAAAAATAAAAATACAATATCAAAACGAAATAGTAGATATGCCATACTAATGTATGTGCCAAGTGTCAAAATTGAGTTCAAAAAGAAATTGAAAATTAAAAAGAAGTTATAAAACCATGCCCAGTTCCCTCTTCCATTCCCTATCCCCAAAGCAGACATCTAACATAGGGTCTTTCCCTTTTTCTTATCCAGAAAACACAAGACTAGTTGGGTACCGATCACGCATCCTGAGTAGGGTGTGAGTAAAACATACTAGTCCACCACAAAAAATATCTAAAACAATGTCTAGAAAAAATAGTGTATCATGTTGTATAAATAAATTAGTATAATTCTTAAGTAAGAAGTTATCAAATAATAATTTATTATTTAATTAACTACATTAACTTCTAGGTTCCTGAGGACACAGATACCTCAATACCAACTTTGGCCCATACAAGAGACTGAAGTGTTCCGAGGTATATCATATCATAATACCTAATTGTTCTTATGTCAGATCTTGAAGTATTCAAAGGTGATATCATATCTCAATACCTGATTCAGATTATATTGGAGCTAAAAATATTCTCAAGCGATGTCATTTCTTACAGTTCCTTTGTTACCATTCTTCAATTAATACTTGAATTCCCATGGTACTATTCATACTAAACACAATATAATTACCATGTTCCCATAATTTAATTCATACTTGAATGACCATGTTTCCATTCATACATCACACATTAGAAAGGCCATGTTATCATTATTTAATTCATACTTGAATAATCATGTTACCATTCATACATCACTTATTTGAATGACCATGTTTCTATTCTTACATCACAAAATATAATGACCACGTTCCCATTCTTTAATTCAAATTTGAATGACCATGTTACCAATCATACATCACACAATTATTAAAAAATTAATTACCCACACAATTTCCATTACTAATTCAACGATTAGTTAAACTCAATAATTTCATTTTTTAATTCAATAATAAACTAATCATATCAACAACATTAAATAATTAAATAATTAATTAATCACATAAATTCCTCTAGTTAATCAAGCAGTTAAATAATTACACCATTAACATTAAATAATTCAATAATAAATTAATCACATTAGTTCCTTTAGTTAATTCAATTATTTACTAGTCACACTAATTCGTCTAGTTAATTAAACAATTAACTAATCACATCAATAACGTTAATTAATTTAGTAATTAACAAATTACAATAATTACATTAATTAATTAATTAAATAACTAATCACTCTAATTCTATTAGTCAATTCAATAGTTAACTAATCACATCAATAACAGTAATTAATACAATAATTAACTAATCACATCAATTAATTGTGATAATTCCACAATTAACTAATAAAATAAATAATATTAATTAATTCAACAATTAACTATTCAAATCACTGACTATAGTTAATTCAAAAATTAAATAACCATATAAATAATATTAATTAATTCCAAAATTACTCTAATTAATCACATGAATTACTCTAGTTAATTCATCAGTTAACTAATCACATCAATTACTCTATTTAATTCAAAAATTAGCAATTCACATCAATAATATTAACTAATCACATAAATTACTCTAGTTAATTCATTAATAAACCAATTATACCAATAATATTAATTAATTAAACAATTAACTAATCATATCAATTACTTCAGTTAATTCAACTAATAAATAATCACATCAATAATAATAATTAATTCAAAAATTAAATAATCACATAAATTACTATAGTCAATTAAACAATCAACTAATCACATCAATAATATTAATTAATTAAACAATTAAATAAAAACATAAATTACTCCAGTTAATTCAACAATTAACTAATCACATCAATTTCAATTCTAATTGAACAATTATTTTATCACATAAATCCCCTTAATTAATTCCCCAATTAATTAAGTACATCAATCCCATTAATTAATTCATTAATTTATTTATCAATATTCACTACTAAAAATCTGATAATTAATTCCACAATTTGTTATCTCATTAAAAATATTAATATATTAATTAACTCCACAATTAATTATCTAAATTATTAAATGTCAATATATAATAATTAATTCATCAATTAATTATCTCAAATCAATAATATCAATGTCTAATAATTAATTCAATAATTAATTATCTAATTTACTCAAATGTATCTACACAACAATCCACATCAATTAATTCTCCAATTAATTAATCCAACACATTCGATTGCATCAACGAAAATGTCCCCACTAATTAATTCACTAATTAATTGATCATGTATAATATATTAATTAACCCTATAATTAATTAATCAAATTAAATCCCATCAATTAATTATCCAATTAATTTTATGGCATGACCCATCCCCCGGGGCCCATGCTATGACTCCCCCAAGACCTCCTCCCATAGGCCAGGGTTTGGGGAGTAGAGCCTAAGGCATGAAACTGCAACTAGGAGGCATTTACATGAGTTCTTGTATGCACACACATACAACCCAGATCCGTCGCCTGGAAAACCCGTACACGGTCCCCTGACTGTGTTTCAGCTCCTCCGTAGCTCGCAGCAGTGGGCCGCTTCACTGACAGAACCACCCAGCCACTTTATCCTCCCCCCAACTGTCATCCCAATTCGGCGATGGCCCACCGGTGGTCGTCGGTGCACCGATAGAGCATTCTGCGGACCACTGAGTCCGCTTCAGCGGTCCGTTCTTTGCGTCGTCTGTGCCTCCAGCCTCCACAGGATGTCACCACCCCTATTAGGGACAAAAAAAAATCCTTTCTTCCATTTCAAAAATGCGACAATGAAGAATGAAAAAAAAATCCACACAGAGGAGGGGCTCTGGTCTTGATCGTGTCAGCCTGCACCCTCGGTGTTATTGGATTAGAAACATGGATATAAAGGATTAATGTTCTACTACAAATTAACCTCGATGAAATCCTTAGAAAAGAGTACCCTCTTGCATGAACAAGCGATCCATGGATCAACCTGTTTGTGGGTAGATCTGCATTCATTATTTTAGAATGATGAATGGGGAAACTCAAGCACAAAGCAAACCCCAACTTGAGTATCTCATTTGTTGGTGATGATCTGTTTAAACAGTGGTTGAAGAACACATCTATCATTCGTTTCTCCCTAATATTTTGTTTGGTTATCATTGGTGTTTGCTATCATCACCCACTAGCACTTTAGAGTAGAAGTAGGATCGTGCCAATAATATTTCTTTATTTTCTTGAGCAATAAAAGACTAAATGCGAAACAACATTTCATTTAAGTTCTGTTATGAAGTCATTATGTTGTGTCATTTATGAAATAGATTTTTTAGTTTAATTCCATTACACATCATTTCACTGTAATAGTTTAAAAATTCAGAAAATAAAATAAAATAAGTTTATTTTATTTTTTACATTTTTCTTAAAAAGTATAAAAAATAACTTTTCCCCTTGACCCACGCTGGTCGAGGTTAGGTCCATTATAGGAAAATCTCGTCGTTCTGAGTTCAATAGTACCCTCATATTTTTGATCCAAGAACTGGTTTAGACGTTATAAAAACCCACTTGCACTTTTATTTAAATTAATTAAAAAATGTTCAAAACGCTATTCTGGGCTCACTGGGCCTCCGAATTAGGTTTCTTTAGAGATTCTATTCTAGAAATAATTCCATATAATTTTAAAAAAAAATTCACGAAATTTCTCAGACTTTATATTTTACAAATAAATTCCATTAAATAATTCATAATTAATTGATCGCATTCAATCTCTTCAATTAATTCACCAATTTTCGTACACATCAACTCCATTAATTAATCCACCAATTAATTAATCACATTTGATCCCTTTAATTAATTCCCTAATTAATTGTACACATCAACTCCATTAATTAGTTCCATAATTAATTAGTCACAATCTTTCCATTAATTAATTCATTAATTAATTAATCCCATCAGTCTCATTCTATAATTAAATAATTAAATAATCACAATACTCTATTAATTATTGGATCAATTAGTTATTTCAACTTAAACAATTCAATAACCCAAATTAATTCATTAATTAAATGTTTCATCTCAATCAACTCAATATTCCCAATTAAACCCTCAATTAATTATTTTGTCTCATATTTCAATATTCTAATAATTTACTCAGTAATTAATTATCCATAATCAATAATTCAATATTCCCATAATTAATTAAACTGTTAATTATTCATGATCTAAAATCCCAATATCCCAAATTCATATTTCCCTTAATTAATTAATTCTTCAAATTAAGTAATTTAATCAAGAATGCGATTTCAAGAATGAAATTGATAAACATATAATAAAAATTCTACAATTACATAAAAATAATTGTATTCAAGACTATGGGATTTGAATTTTAGACCACCCACCCCAATTTGTTAACCAAAGATCACCCAAGGAAAATCCCTAAAATTGAACAACACAATTATGTTGATCGAGATCAAGATCTAAAACCCTAAATCAATATTAAACAATTCAAGATCTCTTAGATCTAGATCTAGTTCCACAATAATAGATATAGATTCATAAAATCTAGATCTAGATCTAAAAAATAAAGAATAACATCTCACCAACAGAATGATAGAATAAAGGGGGGATATAATCCACTTACAAGGATAGATGATAAATTTCGATCCAAACTTACAATCACGAATAATAGTGGTTGGGAAGGTATGGTATTTTTTTGGAAGGCTCAAAAATCGTGAAATATGACCTAGCTTCGAATAGGGTTAAGTTTGGGTTTAATTAGGGGGTTTGGGTAATTAAAAAACTAAATTTTAGGTCAACTTAATTCCAGTGCACAGTTTGATAGATAGGGGCACACATTTTTCCCTAACTGTGTGCCTAAAATGTGTGCCTCTTTCATAGGGGTTCACGATTAATTTTAATAGGGTAAACAATTTTAATTTTTTATCACCAGTCGTGATAATCCTTTCTATTTGATTTTGCATAGTTAGCTAGGTCGGGGCACACAGTTTTATCTAATCATATTATAACCATTCCCAACCCCTTATTTTTTCCATTTTTTGTAGAAATTTCACCCAATCACACCCCAAGGTAAAATCCAAACAAAAATTACTTAACAATAAACAAAAGAGTACATTTAAATTAACTCAAGAAAAATATAGAAAAGTTTGGGTTATTACACTCTCCCCACCTTATAGAAGCTCATCCTCGAGCTGCTCACTGAAGCTTCTCTAATATTCAGAGTCAAAAAGATCATCCACTGAGCCCTCACATCCATTTATCTCTCCCATGTTTCTTCCTACTCACGTTCATGTTTCCAAAATACATGAACTAACCACACAGTCTTTTCCCACAACACTTTTTCACCACAATCTAACACATGTATCAGACGCTCCTCTAAAGATACATCATTCTAAAGATCAACATTCATAACATACCCAACGTGTTTCCCAAATTTTCCTTCACAACAACTACAATAACACCATCCAACACTATCACTTAGCCTTACCATAAAATTACTTAGATATGATATACATCTACAACCTTCAATTCCCACATGGCCTTTGCTAATGAATCTAAACATGCACTTTATAGGTTCCCCATTGGAATTCTGATTCCACCACTTCTAACCCACGGTCTTTCTCCATGCACCTACTTTTTACACATCACTCTCCACGTTTGGAGCTTCGTTAACACCACTTTTTCAAGAAACTCATCCACCATGGTATTCTTCTAACTCCAGTTCATCTTGAGAACCTCTTTTGTAAAATGTCGACGGAGTACCTTCCAATATCCAACCCCACATATTATACTTCATAAGGGAAAAATCTAAGAGATTCCATAACCAATAAGAACACATTTAGGTATCTAGTTGTAAAGCCAAATCATTCTTAGAGTAACCAAGATGATTTCAGGGTAGGGGAAATGATCATCACTAATTAAAATTACACTAAGAATTCATTGATGAATACCACCACAAATCATTCATCACTGATGTTACCTACCATTATGGAAACTCCTTAACCTTTTGGAATTCTCAAGCTTCCCTACCCACCAACATTTCACCACACTGATCCAAAACCAGATAGTCCCTCACACAACTCGTAATGGAGTTCTCAAACCAGGGCATTCTCACTACCCAAAATAACCACA